>CAJQUW010001793.1:0-509639 GCA_907163375.1 Prostheceraeus crozeri
GCAGCTGAGTCAACTCCAAAGCACGGTTTCGCTACGGGTTAGTCATAGTCCATAGTGTATGGTTGATAAATGGGCTCCTTTCAACTCATCCGCCAAGCAATTGCTAACGTGTGCGAATGCTATATGTACATGCCACATACTGCATGCTAAATGCATATGTAACAAATACCAAGTAAGGTGCACCTGACACCTGATACTAGAAGTAGCACATGCGTAAAAATATGCGAATTTCACAAAAAAACGGTTATTTTCAGTCCCATAAGATTTGAAGATAATGAACGATTGATTCAGCAATAAAATGTTCCCGTAAGACAGATAAGTTATGCTGAGTCAGATTTCCTTGAATGCCATAGACATGACATCAATATAATAACAATAACAACTGCTTACATCGGCAGAGCAGTACATTAACGGAACACACGCTAGAAAATGCATGGAACATTTCTATTAACTAAAACCGCTGGACATGCTAACATTGTCATTGTAGATCGAAGATTCAAAGTTACAATGTGAATACTTTCAATGTGTGATTTTCGGATTCATCCATGCTTATGCCCATAGAAACGAATCGTCCTTGTACTCGAGCGCTCTATGTTGCATAATTATATGTCTGATAGGAAGAAGAGGAATGCTGAGAAATTGGATAGGCTATGTGAAAAAGCAAAGAGCCAAGGACCTTCCAGCAGGCAGATATTTATATAATGATGACAACAGCTAATGTGCTCCCACTATTTTTGAATGCTTTTCATTTTCTTGTTGCATAATTTTCTTTACAATCTGCGATGCAACATACAAACTTGAATTGATGATAGAACGTGATAACAAAAACAGTCTTCAGCATTTCTTAAAAATGCTGAAAAGAATGTCTTCAACAATATTGGATTCCATGCGCATTTAAAATCACTGCGAGCATGTAGCTTAATTAAACACTGATTGTCTGGTATCTACTTGAAATGAATAATTGGACTATTTCAGATTAATAGGAATGTCATTATCGAAAGAATTTAATAGCGAAGTTCAACTGGTTAAATCAAAGTTGAACCGATTGACGAGCATGTGATTTGGAGACTTTGCATAATCATTTTCCATCAAAACGCATCAAAAATGATGCCAGGTGGAAATTTACTGACCAGCTGCTTCCATGACGACTTAGAATCCACTACAGCTGGTTTTGTGCACGATAAAATCCAGCCTGCGAAATTAAATTAACCAGGCGCAAGGCACAATTTCTTGTTACTAGCCTTGAAAGTACGTGATCAAGTACATAAACAACACATATTCGGTTACACCAGACACTTACGTCAACCGATAGAGGGCGCTGGACGCCGAAGATACTGTCTGTTTTACTTCTAAATTAATCTGTGATCGACTAATGATCGTTTTATCGAGAGAGTCTGGATACTTTGTTCTGTCTTGAACTCTTTGGAAAATATTCGATTATGCCAACCGATGAGGAAACCTAAATAAAATATCCCCATTTTCCGTAATGAATTATCATGCTTGCTTTCACTGAAGATAAAACAAAATTTACACTAAAATCTGATCAATTTGCAATGAATGAAATAATTAATTTGATCAAATTGTCATGAAAAGATGATGTGCGGCTAAAAAGAATTCATTCCATGGCCACACCAGGCTATCCAGACCAATCGCTCTAACAGAGTCATAGATGCTCAAATTGAGCAGTGCAGACATCAGCCACTGAGTCTAATAGCGGCATTAGGAAACGTGGAAAATTGTCAGCAAGCTCTACGCTAGTAGCAAATCAGGAGTAGACTTCGGAAAGTATACTTCATAATTCAGTACCCCGTAATGTTAATATGTTGCCGATGATAGTCGCACAATACATTTCTTATTCAATTTTGCTGTCGCACCTGCGATTTGATGAGATCATCGTATATCCTGGCATCCGTCCGCAAATTCGGTGTCTTGGATGTCCGTAAGTGTACGAGTTCTATGAACTTCTTCCAACAGCTTCAACTATGAGCCTGGACTGCAGTGACAACACCCAAACCTTTGTCCAGCTTTCTCGGAGGTAACGAGACCTATTGATTGTTTGGAGTCGGTCCCCAATGACCTTCAAATGGGGGCTGTTCGAATCAGCTGTCAGCTGTACCAGGCTGTCAAGACATCGTCCACATTCGCAATTTACGACGTTCATAAACTGCCACTCACATATTTGCAGTGAAATATCACATAACATAAATCGAGGCAGTGGATATGGAATAAAAACAATATGGCTAAAAAAGCGAAATGATGAGGAATGATGGCGAGAGAATGATAGTAATAAATACTTGAAAATACATGCATGAAACAATGAACGTAAATGAATTAAAATAATGAGTATGGTTAAATATGTGAAGTATAGGAATGGATATATGAAAGAAGAGTAACCAGAAATAGGAAAAAACAAATGAAAATAAAAAAAACATTGAAAATATCAAAGAATAAAGAGCATGTTTTATCAACCCTACTTATACGATAGTTGAATTTATTTATTATGAATAAAGCATGGCGCGATTATGAATTCTCATCAACTTATTAATCGCACAATTATTCAATTGGAACTAACATGACATCGATTGAGTAATGCAAGACATAGTTATTAAATTGATTTCGCCAAGATCTAACAACACCATCTTGGTGAACGACATAAAAGTTCATTATCGTCTACTTTTCTTGAAGTAGCACAAAAATGGTCGAAGTTTTGAACAACCGTAAAATGCCTTTTATAAAATGTCTGCACTTAATTTATCAGGTGCTACTTATTTCCAGTTCTTGTATTGTCAGCAATTCAATGATTGTGTTAGAATTCCGTTTATCGGTTCAACCGTCTGCGTCATCGACAACACTATGCACACACTGGCAGTACTGCTTCCGCCCTCTCCCCTATTGTCTAGTCTTCCCAAGAATAACTTGTAACTCTAAGAAAGTGCATTTGGAGGGATTATAATCTTATGCAAACTTTAACATGTATGCGATTTCATTGCAAACTTCTTACTGAGAAGAATCCCTCCTCGACAACAGAACTGTAACTCTTCACAAGGACTCTTAAAAACGGGTTACGGCTCGACTATTCGCATCATCATCTGAATGAATATCTCCATCCTTCGGGCTTTGAAGAAAATTGTATTTCAATTGTATTGGCATTAGAGACCGAGCGAATAAAAAGCTAATAATTGAACATCTATGTTATCGGTTTTCATTGATAATATCAAGTGAAAATAGATTTGAAAATCATAGAGGATACCAAACTTCATCAAAGGAGCTTCCAAAAGCACCTGCATTGGAAGAAATCGGTCTGCTAAACCAAGTATATCAGGTTCACAAGCATAGAATGCAATGTACTTGCCTTCTACTTCTACACCATTTTGTAGGCAGCACTCTGATGTTATTATACGAATTATTCACTATGACAAGGCAGTCGGTCAAATATGAACATTTTTTGTCTTAAAGGCATTTTTCTATGTCATACTTTGGGCACTGTATTGTTTATCTCATAACTATCTTAAAATATGTACGATGTACGACGTTGATAGGATCGAAGACAGTCGATATTGATCAGTTGATGACATCAGCATTCTGTATTTAGATTCTCTATTGACAAAAATTTCTCACAGACATGGCCTACCAATTTCGAATCCTCTCGAATCGCTGTCTACTCGTATTTTAGTGCTTGTGATAAATTCCATCAGTGAATATGGATACGCGCTTTTTCCTAGAATGACGTCAACTTTCTAAGATTTTGTATCTCGAATTTTCGTCCCAGGAATATGAAATGTCATGAGCTTGTCGTCTACAGGGTTCATGTCTACTGGGTATTCGTAATGTATATATTATCATTGACACCACATGCACCTTTATGCATTTTTTCATTATACTGATTTCATGCGTTAATATTGCAGTAACATTTTAGTTTTATACGTTGTGCAATTATGCCTGTGTTGCCAAGCCCAGTTACTGATGTTTCAACTCTTCAACTTTCCCAATTTCATCGGGATGAAAGTCAGTTATTAGAAGTTTATTGAAGTCATATTCCACGCTCTGTGGTTTATCAGTTGACCCTCCGCAGATTTCTCTCCCATGAAGAAGGATCGGCCTCAAATAAGGACAAAGTCCATGGAGTCACATGTGAATCAAGATGCTAACGTTCGCGAACTGGTCGTCTTCGTGTTCCGATGCATCGAGACTCACAGTTGCCATATGGTCAAAAGATAAGCTGACAGTCAGTCTACCCTTAAGATCGATCTCTTCTTCATCTTCTCCAGGCTTCCCTCATCTCTTTTCTGCTGATTTGCATGGATTCGATTACCCTTTTCGCGGTGAGCAGATAGGAAACCTGTGCTGTCACTAATTAATCGACTTGAGCATCATCAGAGAGGTCATCCAAAGCCCCATGGAAAGCTTCATGCTTGCAGACTTGAGCTGGAGAATTCCTGATCCTACCTGAAATACTTAAATTCATTCAACGTACCGCACAGATTTTACAAATTCTTGATCAAGTGCTGCTTGCTTTGTTTTGACTAGGATGTGCGGTCTTCCAACCAATGTTTGCACATAGACTCAGAGCTGCCGCACAAAGTCGGTCTGTTTCTCAAAGTTGAAATTTGCTTCCTCCAAGCAGTTCATTATCATGTTCCGAGATGAAGATTTTGGTTTCAGAGCGTGCAACAACCACTTCTGTCCAGCAAATATGTGTCCTTGTAGTTCGACATTCTTCATGAAGAATTCGAGAGACAGGTCTTTCATAGTTGACGCCACAGGGTGGTCCAAAAGTCGCACAACGTAGGGAATTGTTCATTTTGTTGCTTTATCGTCTCATACGTAAAGTCATGTTGCCATATGATTGGAAGGATGACATCCAGGCGTGAAAGAAAGCCTCGACCGAGTAGATAGCGATCACATCATAGAAAATTCTCGTGGACCACCATAGCTAGGTTTATTTACGACATTTCCAAAGGCCTTGACGTTATTCAAGAGTCCACCAACTGTGCAATGCGGAACTGGTTGATGTTCAGGATACCTATAATTGACCTCCGAAAAAGCATCTCTGCAAGAATATCCTTCAAGACCGCAAATATGAATGTTCGTTACGTTGCTCTATTGTGAAAATGCTGTACTGCTAGCAATTGCTGACTTTACGATTGAGAGCTTCTTCAGTTAGTCAGTTTCAAAGAAAATCAGTTCGTCCTGACTTCTGCTACCTAAGAAAGCTTTGTATCTTGTAATGCTAATCAGAAAAGCACGCAACCCGATTAATTTATGGAATCTATCATAAACACTAAAGTAGAAAGAACGATTCAAGAGGAATCACAATTGGCAGGCCATGTCTGTGAGGATATTGTGTTAGTAGAGAATCTAAATGCGGAATGCTGATTGAGGCACTCCACGCAGGCGCTACTCATTGCAAGTTTTCACAAGTTAACCTAGCAATGATAAATTTATCAAACTTCAACAGATGGGACCACTACGAGACATGCTTTGGCCTGCAAGGCCTCATCTGATAAATTTAATAATTGCCAGCGAAAATTTGTAATGAGTAGCGCCTCAGGGATTCAGCTCAATATCGGATGCAGCATTACATGGCTGCAGAAGACAATACGCCTCCACGCGCTTGCGTTAAAGCAGTGTCCTCCTGAGTATATTTAATGGTTGAGGAAGAGCCAAGGTTTTAATGATGTTGCACTTTAATTGTGATATAATTAAAGTGCAACATCATTAAAACCTTAGCTCTTCCTCAACCATTAAATATAAAATATGACTAGCCAAGACATCTTCAATCATCCTCCTGAGTAATTCGCGCTCTCAACAGATGGACCGGTGACCTTGTGGTAAGATGGTGCGCTTGCACACCCACTCGCTCCAACGTCACCGGTTCGAACCAATCCATGATTGATGACGTCTAACAGGAGGAATCATGCCTCGTGTTGGCTACATCTGTTGAGATTTGATAAATTCATCAATTGCCAGGTTACTTGTGAATAATAAATAAGATCCGAGACAGGTAATATTTTGACAGATATAACCCACAATGCGTGGCATTTGTCATATAGCCCTTCTTAGTTGTCCTGTAGCCCTGCCCTGAGATAAGGTACTACGTGACACAAGGCAACAGGTTGGTTTATATATATCTTGTTAATTCGTACATTTTTGTAGTTTTTGAAGATCCATCTGAAATAACATAGATATTTGAAAATCCGACTTCTTTTCTCCTCATTTTAAGGGAATCCAAAAACATATACTTTTGAATTGCTAGAAGCGTCTTCAAACAGCGCAATATAGTCTAGCAGTTACAGTAATGGTGACTCAGAAAATAACGGAAGTAAGGAAGGACTATTAGACTCCGTTAGGCATAAAACTGAAGAAGAGATTAATTAGATACTGATGCTCGGTGGAATATTAAATGCATCTAGCTTACGCGCATCAGAAAAACTTGTGCCTTAAGTGAAGAGAACTGTTCAAGATCAGTCCGCAACATCAACTTACTTCCGAAGATAAGGAATGAGGACAAAAGTCACAAGAGCAATGCCTAGGGAGACAAGTCCTCCCTTTCTACAATCTACAGTGCATTTAGGGCTCGTTTTGTTCATCACTTGTCTCCTTTTATTGAGGCAGTTCTGACAAATCTGCCAATTGTCTTGGAATTTCTGATTTGAAAACTGGAGACGGAGAAGAACAGAATTGAGAGATCGGAAACTGAGGGGTAGCATTCTAAGTTGAGCGATGACAATCAAGTTCATGGCCTTGGCGCATTTTCATAGATTCAAAAGAACACTTCCATTGAGATGTTTTCATGTTATCCGCGGTTACGGCAGGACTTGAAGCAGTAAATTTGAAATCGTAGACAATGAAATGAAATGAATTTTGGAAGAGATCAGGAATTTAACTCCATGACACAAACGCAACTCCACGGCTAAATGATAATGATTTGCAGGAAAGTCGAAGACGTGATGTCAACATGAACGTTTCTGTTCATTGTCAGCTGAACGCAATGAGAGCAGAGGCACTGGAAGGTGCCTAGACAAAGGGTTTACAAATAATGAATTGGAGAGCAAAGTAGAGAAATTGATTAATTGTACAGAAGCGGAGTCAGTATCCGCTCACTCCAAGACCATTTCAGAAATGCTGGCAAGTTCAGAAATTACTGAAGCATAACAGGGGCAAAATTCTTTCAAGACGGGCTACATGTTCCAGTAAATATCAAAGACAGAGATGAATCAACATTGCCTAATGCCAGCTTGAAACTACTAATATAAAGTGATTCTGAATGCAACGCCTCACGCAAGACAGTATGCGAGTAGAGAGGGCGGTGACATGCGTGTGTCATTCATTCTGATGTGGTCCCAATTTCTTTGCAGAGCTAGATTGATCGCATGGAAATATGCTTCGTCTACATCGAAATTTGATCCTCGACCCGTTGCTTGCAAATTTTTGAACATGAAAGACCAATAATGGCAGCTGCCCGATTTTAGCATGTACAGAAACAATCCTTTTCTAATAAATCTTTTTGAACAAATAGCATCAATCTCTCAGAAATTTTGATGTGCGAAAGGGATATGTACGAGTTATTACCGGTACATTACCTTACAAATTTATGCTAGTTGCTACGTGTACAAGCACTTCCACTAATGATATATTTCATTTCATGTGTTTCCATATTCCTGTCTGTTCCTTCATGCATGTTCTGTGATGACCTGCCAATGTAAAATTAAACTTCACATTGTTTTGGGTCAGATTGAATTCATATTCCACAATAATAATAAGATTCATTTTTCAAGACAACCATGTTACTTTTGGAAGCTTTTACGTTCACCTTATACATCAATGTATCCAGCCACTGCGCCTACAATACATGCGAACAATAATCATGTTGATGTTGGCAAAAATGTATAAAACAATGATTGTAAGTGGCTACTGTTTACAGAAAGACTCCCACAGGCAATTGTTATCACTCAAAAGTATCATAATTCAGATTATTGAGCTGTCAATTCTCAATACATCATTCATGCTCGAAATATCCAAATAACTAACTACATGAAAGCCACTTATACGGCAGAATTGCAGTGCTTGAGCGATCATCCAAATATCTAATTATTTCTGAGAAGGAATTCGGCCAAAATATAAATTTCATGTTTTTAATGATGTGGATGTGTTGTATAATGCGCAAAAAAACAGCAACTCAAAAGTCAGAACCACTGTGAAGCGTATAATTTGAATTTTCTTAAATGGCAACAACAGCCTGTGGCATCTAATTGTTACCACTTAGTGGTAGCAATAGCCACCACCAAAATCCGTTGAAAATGAAAAAACGAGCCATTCCCGAGTACCGGTATTCATCTAATTGCAGAAAAATGACTTGCCACCTTTGAAGAGCTTGTGATGTAGTCACAGCCTCGGAAATATTTCGGGATCTACGGGAAAGGAATGGTAGATGAATGTTCTGCACTAGTTCAAATGCTATCAAATGCTAATGACTAGAATCATCATCCCTGGTTTTCTTTTATATTACATTTTATCGGACATTTCAGAAACTATGCTGTAAATAACATCTTGCAAAATTGCTGAAGATCTTTTAAAAGTCAATGTTGTGAATACAATCATCGCTAATCTAACGCAAGCATAAATGCTAGAAAGTTTTAAATTAACGAAAGAAAATTTCAAATTCGCACCGCGTTCTTAGAAAAGTTAGTAAAAGAACTTCTTGTTACAATAAAATATCTCTTTTTTTCAATAGCATAGAGATTGGAAAACACCCCTAGAAATCTGACTCATCGCTTTCTTTTAGCAAGGACTCCTACACATCATTGCTTATTTAAATTCAAATGGATGGGTTGCGTCTGCAATTATTTGAAATGCTATTTTCAAAGGGAGGCAGATTGACTACTGGTACAAACATTGTCATCGAGAGCAATTTCTCATTGACAAGTCAAATCCTGCACATGTTTTAGTTTTCAAAATCAAAATTTTCCCAATTTATATACTGCCGAGAACACTCACCGTTTCAAGTAGCATGAAACAAGTTGGATATCAGAAGGAACAAATACTTGTTAATAGGCATCCCAACTGAGCGGAAATTCGGCCGGTTATCAAAGGAATTTCATGATCCGTATTATGATGTAAGTCTTAATTTGCTTTCTTGGGTGAAATTTCATGTTTTTAATTCAATTTTCAATCGGCATGATTTCTTGATTCACTAAATTCATGCTTCATTTCTTAAATCTGAATAGTGATGTGGACCCATTTACATCTTTCAACGTTAATTGAAACCATTGTCTTTGATTATGCGATTTTGCTCTGCCAGTGGCAGGTTGCCTGCGATATGATCACGCATGATCACGCATAAGAAAACTGTTCTTGAGGTTGCATGAGCATGAAAGTAAAAGGAACATCGAATTGCTAATTTAACAAACAATAAATCTCCAAGGCTGTCATGACACTGAGAATTTGTAAAATACTATCATTCCCATTCCTTCTGCATTACTATCATAATCACTTATCATTGTGATCACTCAATTCCGATGGTCACTGCAAAAATTTGCATGTCTCACATTTGGTAACAATACTAACTAGCAACTATATATCCCCCTCGAGTTCGTTTAGTAATATAGAAAGTGTATACCATCCTTGGTGTTTACCATTGGGCATTTAATAAATGCAGAGTTACCACTCTACCTAATATACTTACTCTATGAATAATATACATTCATACAGTACAGTACATAGGGTTCTATTGCTCTTGACTAGTAAAATATGCATTAACCATCTCGTAGCAAAATTAAATGCCGTTGGATGTATCTGCCTGGATGGTCTGGATGCATCTGACTGCGCTTAGATGCATACCAGGATGCATCTCGATGAATCCCAAAGCATTTCAATGCATCCAATGCAGTCACCCTTCAAACATGATCCTCAACCAGTGGTGGCGACCAACGGTTTTAACCGAGGTGCCGACAGGCTATACCGGCTAATTATTGTAATTTGTGAACAGCTATGCCTACTTGCGGGCTATACATACACGTCAATTGTGTAATTGAGTTGCAAATGTGCAATGTTTGCACACACAAAAAATTGTGCAATCGATGCACTCTTTGTTATGCACCTACACACATGTCCGATTTCTTCTTTCAGACAATTTACATGTTAACTGTCACCAAAAATGTGTTCCTATATCTGAGATTTCTTTAATTATTAATAGCGAGTATATCTATGATTTTCTTTCAAAATCTTACGTGATGCATGTATGTTAACTTTGAGAATTTTGAAACAAATGCCTGTTGGCTTACCTCGTGTAAATTGCATAAGAGCAGGTAGCAAGTTTTGTAACGGTTTGTTAAATTTCTTCTTGCGGGAACAATTAAAATTCGTAAATAAGTAGCTATGAACTGAAAGTATCTTCGCCGCCTGGTAAACGCTACGTGTTGTATAAATACGATGATGCTTTGACTCATGTAGCGTGCGTGATGATGACCTTCATCATGCACTCTATTTTCTAGGAGTTCTCGACTACACCATAAAAGCTATCAACTATGTCAATCGATTTAATGTTAATGCATGCATGTAACTCAAATAATCTGAGCCTATGTAGGAGCGTAATGCATTTGTTTTCCAAATTCAATTTGAGAAAAAGGTATATAGAGAAAATATTAGAATTTTTATTATGTACAAATGGTGAGGACAAGGAACTGCCGCATGCATATGTCACAAAACTTCGAAAGACATGGGATGTACACATGTACTTTTCCTAACGTGTTAGGACACGATTTTCAAGAAACAATATCATCTATGTACAAAAGCAGATGGATAGAGCTTGCAAGTTATAACTTCGTTTAAATCAGTATTGGGCCTACATTTACAAAAGATAAGAGCAAAAACTGAAATGAGATAGGTCTACAAAAGTAATTGCTATTCGTGATGCTATTTTATACATAAACAGAGAAAATAACACTAAGGACAATGCCGTCCTTTTTTCTTGATAATAATCGCATCATACTTTTCACCTCAATATCAAGATCGTCTTGTTGAGCATTGTAAATTTCTCCGAAGGGTCGGATGATATCCTACCTTAAAAAAGCTTTGCTTCCAGGGGTCAGTGCCGATATACCTTTCACTTATGAGAATAGTTCACAATCATGCAAGAAAGAAACATAAGAACATCATAGAACTATCATTTAAATACATAGTACAGAAAATACTTAAAAACATCCTACTATAAAACAAATAGAAGTAGAAGCTAAGAAAGTCAACGATTTTAGAAATGCAACTTGGAGAATTCGGCCCTTGAAGGAGCTTTGTGCTCAGGGATGCTTCTTCCTCAGTTTTGGTACCGTTACGTGGATGACATTATTATTGGCTGGTCTCATTCGTCTACTGAGCTGGATGATTTTGTTCGGTATTTGAATGGGTTATGCAGCTCCATCCGCTTCAGTACAGAGATAGAGGTGGATCGGCGTCTACCTTTCCTCGACGTCTTGATAGAGCGAACTGACTCCGGTTTTTCTTTCTCCGTGTTCCGGAAGGAAACTCACACCGGTAGATATCTACACAGGGAATCTGCACATCCACGAAGTGTATTCAGGGGTGTTGTCCGCTCCTTGTCTGATCGGGCTCAGAAGATTTGCTCTGGAGACTCTATTGAACAGGAGAGAATACACTTAAAGGGTACGTTGATGAATAATGGATACAGTAGCATTGAATGTGATCGTGGTTGGCTTTCCGTTTCGAGGGATGATCAAGTTGAGGAGCAGAACTTACCAAGACATTCAATTCCCTATGTTAGAGGGTTGTCGGAGAAACTTACATCTATTCTACGTGAGGTGAATGTGAGAACATCGATGAAGCCCTCGACTACTCTTCGTTCGCTTCTTGTCCACAAGAGGCCGGAACCGGCAAAGATATTGGGCTCGGTTTACAAACTTCCTTGTAGCGAGGAAGGATGCTCATGGGTGTATGTTGGAGAGACGTCTCGTCCGGTGGAGGAAAGACTAAAGGAGCATGCGAAGTCAATCAAGTCAATGGATGTACAGCGATCTGAGGTAGCCAAGCATGCGGTGTCATCAGGTCATCCGATCAGAGTAAAGAACGCCACTGTGATTGATCGAGAAAGCAGCTGGAGCAAACGAATTGTTAAGGAGTCGCTATGGACTCATAAACTGCACTCTGACAACAAAGTCAAACATACGTTGAGTGAGGTGTGGAAGTCTTGAGACTCTCGGTTTTTTCATAACATTTCTAAAATCGTTGACTTTCTTAGCTTCTACTTCTATTTGTTTTATAGTAGGATGTTTTTAAGTATTTTCTGTACTATGTATTTAAATGATAGTTCTATGATGTTCTTATGTTTCTTTCTTGCATGATTGTGAACTATTCTCATAAGTGTGAGCTGCATGATTCATTCGCCTGACGATGACTGCCGGCGGCAGCTGAAAGGCCTCGATAAAGGGTTTTTTACAAGAACAACATCGTTTTTCTGCGGGTTCCTCTGGTGTTAAAAAAAAAAAAAAAAAAAAAAAAAATTATGTCAAGCCCGTTATTTCTTTCTATACCTTTCATGATAACCTTTTTTTCCTCGTTAAATCATCGGTTCAACTCGTTCATGCAAAGATCAATTATCGGATAAAACACTTGTGTGCGGAAATCAATAATGGAAGAGGATCCTAGCGAAGACATAACTACACTGTCTTTTAAACATTTCGATTGTTTTCTAATTCCTTTTCTAGTGCTTGTTTTTTTCAAGACCACAAGCAGAACAATGCCCGTCTGCTTGATTTGTTTCATAACTCTTTGGCCTGGCTAAGTTGAACCCGGAGAAAGTTTAACCTTATTATCTAGACTCCTACAAATTGAATTAGAAATATTTCGATTATATAAAAAGTGAAATTTAGATATAGGCATACTAAATGTGTATTTATGTCCAATTGCATGCAAATTATGTATACTGCATTATTGTGACTATCACTTAGGAACTGCAACCTTGCGCTTAACTACAAAGCATTTTGTATGACTGACCATTTGACTGCATGGGATGCAGACTATTTGCCTACACAGATGCTATGGTTATATGACTACCCATACTGTAGGTTACACTGCATGTACACTATATATCTGAATGTATGTGACTTCTGTATTTCGCAATAGTAAAAGGGATTTTCAGTCAAAAAGATGCAAATTTTTCTTGAGTACTTTCAAAGTATATTTGTAATTATTAAAGCCTATCTTAACTACTTCCAAGATGAGACTTGCCAAGATCTTATGTTTGAAGCTGCTGTCGAATCGATTGCAATTTTAAACTTCCGTCTCCACTCTCAGGCCGGTCCCTCTCAGATTGTCAAAGTTGTTGCTTTCGACACTACACCCAGACAGATCATTCAAACGAAGTAGGGGAGGAAATCTTAGTTTCTATTAAAACATACTGTAAGTGGTGGCCAGCCGTCACTGGGGTGTCCCTACTTCTCATGGCCAAGTCAGTGGTACATCTATGCCTTCATTTTTTCCTTCGACTGCTTCACTCAGCGGAAAAATTCCACATTCTCGCCAAAGTCAACCACCTGGGATGATGTCCCAGTAGCGAGGGCCGACACGTCGAAGTTAGTCGGAACTGCTTCCAGAAACGACGCAGCGACCAGGCAATAGAGCCGCTGAGGAGGTTACCTTACTGTACCACTGACTTTGAAAGTAAGGCATCAATTCATAATTTGACATTCTGTGTAGCAGATCGACACCGTTTGAACTACTCGACAACGCGAACAGCAGGCGTTCTATTGACTGTTGAATCAGTCGTGCGACTTCAGAAATGGTGCAGATGTGGCGTTTCGTTTTCCTTTAAACATCCAAATGAAAGTAAATCACATGACTGTAGCATATTTGGACCATCTCATTGGTAAAATAGCAAGATCATCGCACGATATGGTCTACGCACGCTCGCTACGCTCGCGCAAAATTTGATCGATCACACCACTACCGAAATCTGAATTAACTCCTTGTCTCTCAAGATAGACGATCTGTTGATTGATTGCATTAGCAGGTGGAAATCTCTAGTAGAAAATCGCTTATCTATTATCCTATCTCATCCTCATCATTCAAAAAATCCACTGAGAAATCAGTTATAATGCTACATGTTAATAGGTAGCAAATCTATTAGATAAAATACGCTCGTATATTCTGAGCACGGCAAAATCATCAAAAATGACAATTGCTCCTTCATATTGTCAGCTGCTCTAAATATTCATTAAAGTAATGTCTCAGAATAAGATCTCAGAAACGTGATACCGAACCTTAACAAGACGATAACAAACTTTCATCTTGTGTTTAATGATCATCTATTGTAGTTGTGCACGTGTCAACAATTATCAAATAACCAAAAACTCGACACAGAGAAAATCTCTTCCCTATACAATCTTGCTACCGCTCAACAGGATAAAGAGACAACGTTGTAAACAAAAATGCTTGTAGTAATGTTGCTGACTTGGCTAGCAATCCAAGTCAATATCTAATGGAACGATTCGTAACTGTACTCTCTATTATTGTAATGCAAAATATAGGTGCTGGAGGCCGACTGCCGACAAAATTTAATCCGGGTGCCGACAGTGGCCCTGCCGATGGGGGGTCCAATAATTTTCTTGGGGGGGCATGTGCCCCCCCCCTAGGACCCCCCGTAGCGCCACCCCTGTCCTCAACTACAACTGCACTGACAGTTGTGGAAGCAATCGAATGCTCATGGAATGCATCCGAGTTTCTGTAAATGCGGTTATGCATCCCCGCTCAGCATTGTTTAATGTGATAGATCTTCAATCAATAGCGCAAGGCAACGACCAATGGCATGCGCTGCTGAATTTTCAAACATCCCGAACTAGAAGACATTTTGTTTCCTTCCGTCACTTTTCGTTAGACTACCTGCTGTACATGGAGTCGTGGATATGTTTATTTGCTCAATGTACAGTGCTTTATTCCTTCAATTGAATCTTAAGGTAAGTCCGTGAGGAAAATCTCAATACCTCTGGTTTTATAGTCATTGAATATTGTACTAAGTGTAAATTCGTGATAAGTATGGTAGTTCATGGGGATCGGACAGTTCTTATCGATTCAGAAAAATGTCTGTAGGACACTTCGATTCATTTCCGAGAGTCGTGTGATGCCTGAATAATTCGAGTTTCAAAATGTCTATAACAGTGAAAGAAATTTTTTGAGACGAATCCATTTATATCTCGCAATTCATGCATTCATACTTCCTATATTCTTCAACCAAAAATTGTATTTATAGATTTCCTTTTGCGATTGTGATTTTCTATATGCAGATGATCTAATGAATCAAAATATCTAATAGGCCTATTCTAAATTTTTATCTATTTGAGGGCGCTTCCACTGTATCTTACAAAAAGGTAGTTTCAACAATGTTTAAGTGATCAATGATCTTCACTACCATATGTCTAGAAAAGTCTACATTTGTCTAAAACCAAAAGTTGCAACGGACCCCAATTTAACTTAACATAAACACTGTCTCATGACACACGTGCACATGTATACTGCAATCTGACTATTTTTTGCAGATTCAATCTCATCCTAGCATTGGAATTTTTGTAAAAATGAATCTCAGGATTGAATAGTGTGCCTATAATCTCTGAATTAATTCATCAACGACCAGTTGGCTCTATATGAAGAAGAAGCGGTGCATGGCGGTAAAAGCGGTAATTCACAAAGACAGCAAAAATAGCTGTAATTCAGCAAAAAGGGGCAAGCCGTCGTAATCAATTCCAAAGATGGCTACACGGATTCATCTTCTCAAAGGTAAGTTTCATGCGTCCATTATGCGATCCATTTTTGTGACCTGGGTGTCATTAAATGACTAAGCCTTTTATCATTTTGAATAGAGGGAAATGCTTTAACCATTAAAAAATCAATTGAATTTGCAATTCATTAATTTTAGCTAATACAAAATTAAATGAAGAAACCTTTTGAAATATATTGTGGTTCTACAAAAGAATTACAAAATACTTGCATGGATTCCTAATTGTCGTTTTGAGGAATTCAGTATCAATGAAGGACTATTCTTTTGTGATCTTATACCATGAGTCTTACTCACGAATAAATTGAAGTGCAGTGCTTTCAATACGTAATTAAATTTCAAACGCTAAAAGGATAATTTATGAAGTATTGATCAGAAAACAATAAAATCTATTTTTAAAAAATTCTATAAACAAAATTAATACGTACTTATTTACATTACATAGTTCACATTATCCCTTCTACTGGCATTTTGACTTACCATCTGCTTTGCCATTTGCATAATGTACCTGCTCTACATTAGGGCATGAATCTCAAAGTTTTGAGTATTGATCACATGGACTTTAGTCTGATTTCTTCCAGGATTTTCCATTAGGGCTTTTACTTCACTCTATATTTCTTTCCTCCGTTTGCGAATCTTTGACGCTATTAACTTCGTGTTTTTTTAAAGTTGTCTAGATTTTAACCAAACGCAATGGCCTCAGAACAACCAAAGTATAAAAAAATCAGACCTTCAGTGTATATATAATAATAGTCCTGAATGAAATGTTTTAATGCAAAATATCTTTATTGCCACATGCTTAGTTTCTCATGCATTTTCCCTTGCTTTCGATTTTCTTATTCCCAAGACCTACTGTAATTCAGAAATTTTCCATGAAAAATTATTTTTATTAGGCCCCTCATTGTGCTAGATCGATTCTGAAACTATCGCACTGGACTGAAAACTGAATGATCCAATAGTCGCTTCACCAAGGATAAAAACAAGTGTTGATCGTAGGGTACTTAGACATATGATAGGCCAAAACTGCCTTAGGGAATGCGTGTATGTTTGTTTTAAAATACCTGGATTTGTATTTTTATGAGATCCGCGACAAGTTTTCAATGAAACCGGTTAGTTCAATTAAATGTTCACTCGGTGCGAATCAGTCTATTCCTTTTGATTTCAATTTTTCATTGTAACCTAATTACGGGCAAACTACATGGAAATCCAAGAAATGGTTTAGGCTGAGAATCTGTTTAGGTCTAGATGAGAATCTATTTTGTGCCTATAATAAGATGTTACAAACAATTGAAATAATGTTATAGGCCTACTGGAGTTTTGCATAAATCTTAATGAAATTATAATATTTTCTGATTCTTCATGTCAGCAACTGTTGAATACGTGTACGTGGAAGAAACATATTCACACACAATTTGTTTCCTTTTGAAGTACATAATAGATTTGAATTCAGTCACATTCTGAGTGTCCTCGAACTCTATCAATTCCTGATACGAAAAATTAGCTGATCATGAGGGGAGCCTGCATTATTTCTGTTTAAGCCAAATATAATAACATCAGAACCATTGCATAGAAAATGCAGGTCTGCATGACCTGGTGTGCTGAAATTTCCATTATCTGAATTGGTATAGTAGATACATGCATATCCGAATACATTTTCCGTTGCGTACTGTCGGCATTTTATTGTCATGCTCAATTTCTTCATTTCAGCAATGGGTTCCGTGAAATCTCCGACCGTGTCGCCAGAACGTGAGCAAGATTGTAATAAGTAGACTGAACTTTTCACGAAAGTTGCATGGTAACTTTTGTAACAAAATCTCTAGCATTTCCTATTAATATAGCCTGCTGATTGGAATAACCGATCTTTTGATTTTTCGGCAACTGGCACCAGTAGGTAAGGTTGAATTAATTGAACATGTCATCCAGATTGTTGCATCTGGCGATCTTTGGATGATTTCTGGAATGCATCCGGATGCATTATTTTGGGCATGCATCTAGTATATAGATGCATCCTAGAATACAACTTGGGATGCATCGTGGAATGCATCCGGATGCATTATTTTGGGCATGCATTGGATGTGGGGATGCATCCCAGAATGCATGCCATCCCCCTCCAATGCATGCCCAAAATAATGCATCCCGCTTAATGCATCTGAGATGCAATTCGTCTTGCTACGGGATAGAACATACATGGAGTTAGTGATGAAAATTTTCCATGGAAAATTTTGAAAGCTTTGATTTTTTGTGATAGGCCCTATACTTTGACCGCTTCCAAAGCTGAGACAGCAACACACCGATAGAATGGGACTATAAAACTGTTGATTTCATCATCTCGAATATAGCGATCTTGAAAAATGGAAAATTCTAAATTTTTGTGGTATAATTTTTGCGTTTACTACCACAGCGAGGCATGGACACATCAACGGATGTTCTAAAACTCTTGATTTCATCATATTATTTCGATTAAAGCGATCGCAGCAATATGCGAGTCCCGTCCGCGGAAGTTTGAGCATTCCTTTGCCACCAGTGGCTTCTGGCTTGTGGAAATTTGTTGGCATTTTTAATGCTATCAGACACCGTTTGGGATAACGTGTTTTTCCCTTTTCATGCAATGAAATAATTTCATGCAATGTGAAAGATCTGGAGCAAGAATAATGCACTTTATTTGGGAGTTTTTTGGTAGCTTGAAAGTTAAGCTTTAATATGCAGCCTTGATTATAATGATACAAATTCTCCATGTGTTGATGAACAAGTGAAGCATAAGCACACAGTCCACCACAGCATTATGCATGAGCGACCATATTGGAAGATATATAAAGATTATAAACTAGTCAGATATTTGGAAACTAAGGATATATGTAATGAGTAGAAGAATATCTATGACAGTTTCTAACTTCTGGCGTATTGTCCGATCTTCGTTGAGGACAAACTAAACATCTTCCATTTCTAGTTTAGATGGTTCAGATAATTCCAAATCGATTTCAGATCTACCCAAATGAAATTCAGACTACTTCCAGATGAATTAGAGATCTCCAGTTGAATTTAAGATCCTTTCAAAGTTCGGTTTCTGACAGATATCTGAAATTCAATTAAAGAAATCTGAAATCCATCTAATGTCTGAAATTCTTTTGGAAAAATCTGAAATAGACAAGGAAAGGGTGCAGTTGGTTCCAAAAGGTTACATGCAGCCGAGCAGGGATGATAGAGAAGTCCTCGGTCCTCGAATATTACATAGTCTTTTCAAACGACTATAAAAAGTCTCCAAAACAAAGGCAAAAACGTCAATCACCGAAAAATAAATTTCAAAATTTTCCATTGGAAATTTTTTCATTTGCATCACTACATAGAGTAAGGCCCTAGACCATAGAGTAGGGATGTATAGGTAGAGTGTCAAACATAGAGTAAATATATTTAGGTAGAGTGGTAACTCAGCATTTATTAAATCCCCAATGTGTACATACTTTCGATTTTATTAGCTGAACTCAAGGGAGATACAGTCGGAATCAGAATAATAGAGTAAAAACGACCAATCTGCCAAAGGAAATTATCTGTATACGCAACATGTGTCGGAGAACCTGCTCCTTCATCAGGCGATCAATTTATGATTAAAAGACGCATGAAGATCGACATACCAGATAGATATCTCACACACCACTAACATAAAATCAATAGAACCGCAACTAGGACAGCATGCACTGAAATTATCAAAATGCGCAGAGACACATAGGTGAAATCAATGCAGCATTGAAAGTAGGCCTAATTGAAATGCTGAGCGAGTCAGCCGGTATTGGAGATAAAACGAACGGTGCGGGCCTCCACGCCAACACCCTAAGCAGTCGACGAAGAATTGACTGCGCCGACTACTCAAAGTAGTGGAGAAGAGGCCCACCCAAACAGGCATCGCTATAAATTACCGCACTAATAATGAGTAAACATCATATCAGAAAAAGACTATAGTCCACATATTCTTCACGATTATTCAAAGTGGGACAAGTATTGCTAATTTCAACGGCTTCTGCAATGCGACACCGAATTTCATTAGGATGAGAACTGATGATGGAAAATGAAAATATGCCACTAGGTGATTTTGAATGAGAAGACGCGTGCTTGAAAATACTTGTGCCTCTACTCGGTTGCAAATGTTCAGCCACTCTTTCGTGAAAGAATCGTGAAGTGCTGCCGATGTAAAAAGCACCACATGCCTGACAAAGAACTTTGCATACAACATTATTTGCATTGCACAATTTAGGATCATTGATGATACAATGCCTTGAACAGTCGGAATTGTTGCTATAAATATAAGATATGCAAATTTTTACAGTTTTGAAGAAACTACAACGGAATTGACTGATCATAATAGCATAAAGCTGAAAAAATGATTTTACAGATCGTCCGTGTCAGTCCTGGAGAGTTGCGCTTGTTACAAGATTGATGGAAGAGATCGCAAATGCCTATAGCTATCTCCGATGACCAAAAGAATCAAAATTGAGAAAATACATTAGATACTACGATTTCATAGTAGGCTGCAAGTAGTGGGTCTACTTTATGTTAGATTTGATTATTTAAAGTTCTTAAATAAAGTTCCTAATAGTATAAATTCTCCAGGGTTTTCATGCCTTGTTTGCGACTTCTCACGACTTCTCTTGATTTATAATAAGCTTACTGCATTCCAAATAATCCACAAATAGAGCACCACATCACACTACAAAAAGTAGAAGTCAGATTTATGTCTAAACTTAATAAGCCTCAATTTCAATGGAATCGAATTCACAATGAAGTCAATGGCATAGAAACTAGAAATAATGCAAGATAGACCAACTGTAAACTTCTAGTCATTGAATTTTTCAAGTTCTAATCACGTAGAAATCACTGATTTTTTCCCTTCTAATACCGAGAAAATTTCAAAATATTTAGAATCACGCGATTTTTGATTAATCATGCCGTGAGTCGCAGGAATCGCGCGAAAAGCGAATTGTGCTCGCCACTAAGTCAAACTTAGAAACAATCCCTACATGTGTTTCTTTACATAATTATGGTACACGAACACTTGTTCGACACGACATTTGTTCGACACGAACACTTCTTCGACACGACATTTGTTCGACACGGACACTTCTTCGACACGACGTTTGTTCGTTATTAAGCAATTATAGTCTTTTTCTTTTTCAGGTTGTGTATTTTTGAGAATTTGCATTTTTTTTTATACTTTTTGTCTTAAATTAATTTTTTTCCTTTCTAAAAAAATATAATTCTTGCATCGCATAGATTGAACTAGAAGCGTATTTGTAATTTAAGATATTACCCTAAAGACGTGTCAGTCCTTTTATAGTAATCCAGCTATGGTGCTGTGATAAACTGACCTGGTTTGGCCACATATAAAGTATACATGTAGAATCATTGATGCAAGATATTTCCGATCAATCAATGCTAGATAAAGCATTATTCATGCAGAACTTGTCGAAGAAGTGTTCGTGTCGAACAAATGTCTTGTCGAAGAAGTGTCCGTGTCGAACAAATGTCTTGTCGAAGAAGTGTCCGTGTCGAAGAAGTTTTCTGTCGAACAAATGTCCGAAAACATAGATATCAACTTGTCGAAGAAGTGTCTGTGTCGAAGAAGTGTACCAGATCCATAATTATATAGGCTAATGTTGTCATTTTACGTATGCTTTATTGATGCTTTTGAGGTTGCTGATTCATTTGACAGGTTGACTAATCGAAGGAGACGATGCGCTGCGTTGGATTAAGAAAGACAAACATTATATAGGAATTATTTAAGCCTCGACCAATATGATCTATATGCCGCTAACAGTGATCTTTCGCACATATAAAACAAGCTCATGAACAATAAACGGGATGATTATATTGAGAAATATGTAGCCACATATCTAGCAGCCATCCTATGGAAAATGAAGCTGTCATATCGTAGAATCGGATAATAAGTGTCACCATTCTGCTTCTTCGACCAAAAGGACATTCGATTGTGAAAGAGCCGTTCCAGATCTTCCATCTCCTTTGAAAACTGAAATTGGTGGTGGGAGTCTTTTCTTCCCAAAGAGAAGTCCTCCCCCCGTGTCAACTTTCTTCTCTTTTCGCAAGTAATGCCTGCTGTATTCTTCCATGAACGTTTCATAGCGTTGAAACGATTTGTTTCTGAAATACATTAACATGAAATCGCTTAAAAATATAGCTGCAATTGACAATTTTGATGTTTGAATCTACATGTAGGCCTAATTATTGCTCAGCATTAAATTGGTAACCATTAATTTTGTAATTTACACGATGATAACGGTGGACAAGCTCAGTGAAGTGAAGTAAAGTTCGCTCACAAATCTATATGGAAAGCTGGTAGACTCATGAAAATATATTTAGTCATGCAGATGATATGGAATACTGTATGTTGCGACTAGATCATGTGGTTGCTATAAACACAAAATATTCAGAATTCAGTTAGTGACCTATGCTGTCAGCATACGTGTCCCCCTTACTTTCGAGTCAACCATTGTCATCGATGACCAATCGCTAATCTGATAAGATATGATCATTTTATATCCGGGTGAATTATGTTGAATAACTTGAAAGTGCCAGCAAAATAGTGAATAGTGAAAATCGGCATGTTTGAGAACATTTGACTTTCTTTATTCTATTATTGCTGAATGCTAAAAATACTGGAGTCATCCATGTGTACTTGAATAAAAGAATGAACCGATGCAATGTCGTTGAAAAATCATCTTGTATCTTGTCCAATGTTTTTCAAATAGGAGGTTTCATCATTGGGCATGCAACATTTCAATCTGATCTTTTAATCTTGATTTCAATTTGATTGAATTTTGTATTAAAATTAAGTAGTACAACTAATATTTTTCAATCAAACTTCTGGTAGGCCTATTTTTTGTAATTCTTTAACCTAAAATATGTCGCAAAATCTCAATGCGATAAAAGTCGCTCGCGCTATTCTAGAAAATATTTGAATTTTAAATTATTTGTCGCAAATGTAATTTTGAATTTCAAGTAGGGTTATTAACCTTTTTCATATACGTCTATCTCATAATTACTCTATGGTTAATGCATTTTCTGATTGTAAGAACTTAATAAAGTCATATGCGGTAAATCAAAAGGAAACTCATGTATTTTCGTGTACTCTAAGTCTACAATTCATAATTCGAATCTTAATAAATACATGATCTGTTGCATGGCCGATTTTGATCCGCTACATTTTACAAATTCCCAATTTTCCTGAAGATCTTTTATCATGATAATCGAATGAAGCCCTCATCGAAGAGATAAAGCTCATTCCATTAGCAAAGAAACGATTAACAATTGTATTTTCTGTGAAAACATCACAATACATCTATGACTGGTAATGGTAGTCTACGTGCAAGCGCTTAGCAAAGGTAAATAAATAAGGCAAGCTCTTCTGTCGAACTTCAGTCACCTTTGTAGCTCTCGCTGATGCAGCTCAATTCAATAGTTGTTAATGACTGATGCTCGTAGCTGAATCTAAAAGTCTGAAGTCGGTAGCTAAATGAAAACCGCCTGAATGCTTCGGTACCACAACGAGCATGTGCTTCCATGTAGATGCCGAACGTACAGTGATAACTTGCTTTAAAAGTTCATCAACTTGTGCGCGAAAAGTACCATCATCGTGTTGAGAAAATTTCCTAGTTTCGCTTGAAAGTGTGAAGTGCCACACTTTAATTTGATAATGGAATCGGGAGTTGTGGGTATACAAGAATCACGTATAAGGGTCTCAAGCACATCTTGTTACGCTATTATATTGGTGGGAACAGTCAGCACCAAATCTTTACTCTTGTCGTTTATAGTTGGAACGATCCAAGATGTTAAATCCCAAAAGGGCACGGAAGTGCACAAAAATGCACCTCATATATGGATCCATCTATCTCAAGCGGGGATTTACAAAACTGAGAAAGTCAGTGCGAATTTCTCCCCAGGCAAATGCAACGCCGGAACGCTCACTCACGCTATCTTTGAAGCTCATGTTTAAAAATGAATATATACTCATTGACATAATTAATGAAACAAACTATCATTGGCTTGAATTGAAGTTTGTTTCATTTTTTTCTCAGGTATGATGCAATATCTCACTTTCTATGTATTACCATTCAACACATTAGAGAATGGAGAAAGATCTATGGTGGTCAAATTTCAAATTTTGATATCGATACAACTGTCACAATTGCTTTTACAAATTGAACATAGACGTGAAATGAAATCAAGCTTTTGTAAAATAAAATGGCACACGATCAGTTTACCAGAGGTATGGCTATTGGAATGATTCGTTGTGGTAGAAGTTGTGCGAGTGTTGCCGAAGAGCTGCAACTATCGATAGTCGTTGTTTGGAGGTGGTGGTGTCGATGGAAAGCAGAAAGAGATGTTAAAAGAAGAAGGGATCTGGTCGACCAAGAAAGTCTGCAGGAAGGACAGACGCACGTCTAGTTTTAGCTGTGCAAAGAGGAATAGATTTGTGTCAGTCCCAAAGCTAGTCGTACACTGGAAGAGTGCCTCAAATATAGACTGTAGCGTTCGAACGGCTTACCGAAGATTGCGAGAAGCTGAAATTCAATCGCGACGACCAACTGTCCTAATTCCATTGAGTTTTGAGCACCGCAGAAGACGAGTTGCCTGGTGTGATGCCCATCGCTCATGGAATGACCATCACTGGCAGAAAGTCTTGTGGACCGATGAATCGAGATTCACTCTGGATTTCAATGACGGTCGTGTCAGAGTACATCGTCTTCCAGGTGAATGCTTTGCCCCATGCTGTATTAAAGAACACGACAGATATGGTGGTGGAAGTGTTATGCTGTGAGGTGGCATTTGGCATGGCGGACGAACGACAGCAGTCATCATCAAAGGCACGTTGACTGGAGAGAGGTATCTCAATGAAATTGTGCTTCCTGTTGTTGCCCCAGTGGTCAGGGTGGAGGATCTCGTCTTCCAAGACGAAAACGCAAGACCACATCGCTCCTCGGCTGTCATTGCCACTGTTAGGAGGTCGAACATTCAAACCGTTGACTGGCCTGCACTCACCTGACTTGCCACCCATTGAACAAGTCTGGGACGAGCTTAGGCGGCGAGTGAGAGACCGCTATTCACTTCCACCAGTGTCCCTGAAGATTCTCTCTGAAATACTGACAGAGCAGTGGCTTCTCTTTGAAACATCCTTCATTTAGAAACTTTGTGAATCCATGCCATCTCGGATTACTGAATGTATTGGAGCTAGAGGGGGGCACACGCGCTATTAAAGTTGAATCTGCTACATGCGTTGTTTTTCTGTGCTAGCGACTTGGTGGAGATTGTGACTAAATTATCAAAGTATCATACATACATGCATATATACCTGTCATAAATGAAAGAAATTAAAGAATATAACAGTTATATATATTATAACTGTTATAAGTTATAATATTGGAAACAGCTGAAAGTGTAGCGCTGTTTGCTATTTCTGTCTATTCGCAAACATAAAATTTGCAGCTCTTCCAATTCATTGGAAATGAAGTGAGATTATTTGTGGTGAAAATGCTACTGAAGTACCGGTCCTCTTAGGTTGGGTAGTGTTTTAAACAAAATGTTTAAAGCAGTGTTAAAAACACAGTTTATTTAAAACATGTTTTTATAAAGTGATTACTAATGCAGCTTTATCGATGCTTTAGCAATGGTTCTTTATCTTTTTGCTCAGATTTGTCCCTAAACGCTGAAAGTATGCTTAATTCCTCCATCTAAATTATTCAAGTTTAAAAAAGAAGTCAAAGATAGTAACAATACACAGTTTCAAACACAGACTTTTCAGGTGCCTGATCAGGAAGTATGTAAGTCCATGCATTTAGGAAATGATATCAAGAAAGATTACAACAAAATACTAATGACGAAAGACGATGACTGCATTTAGTCTGATGGTTGCCACACAATTCCTGAATTCTAGGTGTCAAATTCGTGAGTTTAAATCTCAAATCGACTGATATTAGAGCACTCTGATATTTAGTCAATTTCTCTTTTTAGTTACCAAATCTGACACTGCCATTTATTGTAAACAGCAACTTAATTATATATGACTGCAGTCGCAATGCTTTTTCTAGGAGGAAATCTAAAGATTTTACTCTCAAAATCCTCCTTCGAGCGTCATTCCACGCCTGGTATGTTGAATTCCTCTCCAGGGAGCCACATGGCTTTCGGCTAAGAATAATTTAAGAATACAGCCGAAGCATCATACAACCATATACGAGTTCGCTACCATCGACTGTGAAGTGCTGGACGCCGAAGGCCGGTCTTGTAAATTGAAATTTTTAATGAAAATAATTTCGACAAGAAATTTTGGGGAATATTTCTTTATCTTTACATTAGGCTACATCAAAATGGATCACCTATCGAGTAGTCAACTACATCATGCAATCATTTGAAAGACCATGGTCAAAAAGCTTAACTTGATACTTTAAGGATCATGGACAAGATATATTGCTTGTTTTGAATCCTGCGTCAAATTTCTTAGACAAGTCAAAAGGACGAAGGAGCTATGGGTGAAGTGGTAAATAAGTGAAATTTCCTGTATGAAAGACGACGGTTATAAGCATGTGATCGAAAAACGAACGACAATGACAGTGCAACCACCGATAGGCTAGGCCTTACTTGCTGCAAATCTGTATAGACAAAATTGATGATTACCGCCGAACAAACGAAACTTGTTGGGAATCGTTGGCAGCACAACATCTCTCGAATGTCAATTTAGTACAATGGGATTGACGTATGATATATTGCGGATGAATCTCGGAGGAAGGACGGGAAAATGCATTTTCTTTGTAATCAAATGAACAGATAAACTAAAAAATGTTACTGTATTATCATGACTATCGATTTATTGCATCACGAACTTGTTCTAAATTATTGCAGCATCACGCATTTTGTTATTTCGTGAAATACAAAAGTCATATAATTTACATCATGATTAGTCAACATTCTCATTATTTCATAAATACATCACTTTCATCGGATGTAGGCAGTAGTTCAGCATATTCACATTATCTAAATGTGTACTGTTTCTGTAATCCATCCTTAATGTATATTCCATGTCATTTATTGTTTAGTATTTAATATAGTAGCACTAATTGTTCAGGCTACAAACGGAGCATAATATAAACGTCATTACAATTCTCAAATTTCATTTGCTCAACATATCATAATTTCGAAAAACATTTCATCGAATTTTGATATGAATTTATTTTTCATTATAGATGATGAGTCTACATGTATATATTTAACGATATGATTGATGAGCTTACACATTTTATAAAAAAACGTGTTTTTTCAATCAAACATATTTTTTACCCAACCTTGGTCCTCTGCCTTTCTGATCTGGTCAAATGGAACTGGCGATTCTCGATTTCGCTATCTGGGAAAATAGTTTTTTTAATATGCCCTGATTTGAGGCAATGATGACATGTCCCCTTTCTCTCGGAAGAGACTTGGAATTAGACCTGCTATGTCTGGTTGACTTGAATAAATAGTAGCCCTACTCGAATAACTTGCTTTCGAAAAACGAATGACAATATCTGATATTCTGAATATTCTGATTTTTCGACAGCATCAAGAGTGTTGCTCTCAAAATCATAATGTTTTGCTGCATTCTGTAGTTCATTCAGATACGGGAAGATTATATCAACATAGCTTAAATGTCGAAATTTAAAGCGTTCAGAAGCAAGATTGACTTTTGGCACGAGGTCGTTGTTTAGTACTGCAACCAGGATTTCATAGTGATATGTCAATTTGTCACACGCAAGTCCTTCAATAATGAGTACAGGTCCTCTGAGTACAGAAATTTTCTATCATTGTTACATTTAATAATCGGACTAACCGTGAATCTGTAGGTAAAGTTGTAGTAATGCATAAGATCTAAAATTGTGTAATTTGCTCATTGCCTCCCGCTGTCTTCGATCGTCGAGTGTTGAAACCCTGCTCAAAGTGCCTAAGATAAACAAAAAAGTTTTCTGGTGGATGTTCATTCAGATACGTTGCTCTTCTTGCTTCGAACAGTCTTCCTCTATCAATACGCAGTGCAAATTCACTCAAATTCTTCAAGAGACAATTGAAAGCATTCCATTTATCAGAAGCTTATGGATGACCTACACGTACTTAATGACTGTTGATTCATTGTACTTTCTTGTGATTATTGTGTTCATAACGCTGTCCCGCGCTGTGAGCCTATTGGGTAAAGCGCATCATAAATTTCCTGAAAAAAGATTAAAAAAAACATGAGTGGTCAGATAAGGCATCAGATCAATTTAAACAATTTTTTCGCTCATGATGCCTCTGTGACAGATTAGCTCAATAGTACATACATGAATAATCACAAAACGGAGCAAGAGGTAGACCATAAGATACTCTATTTATAATTTATTGGGTTATTATTAATAACTCAATTTAACTCTATCAATGCTATTTACATGCAACATTTGTTAGCATTGCTACCACAGAATCAGATATAGCTCGTTAGACGATCTAATTATGTGATTACTACAATTAACCCGTTCAACTCGAATAAATCTATGACATTTCAACCTTCAGAAGCGGATGTCGAGCGGCGCTCGACATCTGAATTACCACCTCAGGAGCGGATGTCGAGCGGCGCTCGACATCTGAATTACTCCCTCAGGAGCGGATGTCGAGCGCTGCTCGACATGCATTTGCTTGAACTTGTAAGATGCTCTCTTGGTTTCTATTGTACATGTTTGTACTTTTTTTCTTATGTCTAAGTACATGTGAATCAGGCTATCAGCCTGTATCATTGTAGTGCCTTCCGATTAATCGAAAAGAAGAAAATCAATTGCAACAAACTTGCTCAAAATATCACGTATGAATTCTACAAGTTCTAGTAGCTGTTTATGTCCGACGGACAGTTAGTCATCTGATTTTTGTCATCTGGTTGTTTGAATGATGAGTAATCAATTCAATGATATTGCCTCGCTAACACAATGCGACTGACATTGAGAAATTTGAATCATAGATATCTGCGAGGTCTGAAGCGCTCAGTGCTTACGCGAACGAGTAACTATGTAGGTATTCATTCCATTGTGAATCATTTTTGGTGTGATCGAGATGGCTACTGGACGACGCGCTGCTTTGTTAACTGCAATCGAGAATTTGAGAGGAGGCCAGCGTGGGACATCAGCACTGGACATAAGTGACCATGAGGAAGACCAGCCGTCGGATGAGGATGGGAACGCCATGGACTACGACGAAACTGTAGAATCGGAAAGTGAGTTGTCTAGTTCTGATGACGATGACTCCGACAGTTTTGATGACTGGAGGATTGTGTTTCCAGAGGACGACCAGGGATGCGATGTCGACCCCTTCATCGCGGTGTCTGGAACTAGAAGTGATTTGAAACCTTCATCAAATGACGACGACGACGAACTCATCCTAAAGTACTGTGACCTCTTTATTTCACCTTGTCTTGTCGACATGTTGGTGGAATTTACAAACATCCGTGCCCAACTGTCAGGTGATTCGAAGTGGAAGCCTACCAACAGTGCCGAGTTGAGGAAGTTTCTGTGCCTGACTCTTCTCATGGGAATTGTTAGGAAGCCCACGTTTCAATCATATTGGTCGACGGATGACATCATCAGTACGCCTTATTTCGCTCAAGAGGAATCGCTAACACGGGATCGATTTTTGCAACTGCTTCGATACATTCGCTTCGCTGATTACACTCAATTACCAGACAACGACGTCTTGAGGAAAATCCGTCCATTTCTGGATTGTGTTAAATCTATTTGCAAGGAGATATACCACCCCTCAAAGTATCTCAGCGTTGACGAGACTCTGTTGCTTTTTAGAGGGCGATTTATGTACAAGCAGTACATCCCGTCGAAGAGAGCACGGTATGGTGTGAAGACTTACGCTTTGTGTGAAAGTGACACTGGATATCTGTTCAATTTTGAAACGTATGTGTCACAGAAGAACATCGATTTTGGAGAGTTCAACGATATGCCTTTTGCGTCAAAGATCGTTTTGCATCTAACGAAGCCATTGTTTCATCTTGGCCATCATGTAGTGACTGACAACTTCTTTACCAGCGAAAACCTTGCGTCATACCTTTTGAGCAAGGGAACTTACTTCACCGGCACATGGCGGGAAAATCGACGCGTTCCCGACATACTGAAGAGCTTGCACTCTCATGCCTTTGAAACGACTTTTGCGAGGAAGGGATCACTCTTGTGCTCGAAGTTCGTGGACAAAAAGCAGAGCGGAACGAAGAATATCTACGTCCTCGATAGTGAAGAATCGGCAGGCACAGTCCCAATAAACAGATACAGAAAGGTGGAAATGAAGAGTTGATTGACAAGCCAACAACGATCCTGAAATACAATGCAAAAATGGGCGGAGTTGATCGCACGGATAGTTTGATACAGCGATATGATGTTACTCGGAAGAGTTTGAATTGGATGACTAAATACGGCCTTCATCTGATACAGAGACTTGTGATGAATGCGCATGTTGCCTACTGCTCCGATGGTGGCAGACAGCCGTTCCTGAAATTCACGCTTACTTTCATCGAAAGGACAATGATGAAGACAGGTAAGATAATCATTTGTAAATAAGTCTAAAGAAGTGTATTGATGTTCGATTGATTTGATTTTTCAGGCAAAGGTCGAAATTCCCGTGGCCGCCCTTCAAAGTCCATCAAGGTCGGGCATCAAGCCATCAAGGTACCCAGCACGCCCGCCAAACCGCGGTCGACCAAGCGCTGCCGACTCTGCCATCGCAATGGATTGCGAAAGGAGAGCCGGTACATGTGCCCGGATTGTCCAGGCAATCCGGGTCTGTGTATCGACCCTTGCTTCCGGCTCTACAAGCACTGACGTCTGTGACTTTTCTCATGTTTTGTGCAGTACATGCATACATGTATAGTGGATATAACTTGTTCTTTTTGGGATACATCGGTGAATACTAAATAACCTGCCATTTCCCTAAGAATTATCCAATCTCCATCGATCACATGACAAGAGGCTAACTGTGTCATGTAGACTACATGTAGCTAGATGAAGTGCGTCAAATAGTGGCTAGGCCTATGTCAACTACAAAAGAATATCCCTAGCTATTCATTCTAAAACAAAGTTAGAAAGATGAGGAATGTCAGAAATTTTATTCGCTCCTGAGCTAACTTGCCAGTGATGTCTATTCGCTCACGGAGAGGAGTGATGAATTCAAATATTCGCTTCAGAGAACAGATATCTCATGTCGAGCAGCGCTCGACATCCGAGTTGAACGGGTTAAACAAGTCACAATAAGTGTGACTGATATAAGTTAGAACACTAAACAAATTCAAAATTATAATCTGATGAACTTACCCGCTCTTGTAAGCGACGATACACAAGAGGATTCCAGTAACTGATATGAAAACTACCAAAACAAAAGCTGCCGTTGGAAAAACCCAACATCCAATACTTTTATCTCGTAAAGGACTTCCCGGAATTACTTGATAACAATATAGAGGAGTAATACTAGCATAATCAAAATAAGGTTTCGTGTCTGGAAAGTAAAAGTATTAATTTAAGGATTATCCACCTTGTAAAATGTTCAAATAACAAATTCAAATAGATAAAACGTGTGATGCTGTTGAAATTCTGATAACTTACTTGAAATTCCTGATGCAGAGGCAGTTCCATTTCCAATCTTATTGAAACCAATGATATAAACGGCATATTCCTGTGTAGGATCTAATCCCGTTAATGTCTGGGTTCGAGATTGAGTTGAAATGACTTTTACTGAACCTCCAGAAGCTTTGAAGTATGTCAAATAATAACCTGAAAGGCATTAAATTATCTCAAGAAATGCATTAGTCCTCATTATCGTGGATATATAGCATGTTGAAAAGACAAACCAGGAGGGTGATGTCATAATGCGCGCTCAGAGCTATGCTAGAGGTATCAGGTATCCCTTCAAAACCAAGCCTTGTTTTCAGCTCCTTAGCAAGCGCTCTGGCCCGCCCAATAGCTACTAGGCCTATGTTCCAAAATTACAGACAGATTGGAAAAACGGAATCACATCTACTGTCCCCAAAAGAAAGTCCACCCGACCTCGATAAAATACGATAAAAATAACGGTTATTCCTCAAAAGGAAAGCTGCTTGAGAGATTCATTTTGGATAAGCTCGACAACAATTTGTCAATACCAGCGGAGTAAGTCAGTATGGCTACAAGCCAAATGCCAAAGCGTCTAAATAACAGCAAGGTAATTCAAAAGCTGAATGATCTCAACTTTCCATCAGGTTTTCTGGCTTGGTTGCAAAATCATTTCAGTCAACGCATGTCACAGATCAAATTTAGAAATCGCTTTCAGCCATTTGAAATGCGGTACCAAGGTACTATTCTGTGCCCCTTCATCTTTTCGCCCTTTATTTCCACTTCCTTCTATTCCAATGGTTAGTGAATTCAAACTTTTGGGCGTGACATTTATCGCTAACTTTTCATGGAATTCTCACATTGAAAATTTATGCTCTACTGTCAAAAGGCGTTTTCACCTATTGCATAAGCTTCAAACCGTTAGTGAGCCGAGGATATCTCCATCTTACAGTGTATGCCAGCAATGTACGATCGGTAATGGAATGCGCATCACCTTGCTTTATGGGAGTGAACTAAAGCCTTTCACTAAAACTTGAGAAGTTGGACAGGAGGGCGCATAGAATTATTTTAGGAGAAAGCATTATAAGCTGCACATACAAAAGGTATCATTCACAGACACCGGCATCAAGCCATCAAAGCACTTTTTCTAAATGCCTCCTGGACTGGATTCCAAGGCTTTTGAGATAAACGAAATCTTTTAGCAATCTTGCGTAGGAATAAGAGAATGATCATATAAGGTGTCACAAAATGGGGCCAATCAAGATGTGGATGTTGCGCTTATGTTGAAGCAGGAAGCACAACTTCTTTTAATGTGAACGGGATAGTAAATCACTTTTCTTTCAAACATGATATTAGCTGTGATTCTACTGATTTCATTTATAAGCTCACATGCAAGGGCTGCGATCCCTTTTGCATAGGTAAGTCAGGTGATACACTTAGTCATAGAGTGACTGTCCACAAGCAACAGATTCGTGATTAAAGATATTCGTTCCTCCGTGTGAGCAACCATATTAGAGATTGTGCTTGTGAGATGTCTCTGAATTTTTCTGATTCACTTTTATGAAATGCCCATTAGTGCAACGAAATTGGATAGAGAACTTAATGAAAAAGCTTTCATAAAGAAATTCCATCCTCCTCTCGATATTATAAGCTAATTATTTTGAGATTTCATTTACAGAAATCTATGTGCATGTGTACATGATTTATCTATTTTTATGACTTTGAATTTTCTTGAACTCCAATATAAGTAATTTCGCATTGAGAAGTCAACACAGTTGGCAGAAACATGTCGGCGCCTAATCAATGATCTGTGGTGCTTTTCTTTTTATTATATCAATCGACATTTTGCTCTGATCTAATTTATTAATTTATATATATACAAATGATATTTAGACGCCTTTGCATGATTAATAGAATTCTATGATGTCATCAATCCATACCAATCGCGAATCACATTTCGTACGACATCATTTTCTATGGATTTTACTCCAGTAAACCCTAAGAAAAATGACACAAGAAGTCGCCCTTCAATTCTGCACTCCCACGTCTGAATTAATTATTGATACACTTGTCAGGTTGTATTCAATGGAATATGGCCGGAATAGTGGGTTCAATAATATTACTATAAAGTGTACCGTGATAACCACGTCAGTGTCATCTCCCAAAGTGTCACTTCTCTCTGCTCTCTCGAAAATTATGAACAATGCATACGATACAAAATTGAGATGGACTTAGCAGGATTCGAACTCAGTGGGATTTAGTCACAGGTAGTAGATCTAGTACTTGATAATACCAAATTTTCACTTTCTTATCTTTGTGTTTATGTATTTTTATCAGTTGCGACACCAGAGGGTTAGCCTATACGGCTAAGGATGTCAATAATTTAAACTCGGGTTAAAGCCATGTTGATAAAATGTTCTTCAAGAACTCAAAAACATAATCTTGATAATTTTTGGTTGATAAGGAAGGTTGGCTTCTCCTCGTACCCTGGCTGTTGCATTTTCAGAAAAGTCATTTCTTCTTCGGGTACACATTCATATTAATAGCCACCAAATTTTCACCTTACGGCTTTGCCAAGGTGTGATAAATGCATGCAATTAATCAGTGCAGAGCAATATGAACAACGGACAGTCAATCGATAAAGATGTAGGAAACAATTATGGTGAATGTGATCTACAATATTGCTACTGATATGAAATGAAAGTAACATGAGCAATTAAGAAAATGAAGTAGGGACGCTAAAACACTCCCAATAACAATACTGTGTGAAAAAATATTAGACAACACGTAGAGAAGCACCGGTGCACCCATTCATTAGCATATGCATAGGAAACTGTTTGATATACATAGATTCTAGAGTTCGTCGTCTGTTCATATAATGTAGGCCGGTATGAAGAAGTGACCATTCAAAGTCAATGTTGTTGGCGTGTTCATTCCTAGCATGCAAGACCACGTGACTAGAGCTATTATTCGGATTCAAATGCTCCAAAATTCTTGACTTGATCATTCTCTGGGTCTCGCCTATGTATACCATCCCACAAATTCTGCAGACAATTTTGTAAACCACTCCTTTGGTATGGCACAAGTTTGGCTTGGCGGTATACCGGCAGCTTTTGCACGACTGATCACAGAAAGTAGGTTCTTTCGGTGGACGGAAATGCTTTCATTGACCGATTTGAGAAGCTGATGAAAACTTTATCTTTTAGGCCAGTCCTTCTTACAGTGTTCAACATTTGTCTTTTTATATTTTCGGAAATGAAGGGGCACTTGATATAAAGACGTTTCGGCTTATCGTTGACATTGTTGACTTTAAACTGCCTGATGATTCTGTTGAGGAATGATCTTGGATATCCATTGTTCAAAAACCTTTGAATCACTTTGTCCCTCGAATAGTCCATGTAATCTTCAGTTGACCTGAAACGTGCTCGGCGGAGTTCTCCAATCACAATAGCTCTTTTTGTAGCGACAGATGAGTTCGACTTCCAATGATGGATCACTCCACTATGACAGTCTTTGATATATAGACGAGTACTGAACTTCGGGGGTTGATTGTCTGTTAACCTGACTTCACAATCCAAATAAGGTAGAAATCCATCAGAGTCAGGTAAGCAGATTGTGAAGTTTATGGCTTGATGCATTTGGTTAGCAATGTATAGGATATCCACACAATCAATATGAGCAGGGTAAATAATGAAAATATCATCTATGTATCTCTTCCAGTAAATGTTAACATCTCCATATTCTGATATTATGCTCTGTTCAACGTAATTCATGAAGATGATTGCTGCTTGGGGTGCAACTGGATTGCCCATGGATAAACCAACAGTTTGTTTATAAAATTCGTTACCATGTACTATCAGACGACAGACACAACTCAAAAAGTTCCATGAAGTCGGTAAGCGCTAAGTCCCTCAAGAAATCACTTGCATCTTGGAATTCCGCATAGAATTGTCTCATAATACTCAGCAGACCCGGATGCCCTCCAGAATCATGAAACGGAATAGACCCGTAGAGATTTTCAACATCAAACGATGCGATGCGATAATCACCATCCAAGCACAAAGAATTAAGCCATTTCATGAATCCATCGCCATCCTTCAAGTGACAAGGTACATATCGAAGTAAGTTATTCAGATGATGGGAAAGCAATTTCGACAAATTTGTGGAAGGGCTATCCACAGCGGCCACAATAGGACGGCCTTTCAACTGTCCTTCTTTGTGATCTTTTTTGGTAGACAATACGTCTTGTTAGGTTGGGGTTCTGAACACTTGACTTTTGCAAGTTCTTTGTGCACACTTGAATATCTATCGTATTTATTGGCAATTTCCATCAAAGATTTATTGAATTTAATTTGTTTCGTTGATGGCAAAGTTTTGATTTCTCTGGCTACTTTCTGTGATCAGTCGTTCAAAAGCTGCCGGTATACCGCCAAGCCAAACTTGTGCCATACCAAAGGAGTGGTTTACAAAATTGTCTGCAGAATTTGTGGGATGGTATACATAGGCGAGACCCAGAGAATGATCAAGTCAAGAATTTTGGAGCATTTGAATCCGAATAATAGCTCTAGTCACGTGGTCTTGCATGCTAGGAATGAACACGCCAACAACATTGACTTTGAATGGTCACTTCTTCATACCGGCCTACATTATATGAACAGACGACGAACTCTAGAATCTATGTACATCAAACAGTTTCCTATGCATATGCTAATGAATGGGTGCACCGGTGCTTCTCTACGTGTTGTCTAATATTTTTTCACACAGTATTGTTATTGGGAGTGTTTTAGCGTCCCTACTTCATTTTCTTAATTGCTCATGTTACTTTCATTTCATATCAGTAGCAATATTGTAGATCACATTCACCATAATTGTTTCCTACATCTTTATCGATTGACTGTCCGTTGTTCATATTGCTCTGCACTGATTAATTGCATGCATTTATCACACCTTGGCAAAGCCGTAAGGCGAAAATTTGGTGGCTATTAATATGAATGTGTACCCGAAGAAGAAATGACTTCTGGAAATGAAAATTTTTTGGTTGATCTTGATAAAAAGAAAACAATTTCATAAAGAGAAGTACCGAAGTACCGTTATATGTACTACTCGTATTTGTAAAATTCTTCGTCTTCCTTGATGTGTAGCCTCGGGGCCGAGGCCAGCTGGAGCGCCGGTTTCAAATAATGTGTAACATTGCACATCGGATGCAAAGACATCAGTTCAGTATAATGTACCAAGTAAGCTACTCCTTATGATGATGCCAGAAAAAAATCGTTCCCACAGGTAAGTCAGATAATATCAGAAGTTCAGTATAATTACACCAGTTGAAAATTTTTACAAAATAACAAGCAACCGAAAATTGCAAACTGCCACGTAGAAAACTCAATATCGGCTTGTCACAATTTCGGATCTTCGACATAAAAACAAACAGCTTTGCAGTTCGGGTCCGTTAATTTCCTGCATGTCCGAAATATTTTTTTGGCATCCGGTATTAGCATTATCACTTCACACTGCTTGAAGTCGCGGTGCGACCTTCTTGCATAGTAAGTAGCTTGTAGATAGCAGTGACATTGCTTCGCATCTTTCTACATTTCTTTCTGCCGACTTTTTTTCTTGTAGAAACTGAACAATATAAGTCATACAATGACTTATGCTAAAGTAAAGAAAATCAATATTGAATGCTATCTGCTCAAAAGGGTAGAAAAGTCTTAGAGTATTTTCAACTAAACGATTTTCATAAACGAATAAAAAAACGCATCAATTGGGCCATACATACTACTATCTACAAACCTTGAATTATTCCACCGCGTCCAATTTCTGCGATTTCCTCCCAACTGATGTTCAAAGTTCCTCCACTTTTCACGAGATCCATTGATGACGGACTACTGGTAGGAACTGCAATAAAATGCAGCAGCATGCAAAAAGTGTGACAAATAGATAAAAGTTATAAGCTTATTGCAGTATTTGAAAATGTAAATGTAATGACAATTTTTGAGACCCACACTCTGATGAACTACTGCATTTTAGTACTTCTTCGATAAGTAAAAAAACCTTTCGATCAAAGTTATACTGCAACAGTTAAAATGATTCGAATCAAGTTGACCATAGATAGGCCTAATTGCCTAGTCCCGGGGTCCTGAAAGAGTATTTCGTGAAAGATGAATGTCCCGGCCTTGTAGCACCTCGGTGAAAAAATTCAGTTTCAGCTTTAATTAATTAAATTTAGGTAGCATCGCATTTTCAAAGTGCTCTACGGAAGGACAATGATACAACATACAGCATATAGTCGCAAAATACAATTTTATGTGGCAACGATCCATGAAGTCGGAAACGCACATGTATGTGGGTAGGGATAAAATATATGATATGATTCTATCCCTTGAGGAGAATGGACACCATATAGATTTAAAATGCAATACATAGCATCAAAAAGCAATTGCTATAAAGTACAGCAATAGCCCAATAATAAAATAGAACAGAATTGACAATTACACCACAAGTTATTGGTGAAGGCTACAGATGCACTGTATGGATGAATATGCTGTAAGAGTCCGTCATTGCATATTCGTGAAAGTAACGAGGATGTAAATAATTAGTAGGACTGTGCGCTGTGCACCGGTTCTTCTGCTCGCACCGGTTTTTGGGCCGGTGCACCGAACTGTGCTTATTTCGATCAAGTTGATATTTTACTGCGCAGTTTCAATTATAATTAAATTGTTTCATCTGCTGTCTAGGTCACAGCGAACTGGAGAGAAAAATATTTTAAGATTGCAGTATAATTAATACACATAGGAGAATATTATTCAATTATATTTATCAATTCAATTCAAACTTTAAATTTATGTATCATGAAAATGAAACATTTTCAAAATCATGGCTATATAATAAAGTATATAGCTAAAATCATCATCTCAAGCCCAATGTTGAGAAAAAATATGAAAAAATGACGAAAATTAGATAATTCAAGTTCATGATGAATCATTTTAGGCCACGAAATCTCAATTTCCGCGACTTTAGAATTTGAAGAGATTGAATGCAAATTCTATAGAGAATACTGCGTGCCCTGCTGTTGCTCTTCTTCCTAAGATATGGGCAGAGGCGTCGCTAAGGACACATCATTGGGGGGGGGGGTGTTTGCTAAATTTGCCTGATTTACAACTAAGAACCAAAATTTACCTGATTATTGCACACACGCATACTCACACACACATTCCAACATGTTTCATGATTATATCCTGCAGAAGAGGTACCTAGTCATCTAATCGGCCGGAAATGACGCCTATAAATGAAAAATAATTTAATTGGTGGTTCATACGAATATTATTCATATTGAGTAGTCTCGACTGCTAAGGAAATTTTCGATGGTGTTTGCATCGAGAAAGTTAACACGCTGTTAACAATAAACTTCTACGCACAGAGAGGACGGTGTGCCTTATTCATACCGTGCGCTTTCCGCGGTGCGCGTGTGACTGACGCGGTATGAGGAAGGTTCGATGAAATCCACCGTAGAGATGACGTCATCTCCTCAAGGGACAACGCAATAGCCAGAACTTATATGAATCAACGGCTAAATATACACTACACAGCTAGGCAGAATGAGTTGCAGGCGTTTCAGCGTCAGGTGATTCAGTGCCAATATTCACTGGCCACATTATAGGTAGGGTACTGGAATTACATTTCAATTGCACTTAGATATTTTAAATTTAGCAGAGCTAACTCACATCGCCTTATGCTCCAATTTTTAAGAAAATGCGAGGCGACTGTTCCTCCCACAGAATTAGATTCATCTGCGCGGGCTTCGGTTTCCTAGAAAGGAAGAACTGTACGTAGCCTTAATATCGAAATGGTAGCCTACATCACAGAATTAGACAACTTCCTCCTTCTCGAATGGATAATTCGTGTATCGCTTGCTATTGGAAATGGCAAACAATAAGCTGTCAGCAGAGGACAACAGAGCCAGTGAGAGATGCGTGCGTGCTGTGATATCACTCCTCGCACACACCAAAACACACATCGATGCCTGGCTTCCATTCAATGTATGCACCATACAGTGAGCAATGCCGAGGAGAGGATGTGAAATCATCAAGTGAACTAATTTTCGTACGCCTGCTACTTTCTTTAATAATGATCGGAAGGGCCAATATTATGGAGAAAACGTGTGGGCAATGATCTGAATTCTTCGAATCTGAAGGAATTTTGGCAATCGAAGCACTTTGCTGGAACTCACATTAATCCTTTTAATCCTCACATTCACATTAATCACTTTTTTTCCTATCTCTGTAAGGTATAAGGAATTCCTTTTTGCCCACCTAATAGGTTCCTCAATGTGCCGTCCATCACATTCTTCTATCACATTCATTAATCACACTTCTAGCAAACCGAAGCAGGTAAACAAAATATTTAATTCTGTGGTTCCTCCTGCTCGCATATACAGTCATCCCGGGTAGAGGTCGTTTTCAGCGCGCTATGTTTGACCGCTTTCGCGTGACAAATCAATATCATCGACAGCAACTAACCATATACTTTCTGGTGTCTAGAAAGGATAAGAATTTCCCGACATTATGAATTGTTTTTGTGACAAGACGTGTTTTTGTGGCTAAGAACAACGGCAGTGAATATTGGAGCTGAATCGCCGGCAAACCGGCGGTTTACCTGACATTTCTCATTTTACCTGAATCTTTTAATAATTTCATATTGGGGGGGGGGGGTGTCACGGTCCCCCACACCCCCCGGTCGCGACGCCTCTGGATATGGGTTATCTTCGCATTCTAGCGGTCAGCGATCTATCCGATACATTTTTTTCGGCATCCAGTAACATTATCCTAACCTTTGGAACTAACCTGCGGTACAATCCGGACCTTACCTATGGAACAGCTTCCCTCTCCACCTAAGGGAGAGTGATTTACAGTTCTCAACACCTTTCCTCGGTCACTGAAGAGTTTTCTTTTCAGCGCCTTGACTTACCTCTTTTTGTGCGCTTTATAAATGCTCTTAAGATAAATGAATATAAATTATCACTTCACAGAGAGGCTGCTTGAAGTCAAGTAGTGTCGAGATGTTGACCTTCTTGCATTAGGTAGCTTGTAGATACCCCTGACGTTGTTTCATATCTTTATACATTTGCTGATGTGTTCACTTATTTTCAAAAAGGAATGAAAATTTACTCCTCCCTTGCTATATGTTATTTTGTAATAGTTAAGAGTCAATTAAAGACCTGACGCTTTGTATGCCACTGACTTAGTTAGTTTGGTCATTACAACTTTTGCCATAGTTTGATGCACTTCTGCATATAGATTTTCGTCTTGTTTTGAAGAATTCCATTGGAACTATGTATATGGTCCAATACTGTCCTGTCATAACCATATACCATATATGGTTATAATACCATATACCACATATGGTTATAATACCATATACCATTTATCGTATTGACCAATAAAGAATTCGCTTTATTTTCGTCATTATATCTATAATCGCATGTAAGCTTATTCATCAGAGAAGAGCTCATATAAATTGTTGATGGCATAAATCAAACAAGACGAAAATGTATTTAATCACCATTAATAAATTTATCGATCGAACGAGTCAAAAATGTTTTTATATATTAGTTGTTTCAATTGCATGAATTTTTCTTATCAAGCATGCTCGCCTTGTAGTTTAAAGGCACAATGTCATGAGTTTGTTATCAAGCAGTCTTGCAATTTTGCGATAGTATTCATGAGTAGCTATTACTGCATTGTGAAAATTTCTGTTCGGAAGTCATGCGTACCGTCTTCAAGAGTTGTCACAGTTGCTGGACTAGAAGACCAAGATCCAATTTCAGAAGATGTCGCGGCTCTGACATTGATAATATAGCGAGCATATTTCATTCGTCCGGATATTTGCTTGGAAGCTGATGCTGTTGATTCAACCTGAAAAACAAGATAAATAAATTTCTTCTACAAACCGCGACAAAATTGGCGATTGACATGTAATCTGTAGTAAATGCAAAAACCGTCAATTTCAAACATTCATCAAACATTTAATGTTCTTCTTCTGCGGTGCTTGTCGAACAGGATGCGGGGTTCGTTCTGATAATCTACACTTCGCTCGTTCATGAGCTTGGTCGGAATGGGAACTGGCGATCTTCTATCGCTATAGCGTGCGGATCCATCATTGTTTTCTTCGTCTTTCAACTTCAAAGTTCTAGGACCCTTTTGCAAAGGCATTGTGATTTATGTGTCATGAAGATTACGTCGTTGTCACAATAATACTTGAAATCTTATTTTCAAGTTCAAATGCAATGCGTGTAAAAAACTGGAAGAAGCTCGACATAGTGCAACTTCAACGTTCTATTTGCGAAATACATGAATATAGCTTAGACATCTTTTTGCGCCAAATGCGGTTCTCTGCTTGATTCAAACGTTTGGACGAACCTTCATAATTCATGAAATGTCTCAAAAACTGCTGATTTTCGGAATGTAACCGGTGCACTTTCAACAGCTGGCGAAGAAGACTATCGGGCATGACAACGATTTTCTGAAAAAAAAACTAGCTAACAAATGAAAAATTATTCACAAAAAATCTCATTCACAAAGTATAGACTAGAGACCGCTTGAAAGCATCTCCTGACTTTTGAACCTTTCCAGTCTTTTCTCAACTTGACTCCGCTCAGCAAACATCGAATTCAGACTCTTGACAGGCCAACACTACAATAAAAACGTCAAGGACACTTTTGCGCTTCAATTTATTTTTTGAAATTTCACTGTTCTGAAAAGAAGATTGAAATAATTATTTGGCGCACTTTTATTGAAAGGGGAATGTATTGCTCTTGTCTTCTAAGAAATGTGACTGCTTCCCTACCTCATTATGCTTATACTCTGTGTCAGAAAAGCTTTAGAATTCGAGGAAATGTTCAGAAACTGATGACAAGAAGCGACAAAATATTCTTGAAATGCAATCTTAGAATGGCTGTTTTGTATGAATATGATAATAATATCATTTCGTTTGACTTCTGAGCAGAATCACAAAGGCTTTGAGCGCTTATTCATCTTCCAAAGCTTTCAGCAAAAGAACTCTGAAGCTACTGCTCAAGTGCACTCTCAAAATGTCAGCACTCATTTCGTCGACTCTTCGAATGATTCGATGAGCAGGTGTGACTGATTTCAATGCATCAGATGTGCTCAATATAACCGCGAAACTGAATGCATGCATGCTTTCCACGAAGGGAGCTCGACTTGCTGATCTTGCAGACACAGTAGAAATTCCGTTTTTAATCCGTTATTGTCAGTTGTTACTGTTTTTTGTGAAAATTGAACTAATTTCGCATCACATCTTTGTAAATTAATCAAGAGACCTCTCTTAGTAGTATTCAATTCACTATTGAGCAATTGCAAATTAAATATAAACGCAAGCATTCACGGAATAGAATGTCGTGACACTTTATTTTCTGAAATCCTCGTTCTTCTGTCGAACTTACCCCCACGTGGGTTGGCTTCCTTATCAGTAAAGTGCGAGATAAGACATGAAGCTTGGTAGGCCTAGGACCCCAAATATATCATTCAAAAATGATTGCCCCAATATGTACAGGAAATCATCATAATTGCTACAAAAGTCTGTGTTCTAGAAGCAAATGGCAAACAATGTGTCGAGCTTGCCCCAGGTTTATACTTGACATGCTGATTATGCGACAAGTGGTTTATTCCTGACATGTGCAATTTTCTGAAAATTCGTTTCTATTATGAAATAGCTGCAGTGTATGCGGAAAATACATCAAACTTATGGTGCTGTTGGAAAGTCAATAATGTGCTTGCTTATTAGAATATTAATCAAAATATGATGTCTAATATACGTACACTTTGCATCGTCTCATGCAAAGTTTCAAAAAATGCTTTGTCAGATATTAGCTACCCGGCGTAAAATGCACATGTTCGGGCACTGCATTTTGCCTTGACAATCACATGTTAAGTATTACTGAGACGACGATTAGCCTGTTTTTCAATTTTACAATCTCATAAGGTGCTGAAGAAAGTTACTGTTTTTGCGAATTTTGGGATTTTGTGAACTTCATGAATGAGTGACCATATAGAGCTGCAATTTTGGTTGATTTACTTTTATAAAATAAAGTTTGTATTATCTACTATTTTGTTTATACAAATTTCATTAATTTTAGCAAGAGCAGACTCTCCATTTATGATAAGGATAAATTAGCAAGCTTCATAACCATCGGAATGTTTACTGTTAATTATTGCGGTTCAAAGTTGAGATTCGCAGTCATTGCCATCAAATGTATGTAATGTTTGCTTCTCACACGCACTTACCCCAGCGTCGTTGGAAATTCCGTCATTCCTCTTGTATAGGATGTCATATTTTGTTGCACTTGGAACAGCTGTCCAAGCGACGTTAATAACTGACGAAGATGCCGCTGTAGCGGTAATTCCTGAGACTTCTGCAATTGAGCATTCCAATTTTTTAGTAAAAAACAAAATATATATTATTTGCAAAACAGCTGCTTGGAAAGACGCCATTAGTTAAGCACACACCATATTTGAAACTGCAAAACTCCTGTATGACACTGAAGCTTAGTCGAAGGACTGTGTCAATAATCTGCTAATCTGTCTCAATTCTAAATCCGCAATGTTTACTTGAAGGAACGCAGAATGTCATCATCGTCATAATCACGAGATATTTGAGACTTGTTACTTTATTTCATTACACTGCTTTATACAGGGTGCGAGAAAAGTTTTAGAAAAGCTTTATTTAGGTTGTGAGTGAGCTACACACGTTCCAATTAAAAGCTTCACTTTTAGCAAGCTAGGAAGCTATCATCAATGCATTGTGAAAGTAGACAAAATTTATTATTCATCATCCATCATTCCTCAAAAGTATTATACTGGAGCATGTTTCATAAAATCAATTGATGTTTTAAATCAGTGTGTAAAGTTATTGCGTTTCATAAAAGTAAGCATAAAGCAGTCGAAATAACAGCTTTTGCTGCAGCAGCGAAACTTGAAAGTATAGAGATTCACTGACAGAAATATGATGAATTTCGATCAACATCTTGATGTTGATAAATATGTGACCTATGTTCAACGAAAAAGACCCAAATTTCTGCGACATTTCAGAGAAATTTCTGCAAATGGAGCTAAAAAATAGCGAAATTGCTTTTGACATGCTGTCGTGCCATGTCACTAGCCAGTTGTCAGAATAGCAAATTAAAACAGTTTTTTAAAAAAATCTTGCCCTTTGAAAATCAGCAACGTGCGTAGAGATGAAGAAACGTCCGGTAACTAGGAAACATAGAAAAATAATTGAATTTCAACTGATTGATGTCAATTAATTGACTGCTCAGTAATTCAAATGTCAATTAACTGATGGCATGATATTTCAATTATTAATTTATTTATTATGATAATAATAATAATAATAAAAGTCGTATATTTAATCAAAGCCTCAATAATGGTAATCGTGAGGCAACAAATGACGTTTTACAAGCAACATACGAAAATTGAAGTCAATAACAACAACAAAAAAACACAAACTGGAATTAAGAAAAACCACTATTAGATAGCCTTATCATCGTGACAATAAATGATCTATGACGGTAGGAAGAGATCACTTTAGGCATGCGATACGATTTTGAGTACGGATTTACTTCGGGGGATAGTTTGTGCAGAGGGTGAGTAGCATCACTGACGAAATTGTTGAATAATCGTAACCCCAATATAAGACGACGACAGTCCAACGGAAGGAAATTGTTGCAGACACAACTTGTAGTCCCACAGATGATTTTGTGTGCTCTCGACTGTACCATTTCCATTTGATTGCTTTCTTTAGCCTGAAGATTGCAAAAAAGCGGCGCTGCATATTCCATGATTCCTGTGCAGTTGTTGTAGATCACAACCAGATCATCCTTGCTTATAAATGGCTTCAATTGCCTTTTATTGCATCAATTTCATAAGTCAATTAAAGGATTGACTCTAATTCTTTAAAAGCAAATTGCTTTTGCTTTTAAGAAATTTCTGTTACAATATTAATGTTAATGTGAAGAGATTTTCGAAATGATGTTTATGCTAAAGTTAGGTCTACTTAGGTCTCCATCATTCAGATGCTTAGTGAATAATTTTTATACCTCTCTAATTTCGACTGACGACCTATCCGACATGTAGCACTGACAAGTTCGTAGATGCGAACACATGTAGAAGGCCATCTGCGAGGTTTCCATTCTCTGTTTATAGGATTCTTCTACCTAAATATTGATTGATGTTATTTGATCAATTGCTTAGTGATTCCAATTTCAATTGATTGCACAGAATTTGAACTACAATTAATTGATTGTTAACGATGCCAATTTTAATTAATTGATTGAAAAGCGCAATTAAACAGCAATCAATTTTTGATAATCCCTGCCGGCAGCAACAAAATCATCATGAGTTGATCAACAGTTTCGATTACACCTGGGGCACGAAAGAAATCTGTCATTCAAATCTCATCAATTCATCTTGCTGTTGGAAGAGGTTTATTGACTTTTACATTCTTCGATCATAATTTGACAAAAGTGATGGGGAAATCACAAAACGTAGTTGATAGCCTTATACGGGAGGGTGTGCATGATGAGGATTGATATTTTTAGCAACTCATTTTTATTAAAGCCATTACTAAAGGGAGTGCCGTATTTTTGCTTTCCCATCAAATCACAAAACGCTGAAAAATTGGAAAAAGTCAGACGCAGATGTACAGGATCATTTGTGGTATGGACTGTAATTGCAAAGCTTTCATCCCAGTGTGCCTACGACGACATGACTGCATCGAAATTATTTCACGGACTAGCAAGCGAATCTAGCCTGCTGCATTGCCTTCCTCCTCCTTCTTTACCCCTTGCACGAAAATGTCAAGCTTCTTTAATATTGTATGTAATCAATTGCGCAAGTACAAGTGACTTTCATCAAAGATATTTCATGCTTCTTGCACATTTGCAAGCTATAAATAGTTAGTTTTATAATGTCTGTTAATTTTGTGTAGCAAGGAGGTTTAATAAAGGGATTACATATGCCTGATGTGTATAACTTATGTGTTTTACCATTATGAATTATATGAGTGATTGTGATACAGGGATGCGGAACCGATGTCCCGGAATCCCATCATTTTGGCCGGAGCCGGTGTCCTATCAAATAATAGGACTCCGGACCACTGGCGACTCATTGCTTTTCTAATTGGTCATGCTCATCACATTTTTTCGTATCATGCGGAAATTCCAAGTGCTAAAAGCAATATAAGGATTTTTGGCCGTACACATACTATCAAGAAGACAGTGCAAATCATTGTGCAACATAAAAAAACAGTTACAAATTCGACGAACAAATTTTAAATCTCATTTCCTATTTGAATTTTCTCTGTCTCATGATTCAGAAGTGCATAATATATAGGTTGCCTATACCGTTACAACACATTAGTTCATCTAGTGAATAGGGTGTAGGCATCTGCATGACTGAAATGATTCACATGTACGTATGTTTATACTAAATTTTCAAGCATGCACAATTTGCATCCGATGATAATTTGATTCATGTACCGTATATCATAATTATCACTTATACATACAAACATGTAGAAGACCCCTTAATCCATGCACATATTAAGATAGTGAAACCACCGTCAATCGCACAAAGATGCAAATTGTATCATTAACAATGAAAGATATTGAATTACTTACGTCGATCCTCTAAGGACTTGCTTTGTTTATGGCAAGAAAGCCTACAAAGCACAAAGTTGCATGAATAATAAGTAAGGTACTTCCTATTCTGTTTCACGAGCTCGTTGTGTTTATCGATTATTTTTCAGCTTAGAGATGGTATAAAATCAATCGCTGCTTTTTTCCTAATTGCTTCCACAATTTGTTAGAATGTTTACCTTTACTTTGTGAGTGCGAATCACTATCGACCAAAACCTGCATAAAATTAGAGTAGCCAACACTAGTTCATTAGCCTATGCCCTAGGATTCAAATTAAACAGCAAACAAGGGAAGCAATACAAGCGTTTGCTTTCTTCACAACCACACAGCCAATCTTTGCTACATGCCAACAGCCTATAGAAGTTTGGGAAATTTTTCCTTTACTTTTACATTTTACACCATTTAAGTCACGTCTTGGTCTTCCTTTGTCGATCATGCCCGTTTACTTTTCAAAACTCCTGTGTGAAAATGAGGTATTAATTAAGTCCTGTAGAATGTTTTGAATACCTCAGACTAAATTCCCTCAGACTATTCCGCAGAACGTAAATGCTGATGTCGCTCAACAACTGAGACCACAGAATTAGATTGTTTAAGCGCATCACTTTGATAGAAGTGCAAACTGATTCAAAACGATGGCACATTCAGGAACTTACTAGGTGGGCAAAAAGAAATTTTTAATATCTTGCAGAGATAGGAAAGATAGTCGTGCGGCGCTTGCGGATTGCTATGAATTCCTTCAAAATGCTCCGATCGCCACGATTCCTTCAGATTCGATCAATTCAGATCATTGCGCAAAAGTTTTCTCGTTAATTTTTGTTCCTCAGATCATAATTTAAAAAAATTAGCAGGCGCACGAAAAACCGTTCACAAGCTTCTCTGTAGAACTTGACATCGACTGTCTCTTTGCTGTGTAATCCCGTTGAAAACAGTCACTGAAACTTCGCACAATTTGGTGTGTTTATAATGTTGAACTGCATGCTCATTTTTCGATTGCTATGGTATTATGTCAGCAGCTTGTGCCATTTCTTCAGCGCTACATGTTCCCATGTTTCCTTTCTAGTCAGACAGAAGAAGAGACGACATGTCTACTTCTGTGACTGAGACTATAGACATCTCACTACGCCGACAATCAGCAGAGATGGCTGTCAAATCAGTTACCGTTTACCGGTTGAGAAGAGTATACGTGTAAGTGTAACTGCTTTTCGTTGATGGCATGAGCTGGATTATGGAATTCATCAATCATCATCTGCAGTTTTAGCTATTGCTCTAGTTTGAGATGCATCGGCCAATGATAAATGAGGTGCTCGAAGTGACTTGCTTTCCCCTGATTTTTTTTAGAATAACTTAGCTACTTCATCATCATCATCATCACCCTGTTCTGTTCCACTGTTGGACAAAGGGCTCGGTATGCTTCCTCCATTCTTTTCGATCTTGAGCTTGTCTCTTCCATATTGGCTGTCCACAAAACCTGTTGATGTCGTCTCTCCATCTCGTTACTGGCCTGCCTCTGCTTCTTTTTCCCATAACGTGGGATCCAGTCTGTCAATCTGATAGTTCATCTATTGTCTTGCATTTTTGCGACATGTCCCGCCCATATCCATTTGGTTCCATCTTTCCTTGTGCTACTTTATGCTTGTTCTCCATGAATAGCTGCCAGAACGCAACTATTTGTACACTTTTCTTTTCAAGCACATGGGCATGTTGCTCTTGAATGCATCCCTGTGTTTCGCAAAAACTGCCCATCCCGCGTTGATTCTTCTTTGCATTTCTTTTTCTTGAGTTTTGTTTAGAAGGCTAAATGTTTGGCCAACTACATGTATTTGTCCACTGTTTATCAGAACACGTTTATCTTCTTGGATTTGTCAAAGGTCCAAACATAACTTTAGTTTTTCTTGTGCTCATCTTAGTCCACAATTGAGGCTCCTGTCCGTTATCCCTGTCAACATTTCCTATAATTCGTCCGAATTGCTCCCTATAAGAACTATGTCGTCTGCAAACCGTAGATGTGTTAAGTTTTCTCCATCAATGTTGATTCCTTTATTTTGCCAGTTGAGCTTGTTCATGATGTGTTCTAGTGTTGCCGTGAAGAGTTTTGATGATATTGTGTCTCCTTGTCTGACTCTTTTCTTTAGGCCTACATTTGCTAATAGATGTCTTTGAGTAGCCTACTTCAAGACAACTGTCATATATACCTTGTTCTTTCAGTGATTCTAGTATATATTGAGTTTCAACTAAATCAAATGCCTACCATACACGAACAACATACACAGGAATGTTAAACTCATGGCATTTCTCCTTTAACTGGTTCATGGTGTATATATGATCTGCAGTTGAATACTTCCGTAAACCTGCTTGCTCTCTTGGTTGCTTTTCATTCAGGTTCTTTGCGATTCTTTCGGTCAGCATCTTGGTATAAAGCTTGTACAAGTTTGAAAGTATGCATATTGGTCTGTTGCTGACATCCTTTTTTGTCACCTTTCTTGAACAAGATTATCACATTGGCATTTTTCCATACTCTAAGTAACATATTTTTTTCATTCTTAGACATTTCGTGAATATTTTGACCAGTTCTCTGTTCAGTAACTCTCCGCCAGCTTTCAGTGTTTCTGTTTTTACATTGTCATTTCCTGCAGTCCGTTCTTCATCTTTTTGAGTACAGCTTCGACCTCCCAGTCTGTTATCTCTCGCAGGTCAGATCCAGACGTTTCCAAACTGATAGTTTGTTGCTGTTGGATAGTGCCCCAAAGAACTCTTCAATTCTCTCTAGGAGTTTTTTGTTTCGTTATCACGTTGCCATATTTATCCAGTAAGTTCGTCAAGCGTTCTTGTCCTAGCTGGGCATCTCTTTTTACTTTCTTGATGGTTTTCCCATCTTTTATGGCTTTTTCAACGGTTTTGATGTTGCATCTCCTTATGTCTTCTCGAGCTTTTTCTTTATGGTTGCCACATTGGTCCAGAAACCCCCGGTTCCTACAAAAGCCTTTGGGCCCGGTTTTACAGTGAAGTGCGAAAATTGCAATTGGAATTATGTTGGCGAGACTGGAAGCTTAAGTAGCTTGGAGGAAATAAGAAAAGAACATGCACGCGCAATTCGTGAGTTAGACGTTGACCAATCAGAAATGGCTAAGCATGTGGCAGATAGCGGACATTTGATTGACATTGACAATGCAGTGCAACAGAAGCAACAAGGTGAAAATGTGACATTGGTTCTTCTTGGTAATCTAGTTGTTTCTTTCTTCTCTTGACACGGGTTTTCTAAATTTTTGACGCACTGATTGACTTTGTTAATAGCATTCATGGCAGTAACTTAACTTGATGAGTATTTCATGACGTTTTCATGTAAGCTGATGTTTGATGCGTTGTCATGACCGGTATGAGACGTGTTCCAATGCATGCAAGTCAGTCATTCTTCTGATGACGGGGCGCGGTGCGCCTTGAAAAAGCTCAAGCAATTTTACCTGACATCATATTTGAAACAAAATAAAGCATAAATTTAGTGAATCTTAAAATCATATCGATGAAAGTGAAATTAAAAACGTGAACTATGGGTGTGGGTCACAATTTTCATTAGAAAACTAAGCTTGCACACTCACAGTCCTTCCCATGGAGTAGGCATATTAGGTAGAGTGGTAACTCCGCATTTATTAAATCCCCAATGTGTATACACTTTCCATTTTATTAAATGAACTGAAGGGAGATACAGATGGTATATTGTAACCAAATGTGAGACATGCCAAATTTTGCAGTTTTTCAGAAATTACAACGGAATTGAGTGATCATGATTGCAATGCAGAAGGAATGATGGTATTTCGCAGATTCTCATGACAGCCTTGGAGAGTTAATGTTTGCTAAATTGACAATTTGATGGGTTCCTATTACTTTCATGCTCAACCTCAAGAGCATTTTCTTAAGCGTGATCATATCACAGGCAATCTACCACAATTGCAGAGCAAAATCACATAATGAAAGACAATGATTTCAATTGACTTTGAAAGATGTAAATGGTTCCACATCACTATTCAGATTCAAGAAATGAAGCATCGAATGTAGTGAATCATAAAATCATGCCAGTGAAAATTGAATCAAAAACTTGAAATTTCAGCCAAAAAAGCACGAATAATATCGCAATTTTTTTCATGAAGACTTCCATTATAATGTTGCTCATGAAATTTCTTTGCAAATTGACTTCATTTCCGCTTAGTTAGAATGCTTACTAGCAAATATTCATTTCTTTTGATATCCATCTTGTTTTATACTATTTACAAGGGTGCGTCGTCTCGGCAGTATTTAAATTGGCAAAATTTTGACTTTTTTGAAACTCCCAGATAATCTTTTGGACCACGGAAACGCAATCTCTGCAAAAAAATTGTATCTCACATCTCAGCAATCTCACTGTATACAGATACTTTTTTGAGTCGACACTCTACCTATATATCCCTACTCCATGATCCAAATGATAAGGACTTCGCATCCATACTGTGATATGTGTGATTTCCATCATGAAGAAATTGTACTGTCACGTCATATCGTCATTGACAAAGTGAGTTAACGAAATCCGGATCTCGTCCACTGTGTTCGCTCTGGTACTTGTTTGCGTGGATATAATGGCAGAGTACGTGGCCCGCGGCGAAGTCTAAGTCGACGCTCTATTTATGAAAATACTTAGCTAGCTAACCTACCGAACAGCTGAAATAACGATAAACAAACAGCTATTGTGGAATCTAGTCTCAAAAAATCCAAGGAGAGAATGGTGTGTGTAATTGAATCAGGTGAAATCACTAAATGAACTTACTTAATAAATTTGATTTTTCGAGCTTCGGTTTTTTGTAAAGAACTAAAAATAGAGAACCATTGTCTGTCTAAAAACTAAGCATCTCCGACTCATTTCAAATGTAGACATCATAGATCCATAATAGACCACAGATGCATGATAGAGTGATTGTTTAGTGTCTTTATTCAACTTGGATGAAAGCTTTTTATACTTCTTTTATACTCACTACGTTCAGTTATGTAAGAGAACACTGTCTGCATGCTAGATACTTTTCCAGGCTTCTAGTTCTTAAGCAATGTAAATGTTTGCTGATGATGCTGTAAACATGTTAAAGTTTCAGAAACTTGCCAACCTTGATGTCAATTTTTGGTGAACAGATTAGCTATCCGATTTATTAACTGAAGACAATTCAAGTTTCCTTTTATTCACTTTCCGGTAGTCAGGCCTTCTTAAGTATTGCATCATCCAAGCAAGTTTCCGCTGTTTGACTTAGAATATCTGCTTGAATTTTAGAATATTTCATTAAAATAAGAATTTCTAAAATTTCAATGCTTGTCTAAATCTGAATATTTTGCCAGTGTTTGAAGTGCTCAGTTATACATTTGATTTCGATGTAAGACCGGTAAGCCAGCTTGTTTTACTTCATCGTTAGTCAGAAGAAGGAATTGCAGATTCTTAGGTGCTATCTACATAAAAATTCTAATGTTGAAGTGGGCTCAGGATGTATAGCAGGACAACCGGACAATCTATGTAGCTTTCACTAGGACGAATGGGCAGAGTATCAAGCTCTATTTTTTTTCTCTGTTTTAATTCTCAAATCACAGAAGCTTCTGATATCATCCTTTCTTTCCACTTTGATATGGCCGGCAAATCTTGGAAAATTTGTGAATAAAATAATATAATAATGGCTTGAATAATTTTCAATTTTTTTTTCTAATCGACCATGCTTAAAAACCTTCACACAGGCTGCAGTTTAGCCCTTAAATCCACCGATAGGAGGTGCTAGACGCCCCAGGCCCTGTCTTCTGTTAACTGTAACTTATTTCGTGATCGGTCCATAAACTTTTATGGAGAGAGTCCAGATACTTTGTTCTGCCTTGAACACTGAGAAACCGGGATGCGGAGTCCCGGAGTCCTGTCATTTTTGCTGGAGTCGGAGTCCGGAGTCCTATCATTTGATTGGACTCCGACTCCGTGCCTATGACGAGACCCGAAATATAATACAAACAAATTATTTACCCTCTTCCATAGCCGTCACTGTCTTGATGTCAACTTTTCCCTCAAACAAAAGTACAGAGACAGCAGTGCATGCAAAGCTTGTAATAGTTGAGGAAATGAACCGTGATGGGGAAAAAGGATTGTCTTATCACTCGGTAATTTAGTAGAGAAGACAACCCTTCTGAAATACTAGATTTATTATCTTTACATCTTTCATCTTACCCTCACGTTAATCGTATGTGATGGCTTCTCCAAAGCGCATATTAAAATCGAAAGTGTACTCATATATTTTGAAGAAGGATGGGGTATTTTCCTGCCTGGTAGAGACTGTAGAAAACTCGTGTGAAGCACACATCGACAGGATGGGAGGAACCGAGTCGCATGCATCCAACTTGAAGCGACATTTGATAGACTCATCGAAAATGATTGATAATTGATGCAGGAATGATCACTAGACATAAGTTCAGGTTAGCCTATAATTAACTATGCTGAAGGTTACCAGATTTTTCAAAAAACTAGGCTATGCATGCCTGCCACCCGGAGTCAGAGTCCTATCAACCCCCACAGTCGAAGTCAAAATAATAGGACTCCGCATCCCTGCTTTAAAACATGTCTGATCTCTCCCACCGCTTAGTCAACTTCTTATACTGATTCTACTTCCTGTAAATCCTGTGTCACGAGGTCCACGGACTGCTTCTCTTTTTTTCTCTTCGATTTCTTCCCCTTCGTATTCTGACTTATCAACAATGCAGACAATGTCTGTATCTTATTTACTAAAACATCGAGAGGTAAATCACAAGCTCAAAAAATGTATTCGTGCCATCCGCATTCAAATGGAACCCGCCCTCGCATAGAACCCACACTAGAAATTAAGAAATCACTCAACCCCCGGGTTATATTCGAAAAATATGCGATACATGCATGAAGGTGTATGAATAATGTTGAATCGGCAAGAGTCAGATTATTGAACCTAAGTTTACGGAGCTAGCATATTTTTCATGACTCAATCACCGTAATAAAAGTCCTTCACTGTTTATTAATGATTACTCTTAATAGAGATTTTGATTGCGAAAACATTCTTTGTTTCAATTTGAATCATATGTAATCCGAAAATGTTATCATATACTTTCGTGCACTTATTCATAAATATTTCAATCACACTATGTTCTCAAAAAACTTTTTTTATTCAAAATATTTTTCACATATAGCGTGAACATGGTTGCCAGAGACTGAGTCCTTGCATTCAAAACACCTATTCCTTATGATTTAAATTGCAATAAATCTAACAACAACACTATTAAATCTAATGTAAATCGCAAATTCCAATACATGACAGTTTTCAGTATCACGTCATGTCTGACATAAACTTACTCGGCCGTAGCATGCCACTGTAACTACGGCAATTTGCGCTAGCAGTCGAGCGATGAAATTGCTACATCAGGGAATAATTTGAGTAAGCCTATGCAGACCCTCAGGTCGTGGAAATCGAGTAACAGCGCATGCTGTACTCTATTGCGAAGACTCTAACTAACTCTCTCTGAAGCTGTCGTCTCTGTTTCAAGATGTGGGTCGATGACCGGGCAAATGATTTTTGTAAGCTTAACACAGTGAATGCACTGATTTATGACATCCAGCTAATTTACATAAAGCACCACTGGCCACTTTCTGTTTGAACACTAGCATACCTGAAACCTGTTAATAGTCAAAATCGAATGTGATAATCACGCCTTCGTAGTCCTTGACTTAATCAAAAAATTCTCTCCACCACGCAATCATCTTTTACAAATAGTGTGTGGGTTAGATCATTATTTTTGTATTTATTTCCGGATCAAGCGTTGCGTCTCTTAACTATACATGCACACAAAGTTTAAGTCGCAGAAAATCAATATACATGAATGATTATCAATATGCTAAAAACAAAATCTGAAGAAAGTATTACAAATTTATTTTCCCTTATTGTGACCAAAGTAGTTTGAGGATCATGGACAGAAATGCGTTGGTAGTAGACTATGCGTATTCGTTATGCATATAAACGTCAACTACTGGAACATTCTTGAAGTCAAAGCTTCAATAATGCAGAAAATGATAAAAGCTGTAGAAGGTCATTAAACGAATATTTCTTAGTATCTGTTATACTTTACCTGTAAGATTTTCTTAATTTATGTCAAAAGTCTAAGCTTCGACTTCAGTTCGCTTTTTATTATTGTAATAGCCAGTCAATAGGACCTGTCGGAACCCTCCTGAGCTACATACGGCTGTGTATTACATGTATACATTATGGAACATATTTAGGCAGGATAAATTTCGAAAATGCACTAAAATGATTTTGTAGCTGATGTCATAAAACCAACTATACTTAAAATGTTGCTGCAATAAGAAACAGTGTAAGACAATGTCGAAAGCTTCAGAACGACATATGTCAACTACAAAATGTATAATAATTTCAATTTATCTTCCAACGGGTCTCTCAAACAACAGACACACACAACTCCAACGTGTCCTGTACATATAATGCAGTAGTATGTCATCATTATAAACGCGAAACATGTGGCAATTACAGACAGTTGCCGTCTGGGAGATATGGATATATACCGAGATGAGAGTGATGTGGACCGCTTCCAACAGCAAAAATAGGGGATTGGTGAGTCTCCTGAACAACTCCTTCAGACGAATAGAGTGCAGCGCTTCCAACCGACAAATGTTGCGGATTAGAGAGCCTCAGAATAACTGTTTTGGACAAATGGAGCACACCGCCTCCAACCGACATTTGTTTCGGAATATAGATACTCCAGAACAGCTCCAGTAAGTAGAAGAATGGAGCGCAGCGTCTCGAACCAACGCAATATATTTTGCAGATTAGCCTACCTTCAGAGCAGTTCTGGTATATAGACAAATGGAGCGGTGCATCTCCAACCGAAGAATGCAGAGGATTGGAGAGCCCAGAACAGCTCCTTCAGACAAATGGAGCTTAGCGCCTCCAACCGATCAAGGTTGCAGATTTTAGAGTCTCAGAACAGTTCCTTTAGACAAATGGAACTGAGCGTCTTCAATCGACACATGTTGCGGATTGGAGTCTTCAGAACGGCTACAGCAGACAAATGGAGCAGCAAAATTGTATACGCTGTTTGGAGTATCTCCATCCTAGAAATGCAATGACATGAAGGATTTACGACGATGTATTGGACTGATAGGTTTGCTAGTTAATCATAGTGAGTTCATACATTAAGTTTGAATTTTAGTTTTGACATTTTTTCTTCGCTCAGCTATGTATCCATTTTATGCAGTTTAAGAAAATCTTTTTTCTTCTTTGCTACTTGAGGAAAGAGGGGAGGCGCCGCTCACAATCACCCCCCCTGCCTGCGTCCCTGTGTCGATGCAGCTAGGAAATTCTATTATTTGTTAGATCTGTGACATGGAGCACACAATACAACTCAATTCTGACTAACTTCTCTCCTGATTATAGCATTTAGCATTATATATATGTTAAATCACTTTCAGCTCTTTTACGATTATTTATGAACTTCCCTAGGTTGAAATGCCGGGACTTGCTTAATTCACTAGCTTTAGGATAGATCTCCCCGAAGCATGACAATGCGCTGTGAGCTACCCCAGATTCCGGTGAATGGATGCAAAACACATTGTCAAGCATGCATTGCTTACGAACTTGGGCGTTAAGGCACTAGAAATCAACTTCAACAACATGGCCGTGCGAGTGCTGGACTCGACAAAAGACTCAAGTTTGGCCGCTCGAATAGTAGTACTCGAATCGACTTGCCGAAAATGTTCACTTATGTGATCGTTATATGATATATGATGTTATATTATATTGATAATATTGATATACCAATAGAGGCTCTGTATATTTATAGCCTATGTTTCTCCATATTGTAGTAGCCAGTCCAGTGATTCTGGATCTTAAATCGTGCATTAGCACCAGCAGCAAAAATCACAATGAATCATGATACTGGAGTTGTTGTCAGGACGTTTGTGTTAATAAAGAAATACGCATGAGATAACCAGATGTCTCAACCCTTTAGCTGCGGTGCTTATTTCATAAACCTACCGAATTTCACTGAGCCCGAGTTATCTCGTATCGAGACTGCAAGACAATATCACGGGGTCGTAGCAGGCGATAATACAATGAGAAATTTAGCCCGAGTTAACTCGTCGCCGATTTGTGCACAGTACCTGAAAATATTTATATAATTTTCTCTGTGTCTCTGAAGAGTTTTAGGTCAAAACTAAACCATCCACTTCTTTTCAGATGTGAGTTTTATGCACAAGATGCATTTTTTCAGAGAAATTTAATGAAAAGCTCAGTTGTCAACATCATATTTACATATAGTTGAAGTACTGACCATAACTTTGTTCAAATCATGAGCAATAGTATTCTGCTTTAATCTTGATAATGAGTAAATCAGATACATTTGAAAGAAAGATTATGCGGAATCAGAGGAATTATCTAAAATCTCTCTCAAGTCTCGAATCTTACGTCGTCGGAAACACGATACAACAGGAGGGAAATCGCATTCTAAACAATAATGCAGTGCATGTAGTCTTCCTCAACACCAGATTATTGATGTTCCGAGGCTCAGCTTCTGAAGGATAATTGCTGAATAATTGCTCGTATCGTCATTGATATTTTCCCGTTCTGCCGATACGAGTTAACTCGGGCTCAGTTTCCTGTTGTACTCCATCGTCACCGTTACCATTCAAGTGTGTTTTGATTTCTCTCGATGCAAGCTCCGGGCTCAGTAGTTAAAGGGTTAATCAGCCGTTGCAGTCTGTGAATGTAAAGTCGTTGAAATAGTTTTCTGTCTACCCGATAGCAATTTCAGTTATCTTCGCAAATTAGCTGGTTTTTTGCAGTCCAGAAAACATGCTCTATCAGTGGAAGTACAACTTCCGATGGAACTGTAATGATGAATCATTTGCGGTGCTCACTCTCCGCAGCAGCAATAAAAGTGATTTCCAGGTTAGCTTTCTTCTTCTTTGGTCCATATTCTTTTGGTGTCGCAGATCCTATCACACTGTACTTCTCAATAAGCGCCTTGGGATAACCGTTGAATTGTAGAGTTCCATACACTCCTTCACTCACTTCTCGTCTGGCATCCTTGAGTTCCCTGACGGAATTGGACGGTTGATGGCTCGTCTCCAGCTGTTTCGGTCCAAGGCAAGATCTTCATTGACTTCGAGCTTCTTGACATCTTCTCTGATGCAGTTCTTCCATGTCTTCTTCGGTCTTCCTGCTGGTCGGCGACCGCCTACTTCCATCTCGCCGCCTTCTATCACGATATTGTCCACTCTTTTGGTATGTCCAAACCAGCGGAGTCTACTTTTACGAGTCGTCACCTCTAAGTCCCTCAGACCACACCGTTTTGATACTTCTTCATTTGGAATCCTGTCTATCCATTTCAAACCTGCTATGAAACGAAGCATCGTTATGTCACATGTTCTCAAGGTGTTCATCAGTTTGTTTGTCAGAGGCCATGTTTCCGAACCACACAGGAGAACAGATCTTAAGCATGATCGGTGGACTTGACCCTGGCATTTCAATGGGAATCCTCTGTTCGTTAGGAGATTGGAAGTTCCCTCCATTTTCACCACGTAGTCGCAATGTGAGTTCACACAGCTCTCTCGATACCACCATCCCTGTCAAGCATGTCCAAGATAGCAGAACTGCTGGACATCTTGTACAACACACTCATTCACCGTAAGCGGCTCGTCATCTTCTTCTGTGTTTCCTTGATCTTGGCTACATTTTGGACGTATAAAGGAGGTCAACACTCTGATTGAAGCTAACCCGGAGCATCTGGAGTGGCAGCAATTACTGCAGGCCCTACACAGAATCGAGTCCTGATCTACACCTTTCCCGGAACATGAATATAGCCATCTACCCTTGCGCATCATCATTACAAGACCTGCAATTCTCCCAGTTTATCTGGGCTGCATATACGAAAAGCACGGGCAAACCGATTTCTGATTAAATTTCTTTTATAAAGGAAAGGTACAAAACTGTAGAAGTGTAGATAAGCACTAGACCAGCTAGACTTACGATAAATACAAGTTGATTGATATGATACCGTCACTGCATTTGATGATAAGAGCGTCAAGAAAGGGTAACTTGTCTTCGGTAGTGAGTGATTTCTGAAGTGAACCTTAAATTGGTACGTACTTTAGTTAATTCACTAAGCTACAATGTTTCCAAACATTTTTTACATCTCGGCACACTAATGAGCTATGCGATTTTCGTGTCGCTTCACTCCTGAATTTTTTGCTCATAAATCCTTTTTGCGATAAAGTAATAAAAAAAGAAAGAGGATCATATAAAGAATTCGCAGTGTTTCATCTATTTTAAATGGTCAGCGTAAAAGAGGAGCACAACTCACGTCACGACGATAGCTCAGAAAAGTTGAAAATACTATGCGATTTCGAATTCGGATTTATCACTTATCAGTTATAGATAGTGCATCACCATCATGAAGACGTGTGTAGTGTGAACTGTGTATGAGTCGACTGTAGTCAATCAGCAAGAAGAAGTCTGTCAATGGTCCGCGAAGGCATCAAAATTTTGGTGCGTGCAGGTGGCAGCAGGGCATTGAGTCGATTAAAGCAACTGGGCCGGAATCAAACTCATAATGAAAAGGAATGAAAAACTATTCTTCCTTTTATGTCTTGTCTTCCTTAAGACCTTTCGCCGACTCTTATCAAGCGGTTGCGTCGGAAGACATTCAATGTACAAATACTGCAGTTCATAAAGTCACAAAGAAACCAGTAAGTGTGAATCAATTACATGGTAAAATGAGCTTTTAATCAATTAAAATTTAGATTAACTAATTTTAAAGCGCTTAATTAAAATTCAATCAGAAATCTGTTCGACCGTGCTCGTCACATATGCAGTCCAGACAAACAGGAAGAAGAATTGCAAGTCTTGTCTGAAACTCTACAATCCAACGGTTATCTCGAGGCGTTTATTGAGAAGAACAGTGTGATAAGTTCTCCAACATCAAAAGAATATGGACCACAGAAAAAGAAAGCTTACCTGACAATCCCGACCCTTGGGAACCAGTTCACCAAAGTGAAACAGAAGTGATGCAGAATAGCGGACAATCATTAGGCAATTCAGCCACAATCATTCCCAATGGATGCAAGTGCAGCAAATGCCAAAAATGAAAACAGACAGGCTCTGACGTGATCACCGAATGGTACACTTGCTCTGATGACCTAGAGCCAAAGTGTGACCCCAATGATCCGGCGATCCGGTTCAATCGCTGGTGTGCCATAGATACTCATTCTTTTTGACATCAAATTGTAGCTTATGCATGACAGGATTAATTTTTTTGGATTTGAAAATCATCCACTAATTTTGGGAACTTATCATTCCTGAGTATGATGCAAAGATGAATTCACCCTTAATTATCATCCTGCTTTTCATTTCAGTATCTTTTTGTCGTTGGGGGCGCTGTTATTATCCTGTTCATTGCCTTTGTCACAATGAGCCGAAAGAATGTTGGCATGGCTATTGGGTAAGTTACCGTACTTCAATTTTTGTCATAAATGTCTAATGTTATACGATCACCATATTCTGTGGCAATTGTATTGATCACGATGATGTATTGGTAGAGCAATTTTCGATGCTATTAATTTTCCAAGCGATTTCGAGCAATTTTCCTACTGTGCTCCACTTCTACCCATAAGTAGCATAAACGTTCCCTCATCCACGTACAGTCATGCATCTGTTGCATGCGGCGTACACTGTATTTAAAAATTTTTAATCCGCCCGAAGGAAATAAAGCGGAGTGAATTAAAGAGCAAATGAATCTTCATGTCAATTCATTTTACTCTTTAAAAGTATGCTCAGTAATTTAGCACGATTAAATCCCCATGCTGCGTTGCTAGCTTTATTCGCAAATGACTTTATTAACGCTTAAAACGATGCTTAGTCGTCACTAGTCTGCTTTATTATAGCTTGCCTACATAGCAGCATCATAAATTCAACACAGAAATCAAAGATTTAGAACATGTACATACGTAGCTACACAACTTATCTATGACATAGCACAGCCGCCACACTACCCCCCCCCTTAGCAGAAACTTCATGAATTCCATATCTTATAGGCGATGAAAGCAATGGATATTCTCAAGTGGTTCTGACAAAATGAAATTTCCGTAGCATTCTGGGCAGTCTTCCGCGCCTTGGTGGCTCACTGACTTGAACTGGCTGATCATAATTCAAAAATGCAGGTTTAAGTCGGTCAACAGATACTCTCTCAGTGTCTCTTACCTTCCACCTCCATCGATGAGAAGCGTGTTTGCGATTTTCTGTAGAACGAGATATGGGCCTTCAAACGCTCGCTGAAGAGGTGTTAAATGTGACTCAATGCGCAGCGCATGAACACATACCTAGCACTGGAAAGAGAACTTGGAGCATCAAAAGGCGGTATATTGTGGCATGAAGCAGGACTAAGGAGCGGGAGGAAAGTATCATGTGTTGGCACGGGGGCGGGACGGACTGGCAAAGAAATCTGAAATTTTGAGTTGAGTTCCATGGCCAGTTCAGTGGATGAAGACTACAAATTCTCCTAAGGAGAAGCCCGCAAGCACAAGAAAACCCATGACAATTCGTCCATCCAGTTAGGACCTTTCAACCTGGCGCACAACGCCGCCTTCAAAGAGCGATGGAAGCGTTCCACCATTCCATTAGCTTGCGGATGCCACGCTGTCGTCCGATGGTGAGTTGTTCCGAGTTGTTTAGATACCACCTCTGACCAGAGGGAGGACGAAAAATTTGATCCTCTCTCAAAACTAATGTGCGCAGGTGCCATCTTATAAAACGATCCTTAACCGCAAACAACGTGATAAAACCACGTGAAATTGGCAGTGGATCAACTGAATCAACATGGAAATGATCAAATTGACATTGTGGAATTTCGTAGGATTGGAAAAGGTGATTTTGCATGGCTTTGAATCTTGGACGATCGACAAGCAACGTATGATTTATCCCATAAACCAAGTTGCTTTTGAATATTGTGTCAGACAAATTTTTCAGGAACGAGGGTCCGCGTTGCTCTTGTGGAAGGATGCGACTTACCACTGCCAGTAGAAATGTCACAAAGAAGTGAATCTTGGTTAGGGCCGAATTTGGCATCTTGTAGGTGCAGTCCAATCAGAACTGTGTGTAATCTTTCATCTCCGGGTCTCGTTTCTGTTCAGCAGACATCGCTGATCCACACTGATTTGAGTATAAACAGAATAGATTAACATTCCGGAAAGAGCGTCAGCAACACGATTATTTTTGCCTGATAATATTTAACATCTGAAGTAAATTCTGATACGTATGACAAATGGCGTTGTTGCCTTGGAGACAAGAGATTTGAACATTTGCTGAATGCAAAATTGAGTAGCTTGTGATCAGTGAAAATAACGAGATGGCGACTTTCGATCACGTACCGGAAATGCTTAATAGACAGATATAGAGCAAGTAATTCACGATCAGATGCACTGTCCTTTTTTCTGCTGGACGCAATTGCGACTGAAAAGTGATAATGGTTGTCATTGATCATTAATCATCTGCTCTAAAACAGCTCCAACTGCAATATCAGAAGCATCAGCCGCAAGCGCGATGGTAGCGGAAGGTTCATGATGAACGAGCACTTTGGCACTAGGTAAAGATCCCTTTGCTTTTGAAAATGCTATGTCCAATTCATGGGACCAGGAAATGAGCTTAGGCTTCTTGGTGACTTCCTGAGACAATGGTTGCATTCTTGGTAACCTCGCACAAGATCCACTTTTGAAAATATTCGTTTACCTGCCAGATTAGCAGCAGAATCATTAATATGATTTCTGTCAGGAGCAGTTTCATCCTTCAGTCGCCTGCAATCGCCACACGGCCGCCAGCCACCTGATTGCTTAGAAACCACGTGTAATGGTGAAGAGCATTGACTGTTCGATCGTCGAATTATTCCCATTTCCTCCATTTTTGCGGAATTCTTCCTTAACCAAAGAAAGCTTTTGCGGTAGCAATCGACGCGCTCTGGCATGAACTGGAGGACCTGTCGTTGTAATGTAGTGCTCGACTCCATGTGTTGTCTTCGGGTTAGAGAAAGTGGGTATTGTTAATGATTGGTAACGAGTGAGAAATTCTGTGAATTGATTATTAGAGGAGACAAGGTACAATCGTTGTGATGTCACATTTGCATCAGTCAAGGGAGTAGTTGCAAAAGTTAAAGAATCAACCAACTGACGGCATCTCATATCGACAAGAAGGTCACAAAAGCAGAGGAAGTTTGCACCTAGCAATGGCTTATCCACGTCAGCGATCAAAAAGTTCCATCTGCGTTCGCGCCAGTTGATGTGAAGTGAAAGTGTGCGAACGCCGAAAGTACGTACCGGAGTTCCGTTAGATGTTAAATTGTAAAATGAAAGGCAATGAAGTGTAACTTAAAGTGTAAAATGTTCAAAATATAAAATCTGTCAATGTCAGTGATTTAGTTCTGAAATGTAGTACGAATTTACGCACGAAGATGAGCGAGTTGGTGAAAATGAACACAACCATTAGAAATATCAAGCATGAAATGTGTTAAATCGTAAATTTCATGTGATTCGGGACGATGTATTTGATGTCAAGGAGGGGGATGGGCGAATCGGGAAATTGATGCACTTCAGAACCCGGTGTGAATATGGTCAAATCCTCACTTTTTAGCTAAAATCAATAAGACTGATAAAGGAACCACCACTACAAGTTGAACACAATTCTCGACTAGCAAGTGACAACGTGAAGACATGTCCTTGCTGAATTGTCTCCACCCGCAGCAATTCACTACTGTGTTCACTCAATGTTCATTCATCGAATATAATTGTGACTCATTTCAGTGGTTATGAAAAACCGAGGGGCTTCAATATAGGTTGTTGTTAATATCAGGAGACATGTGAGGTTATTGTTTATTTGCCAGATGACAAAGTGTTGCCAGATGGCGTCATCCGATTTTAGCGAGCTATGTATTTAAAGAGTTCTCTACAAATATTCTTTCTCCTCGTACCTGACCTAGTCCATTTTCCACAATCGAACTTGCTAGTGCGAACATACATGTATTATGTATATACCAACATGTTTTATTGCTGATAAATTGCGATCTCGATCTCGAATTGCGAGTTTTCCATTCATAATTTGTTTTCACACTCAGATTTGTAGATGGGCCGGATATTTTTATTCCAGCTGGGCCTGAAAATTATTTTCCATTTATTTTTTCGAAGATGAAAATCATTAAAACAGAGCACTAGTATTAGAAAATATCGTGATGCAAATGACCAAGTGAGTTATTTACAAATTTAATGCCAGTGGATTAAAATGTCAGATCATTCATAAGTTTATCTGCATCTATAATCTTCCAAAAGACGTGGGTTATTATATAGGATTTGAGACCCAAATGTGAACACATGCAAATTCAAATGCGACAATGCAAAAGCAAATACGACATAGCCAGGCAAATGTGCATAGAATAAAAAGCAAATGAGGCAATTCCAAACCAAATACAACTACTTCACAATTTTTAAAATTAGACTCGCAGTAGTGCATGTTGAACTTACACATCATTGCCCTTCCTGACTAATGAATTTTCAGATTGAAATATACGTATTAAATGTGACGGTGATCAAATGCGAAAAGCATTTGTTTTTCAAGAAGTTTCAATTTAATTAAATTCAATATATCTTCACATCAATCTGCCAAAAAAAGCTCCTTAAAAACACCGCGCCAAAACACTGTCACTTTCCGAAAAATACTTGTTTATTTACATCAAAATGTCTGACTTTGTCAGACACAAAGGAATTCGACCCTGTAAAAGTCTGAAGTAGTTCTGGGCCTTCTGTGCACCATCCTGAGTCACATCACCGATAGCGACTTCCGCAACTGTCGCCAAGTCCGCCATCCTTTCTTGGTGAGATCGAAGGATAAGTTCCGCATGCATCTCGGCCAGTCGTCTCTTTACACTTGCTTTCCACTCGGAAAATGTGTTCTCAACAATGTTGAGCAACGGCGAATAGGGCGGCAATTTCCTTATGGACAACCACTCATGGGATACCGTGATGTGTCCGTGGCAGCTGGCGTTGTCAAAAATGAATGTTGTCACTCTTTGAATATGAGGGATGACATTACTGAGGAAAGTGTTGAAGCTGCAATGCAAAAGAGAAATTAAATTGATTGAAATATCAAATATTAAATAATATCAAATATCAAATAATATCAGTATTTATTATTTACTTCATCTGGGACACTCACATCTCATTTGTTGTTCCGCCTATAAATATGTCATGGGCTAGCAGACCGCGCTCATTGCTGACAGCAAATATGGTTGTCAAGCTCTGGCCACGACGACCAGCGACCACTCGAACTGCTGGTTCCCCAATTCTCGCACGACCACGAGTACGAGCTGTCCAAAGATTAAATCCAGCCTCGTCTATGAAAATGAGCTCGTCATGAATGCCAGTCGCCATAAGCCAATTCGCAAACTCCTGTAAGAGGCAAGAAGAGATGCAATTTTTTGCTGTTCCAGCTTTTTATTTACTAGCGTCAATGAAATATCTTCAAGTATAAATCAATAGCTTACCAGTCGTTCATTTTTCACAGAATCTGAGTTTCTTTCAGCTGGAACGGTCTCCAGTTTCTTCATCCGATACAATGATCCCTGCAGGAGAAAGTCAATGATTGAAAAACAGTCACAGTTCTAATTGTTATCATACAGTGTATAATATAATGCTAACTTGCCCTCAAAGCACTGCATATGGTCGTTATTGTCACTTGGGGGCACTTGGTAGTCGGTGACGCAGCTCCGCGTTGATTTGCAGAAGAGTCAGAGCATTGTTCTCCTCAACAATCGAGCATGCTGTGTCAATCATTTCTTCGGTCATTTTTCTTCCCCGGAATCCTCCACGGGGCCTTGTAACTTCTCCGGAATCGAGGAACCGCCGTACGATAGAATACGCAGTTGTTCCGCCAATACCCATGGCTCGCGCTAGCTCTTGGTAATCATTGCCATTTTGATATGCAGCTTTGAGGCGCTCTTTATCGGCAGTAGATATACGTGAGTACGACATCTTTTCATCTGACACTTCAATCATGCAACATCTGCTTCTTAAATGTCATGTTTGATCTATAATCATTGACTTATTTTCTATCGCTATGATTCAGAGTTCCAGTTAGATCACATGTCAGATTTGGATTGAAATTGTCGCATTTGGTTTGGAATAATAGGTGTCAGATTTGGTTTGGAATGGTCGTATTTGGGTTAGAATTATTAGTGTCAGATCTGGTTTGAAATAGTCACGTTTGGTTTGGAATAGTTACATTGTGTTTGGAATAAAGATATTTGCTTTTGCTATGTCGTATTTGGATTTGCAAGTTTCACATTTGGGTCGCAAAACCTACCGTAGTGAATTGTGAAGCTTTCTTTTGTGGACGAGCGTGTGTACCGACCTCTATAGGAGTCATACGCGTTCATATAGGATATATACGCGTTCATTTATGCGAGTTATAATGTCACAACTTCCAATGTCACATTACAAAGTTCCCAACTATATTTGTATACAATCATATATTTAAATTCGTCATTCATGTTATCTTTGGTGGGAAAAAATTGAGAAGTTTTCTAGGTTTAAGAAAGAACTCCCACACGTGCAGTCCTGATAGAATTGTCTTTGGTTGTTGTAGTATCCCTTTCATTTTCATTCTTTCTTGCTGAATGTTGATTAGTGCAATTTTCTTTGACTTTTGTCTCTGCCTAATCAATGATTTCGTCGGAGAACCCATTCTCCCGAAAGATAGAGCGAATTATCTCCACGGACTCATGATAATTCTCATGAGATAAATGCATTGCTAGATCAAGGGGAAAAATCGATTGCATGCCTGCCGGGCGATAGTGCTTTGTATCATAAAAGCTCAGTCCGGAGTATGGACTCCAGTGTTTGTCTCTTTTAAGCACCAAGCTGTATCAAAATAGTTACAATTCCGATTGATCTTGCTATCGAGAAAAAAAGAAGATTATTCTCTTGTTCCATCGTGAACTAAATATTACCATGAAGCCTGTTAGTGAGCTAAAAATATTCTTATATTTCCGACGAATTATCAGAAATTTGCAAAGCGTCATCAACATGCTGTTTGTAGAATCTGGAACAATGCGGGCAGTCTTGTTATGGGGTCCTATCAAATTCATCACAAAAGTTGACATTGTTGAAACAAAATATCTAATCTTAATAGAATATTCGCACAAGCCAGACCGCCATCTTTAAAAGACAGCGAATGGCATCTTTTCTAATTAGAGTGTCATCATTTTAGCTGAACATCAGTTCACATGCATCTAAATCGCTTTGATTACTTACAGTAAATTAGGTAGAAAAAATTTGCGGAAAGGGCTCGTACTATATTAATGTATGGGAACCAATGATGATCTCACTAGCCAGAAAATGGACAAAACTAAATGAACTAGACCTATAGGCTATGCCAAAGTCGGTATCAGTATCGTGTGGTTAGCAAGTAGTTGATCTTACAAGCCATGGGCAAATAAGCTGAAATTGCCTTTCCAACTCTCAGAGTGATGGTGAATGTTCTGTAGCGATTGGCAATTATTTTTTCATTCTAATGGAGCACATGAATGTAAGGTATCCGTTTTGAAACTCATTAATATCATTGCATTGCTTTCAGAATCGGCTTCTCTGTTTTTTAACTCTACACTATTTTAACTCTACATCAGAGTTAAAATGTATTGCTCAGATTTAAAATCCTTTCTCTACGGGAGACGGAAGATTCCGTCGTCCGTGTATGAGAGAAAAATAAATCGTCGAGAAAGGGTGCTAAAATACTCAAACTTTCTCATTCTCGCTAACACTTCAGTTCATCGGCGGTTGATTGTTTCTGTATCAATCTTCATCGGATAGCTTATTCAATTGAATGAGATCCTATGCAGTTATACATACGGCTATGAAAATTCTCCTCGAAATAACAAAATATACAGTGATTCACACACCATCAGTTTTCTTGTGAGGAAGATATCTCTTGTTACTAGCATTCAAATAGTGAATGAGATTCGTTTTATTCCTTTCATGAATGGAATTGTATCAGGATGGCAATGATAATGGAATTGTATCAAAATCATCCATGTATCCATTTTAATCAAGTTGATATCAAAGTGGCGTTCAACATTGTCGGAGTCGCTTTTTTATATTTTTTCATTTTAGACTTTAAACTCCACCATTATCGATTCCGCGAGATGCTCTGATAAGTAGATGATTGGGAAGTACTGTTTAAACCGTCTGCCTTGACAAAACACACGACTTTTTGTATGGCGTTCACCTCCTTTGTCAATCTCTTCTAAATGAAAATTTTCTTTGTAGCCTTCAGAACCTCGATTTGATGCAGGAAGACGGAACAACATTCAGATAGACATCTTATAAATATGATTTATTCAATACAGGGCGATCACAGAATAGCGATTATGATACTTAAGTAACAGTTGATGTGGAATCTAATTTTGAATGCATTGACTGAATTTTAGAATCTATGTACATGCAAGTCTAGCCAAATTCGAATGGATATAGAATTCACAACTCTTGATCTAAAATGCATATTTGAGCTTAAGTACACCTTTCCCGAAAACGCTCATCGTCATTTCCTGAAATCATTTCGCTGCCCCTTCCTCCTCTATTGAACGATTCCCAGGCTTGCCGTGGGAGCGGGATTCCCATGCGAATTCCATGGGATGGGAACAGCAATTTCAGATATGGGAATTCCCATAAAAATGCGAGAAGCTCTAATAGAGCTCATTATTTTTTCTTGCCTCTGTTGCACGATTTCATTGTTATGATAATATGATAATAGTCATACAAGATATGATAATATCAGTCTTCATTTCTAAAGAAAATTATGCATGGAATGATTGTACGTAGACATTATTTTTATCCTTACTAACATGTTGCTGCAACAGAGGCTTTAAAGGAAATTGTGTAGTAGAAATTAGGATAATATATGCTTAACGCTTATAATAACGCTTAACGAATTCAAGGACGTCAAACGAGGAATGAGTGAGTGAGCTTGCAGGTAATATGATTATTTATTTTTGTTAAATGATATTAATTTTCTCATCTTGATCTGGAATCAGATTGTGTGATGCGAGCGTATAATGTACATGTAAAATAAAATGAGAACATGCCTGGTTGAATTTTCTGTATTCGATCCTCGCTTGATTCTCGCACACAAGCATGCAGTCTATTTCAAGCACGTATAAATGTACTTAGGCCTACTGTATTGACCAGTTTCCATGCAGGCTGATTAGGCATCGACATCGTATCAGTAAGTAGGAATATTTCATGTAGGTACGTGTGTGTAGTAGGCCTATCATGTGTATGTTAGGCTGGCTTTCTGCATCGATACTGCTTTTAACTATTTTAGTAAACTATGACTTCTAGAAATATTATGACCTAATAAGGAAGGTTGGTGTGGTAATCGAAATGCAGATTAACGGCATCTATAGCAGTCTGATGTCATAGATGATAGACCTACTGACATTTGTAGAGTCCTTTGATTCAATTATCTAAAAACATACATGCTACTAAGAAGTTGTAAGGTTGTTGGCAGAAACTAGAAAATGCTTGGAACAAGGTTGAGTGACATTACTCGTAGAATGATTTCGGGGAGATCAGTTGCGGCGATTCCGTTGAATAAGAATTGAGATGAGGCTTCTTTTCACTCATAGAGGAAGTTTCTGCTTCCGCGGGAGTACTGTTGACAGATCGCTTTGTGACGTGGACTGGGATGTGAAAGGATTGCTGTTGAGACAAAAAGTCTACTGCTTATATTGGTAATTTTCTGCATTTAAACGAGGCCGTTGGACTTGATGCTTAATGCTTTCAATAGTAACGTACTATCGACACTCTACAGTAAAATCTAGTTGTCAAGCTAGTTTGATGTCATCTCGATAGCAAACTAATAATCTGGTAAATTTGAATAAGACTAGTCAAAGTAAAAAATGCGCTTTCACTGTCCAGCGTCTTGAGTAGTTGATGCTACATTGACAGCCATTCATATGCCATACATCACTGAGACGCGGTGGATACTAAAGGCCACTTTTTTCTTAGTAGGCTGCTTGATATCTGATTATTGTGTACTTGATATCACGAGGTCAAAGCGTGCTGTTAAAGGGTTAAAACATCGATTCGGGTGCACCATCTCTGCGTTCCGCGATTACCAAGATAATGTCGCTTTTTCAGATATTTTTTGTATTCAAGAACCTCCATAGGAAAGCTTTACTTTGCTCGTGAATTACGACAGGCTGCAGTAAAACATCCTAATCAACATTCTGAAACTGAAATCATTCGGCTGAATGGTATCAACGTGTTGCCAGTTCCGTTTTCAAACGACAATTATGCATACATTATTTGGCGAGCTGGAGAGTCATCGTGTGTTCTAGTGGATCCTGCGTACCCTCCACCCGTTCTGGTGAGTTTGCCTGTTTATTGATGCATACTAACTTGCTTGCGCTTCATGCAGTATGTGCTGTTCAAAATGGGAAATAGACTACCTGATAAATTGAAATATTTGTTTCTTGTGTGCCATATTTGCATTCGTTGAAAATGTTAAGTTCCTCTGAATGCATAACTATTTAAGTATGAAGACTGTCGCATTTCATAGGGTATGCTAAAAGATTTTGATTACATGTATTTTCGATTTTATAGGCGCATGCATTTTTAGTTAGTACAATGCTGGTGCTAAATGATAATAATGTTCAATAGCTCATTTATCTAATCTACTTTCCGTGATCCGTCAAGCTTGATTGATGAATTTTCTGATCCTCTAGAACAATTTTTACCAAGTGCCCCTGATTAGGACGATTGTGTGCTGCTTGTTACAATTAAAGTTCACATCCGTACTACTAGTACAGGGTAATCTTCTTGATATTGAACTAGGGCAATGCTCCCTACTTAACTCTATACATGTACTGTACATTGTACAAGCTATAAGAATGAATGGGTTGACATGCATATAGTCATTTTGTAGTTTGTGCACTCGTTTGTCGCAAGCATTGATTGACAGATTGACCTTTTGTTGCCTAGAAACGTTTTGTAAAAAGCGAAAGATAGTTAGATTCAAAATAATTCAATTTTAATGATAGTCCAATGCTGTCCACAAAATGTAGCATTGATCAAGTCTATTACTAATGGATTATAAGAACGAACGACCAAACCGTTGACACGTAATATGTTGAATAAACAGTTAGTTGTTAGGGGAAGTCATATTTAAACGTTCACAAGTGATGATTTAAGTGATACATACAAACAATAGTTCACATACGGTCCACATGAATACCCGAGGGGGGAGAGATACTGCTCACGGAAGTAAACACCAGCAGTACTTGAATCACATGCTTCTGTCTTCTCTTTGAAGCATCCTAGTTGCGTGTTCAGCAGCCGCTCTTCTAGGATTTCGATTGGCAAGGGAAGCAGAGTTCATATCACAATTACCATTGTCGCTTCGTTCACGATCGTTAATGTTTGAATTGCACGTCAACTCCAGCGGATGCAATTTGAAGACAGCTTGATTTGTTTTTCCGCTTGCGGTTCGAAGATGAGCTGCTCGCACATGTCCATCGACACCTGTAATCAACTTTTCAATGATTCCCACCCGCCATTTATTCCGTGATACATTGTCATCATGAATCAAAACAGGTTCACCTACATTAGGAGACGTTATGCTGTGTGAATTCATAGAGTGACCATGCTGAAAAGAATGACGTTCACGAGGAGCAGAGAAGTACTCTGTCTGAAACAGCTTTATGTAATGTTGCTGAAGAAGACATCGGCGATTCGCCAGTTGATTAAGTGTAGAGGTGCTTGAGAAAATGTTGTTGTTCTCAATTTCCACGAGATCAACCTCTGGATTTGGAAGAGAGGCAGGATTGGAAAGAAATAGAAGATTTGAAGGTGTCAAAACCTCTAACTCGTTCTGTGAATCTTCTAAATGAGTAAGTGGACGGACGTGTGTCCAAGATGCATTTCACTTCCTTCAGTAAAACACGCAACTTCTCGAATGAGATGCATGCGCGACCTAAAACTTTCTTGAGACACATCTTGACCATTCCAACAAATCTCTCATAAAATTCACCCCACCAAGGAGCTTTGACAGGAATATTGCGAAATTCAATTTTACACCAACACTTCGCTGCGATTTGTTTTTGATTTAAACACTTTTCTGTGTCAGAATTCTAAGCCAAAGAATGCAACTTCTGAATCTCAATGTGTGCTTTTTTAAGGTCTTCGCATAATCTGTGACGATTAGTCTTGGCGTACCGTAATCTTCGCAATGACTACGAAGAGTGGGTAAGAAATATTCTGTCGTCATATTTGGAAGTAGTTCAGCGTTCACGTTCGTCGTCGTACAAAGAGAAAAAATGCAGATGTAGCATTTCGAGAATGAATGAGGACATTTTTTGACAATCAAGTTTCCTGAAAGATGCATACCTACAGATGTGAATGGTCGTGCGTCATTCAGACGAAATTCTGGGAGATCAGGAGAAGCAGGGAGTTTAAATGAATAACCGTTAACTTTCCAAAAAACTATACAATGCCTGATCACTCGTCGATACTGAGCGTGCTGAAGGCAGCCAAAATTTTCGATGAGAGCATTGGCAGTTGTGGGATTATTTTTCTTCAAAATGAAAAAGTGTGGTAGATAATAACAATTCTTGTCTTCGAACGTCTTGTCTTGTGGTATGCACTGAACGTATCTCTTCGAGATAAGCTCATCTATGACATTGGCATAGGCCTGGAACAATCCAATATCTAGAAGACGTCTTTTGACTTTCTATTGCTCTTTGGATTTGAAGGTAGAGCTGGATGATTTGTCTGCCAAGGAAGTGGAGTAACATATTGATGATTTATCTCGTCAAATTCAATTCTTTTGCAAAAGTCATCATGAAATTTTTCATTACTCTCAATTGGCATGTTGAAAAACTCATCGTCATCTACATACGAAGTGTTCTGAGATATGGAGTAAGGTTCTGATACTTTATCAAATTTCCTATCACAATTTGATAAATATGGTGCCTCGTGAACAGTGAAGGAACAAGCATTGAGCAGACAAGAAGTTCGAGAAACAGTGATGTGTCTAAATGGATTATAAGAACGACCAAACCGTTGACACGTAATATGTTGAATAAACAGTTAGTTGTTAGGGGAAGTCATATTTAAACGATCACAAGTGATGATTTAAGTGATACATACAAACAAAAATTCACATACAGTCCGCAATTGTTGAATAAGGATAGGGTTTCAATTATCCGACGGTTTGCTTCTTGAGGTAGCAAGTTCCTGGTATTTACATGTAATTTTGCCATTTCATGCGCTAACACAATGTTTATCGGTTAAACTCGTAAATCCCGCAGGTTAGTTTTGTCTCATGTCAAAAAGCATGTGATTCGGATTAACTCGCGATCTTGTATTAGAATGAATGGAATTTCAGTCTCACACTTCTCTGGTCACTCTGTTCATCGCATTTTGAATTGCAGATAAACGATTTTTGCATTGTGTAAGTGAAATGACGAAATATAATGTAGATTTTTCTCTATATTTATGCGCTACTTCATTATTGCCAATCAAGAAATTGCTTTGACGTTAGGCATCGTCGTGACAGCTAGGAATAATGACGTTTTTCTGAAAATGACATAGATGGGGTTTTTCGTGCTTTGCCTGCTTTCGTCATTCTGTGTTTCTTCGCAGGCATCCGGTCCCACCTTCATTCCATCTTTGATTTTGAAAAGCAAGCAGATTCAATTAGTCATTAGGGTGATGTATCAAACTTGAATGAAGTGAATAGCATGGATTGCACCATCGGTTAAGCTATTCGAAGTAATGCAAGGGTTACGCATACGTAGAACTTGTGGAAGGAAATCAGTCTGTGCATATGCGTATACACATAGACCTGTGTTCCGAGTTTCCGGCTTTTCCTTGAAATCTAGCTGGAAGTCATATTCTAATGATGAAATTGCGATTTGTCTCAATTTGCAGCTCAACGCAATTTACGTTAGTGAGTATTGTAATGGAAATAGTTGACACATTATCTAAAACGAATCGTAGCAGTAAAAGCTGAGATATGCAGGCATCAAAATGATTCTGAATGTCTATACAAAAGATTCTACCGTAAAGATGTATAGATCTCAATCTTTGAATTAGAATTCTGTTTTTTGATAAATATCAGCGGATCTTGTGTAACGACTCAATTTCTATCAGAATGTAGCTGATGCATTCTATAGCTATGCTCATGAATCAGCACATTTCTTTCTTTCTTTTCTTGATTTTCAAATGCGCTTTTTCTATAATAGTGAGGAAGACTATTACTGTCTTGTACTTTCAACATCTTGATGAATACCCAACAAATGTTATCAGATCTTCAGGGAGGATCCGGATGTGAGAAATGTAAGAAACTTGAGAATTTCGGCTAATTGTGAGAAATGTGGGAAAATTATGTGCGAAATGTATCCTGTTGAGAAGTATGACTTGGTTTGGATGTGTTTCAATAGGTCATGTTTTCTTTAAAGTTCCCATAATTCATCGCTTGCAAACATGGGATCAGATCTGATGGAGCTGGATGTATGCAATCCATGTAAATCTTTTGGTTGCAATGGTTGATCGACGAGATTCACGAACTCCACATGTATCTCTTTCATTATTCTATAATCACTATACTCACAGCCCTACCTTCTATATGCATCTAGTAGCAACAAAAAGCTTTATGTCCTAGTACAGTCGAATTTCCTGTATTAGGTTGGTAATAATTTAGACACCAGTTGATACACTAAACAGGCTTTGTTGTGGCACTTATCCTTGCTACTTGCAATAGATGGAAGTCTAGCCTCAGCATTCATTCATATCATCACATCGGAGGTTCGAATAGCAACAGTGCTTGTCAAAGAGACTCTTACTCGAGTCAAGGCAGGAATTACTTGAAATTCCTTTCAGCGGGCTTTCATTCTATCAGGGATGACGACCAATCTATCAGCGAAGACGTCCAGATGCTCGACGAAAAGAGCACAGCTATAAACGGATATCTCCATCAGCTGGAAGAGATCACTTTGTGTCGTGATGAACAGCACGATGATGGAGTTTTTTTTTTAGGATGAGGCGGCGCATAAGTGATGAAGTAGTAGAGGACCTGTCGGGCGATCCGGAACCTGTGGTCGTGACAAAGGAAGCTCACCAGTATATACTAATCGCCAACAAGTTCGGGTGCGGCAGGATGCTAATTATACAGCTCCTGGCGTGTGTAAAGTTGCAACCGCGAAATAAAATACATGTAATGGTTCGCCAGAATAAAATAGATTTCTTGGGAAGTTGCTTCGGTGTCTCCTGTGTAAGATTACTCAAGTAACGGAGCTTCGAGCTTATAAGCTGTCTATGCATTGGACATAATTATCATGAGGTCGAATGTTTCCATTCTAAAGGCATATAGAAGCGATATGGACCAAAGATATTTTAAGCAATCAATTTTTGTCGGCGGGCAGGAAACCAAGCCAGACCTTTATTTCATCCTCTTGAAGGTACATTTAGTCACGGTGGTTAATGTACTTGATAGAGTTTATACACTATCATAGTATCTACTGCTATTTATGTAACTCAGAGCTGTAATTATTACATTTTTTTCTAAACCTGCGACCAAAATACGAGCTTTTATCACGTTGGAAAGTTCACTTTTATCATACTGTCATGAAGTATGAAATTTCATGCAATGATCTGTTTTCTTAATTCATTTACCATTCACATAATTTTCAGGTAGAGGCCCCTGATGCGCATGTGGTCTGTCGAGTAGTCACCTAATAGGCGTACGTGCATTATACTGACTCTTATATCTCATTGCAATTACTTAACTATACTCATTAAATATTTTATATGTGAAATCAAGACTGACATGCAATGCAAAAGAGCGAAGAAAGAGATAATTAATACCCTTTAAGATTCCAGTAGGATCTTGGTTCTAGACGAACGACATGGCGATTACCACCATGCCAGATAACTTGTGTTGTTTGTAGTGCTGAAAGTGACATTATTCATTATGATTAATGCAAGCATTGTTGTTTCAAACACATTTGTTCATTATTATTAGAGATGTGAAAAATTGGTAATCGGAGCGCACTATCCCTGGATCTTTTCTGTAAAACTACTATGCATTCTACTTTATTTTAACATTATTTTTGATTTATTGATGTTTTAGTCATTCCGCTTACTTTATTTCTACAGGAGGCAATGAAACAACATAGTTTACGTCCGTCTTCTGTTCTCGTGACGCACAAGCACTGGTAAGAAAAATGATGTAATAATAATGTGATTTTGATATGTAAATTTAGTTTTTTCGCAAACGTATTCCATGTTTACTTAATGAAATATATTTTACTTTTCCTGCCTGAAGACAGTATTCCTGACATCTCAAAATTTTGGTCAAATGCTTTCAGCAGAAAGTGTCGTACATGATTAAAAGTGATTTAGTGCTCTCATAAGTCAATTTTCTTCGAATGAATACTTAGGCAGGATATTGTGAGGAATATACGTCAGGATAGGTCGTCAGCAATCAGCATACACTCAAATGACTAGCTCGAAGTCAATTAGTCAATTCCACGACGATATATGAACAGCAACTGCTTCAAGGCGACCAATGAGAATCAATTCAAATATTCAGTGACCGTGGCTTTTATGAGGTCGAATAGCAACCACGGAAAATGGCTTGGCGACTGGGAATCGAATGTGCGGCACGACAGCCAAGAAGATTAACGAACCACCCCTCCATGATTGTACCAGGAACAAGCATAGTTATGCCATTTTACATGGTCAAAGGCTATTTTGTTCGATGATTAGGTGAACGATTTGTAGTTGTGACGGAATCAAGGCGCGTTCGGATATCTATTCGACATCATCAAAGCCTGAGGCATTAAATTTCTGAATCGATTCTCCAAAGTCGCCTGGAAATTTAAAAACGAAGGTTGGTAAATGGATATGGCTGAAGCTCATGCACACATAGTATGAATAATGGAATGAAAGAATATCGTGTTGCTGGGCAATGGCATGGAATGGAAGCAGCATGACGTGGTAAGAAGCATTGAGATTGCATGCCTCCCTCTGTGTTCTCTTTTATCTCGCAGAAACCAAAACAACGCTGTGTGAAGAGTGAGACTGATGTCAGTGAATCTCATGCGTATTACAAAAAAGGGGATGAAAGAGAATGATGATGCTGGGCAATGGCATGAAATGGAAAAGTACAGTGCTCCTACTGTGGCGCGAAATTTAACGCAATGCCTGTTTTGGCGCTAAAATCTGAGGACTTTAATATAAAATTTTGTTTATGCGAAATATTTTCTTGAAAATTCCATTTTGCTTTATAAAGTTGAACTTCATGTTTTTGGAAAAATATGTAGTATTCAAGGGCAAATCCATTTTAAATGACTGTTTCCGGAAAGAGAACAAGTCTGACTGTAATCGCTGCTCCAGCCATTCTATGCGTCTATTCAGTCCTATTTTTCAATGCAACCTTGGATATTTACCATCATAGTAAAAGCTTTCAGAAGGTCCGAACGGGCTTCAAGTTAAGTTTGGGATTGAATTAAATTACTCACACTCAAAAAACCTTACGATTTTTATTGTATTCTTCCCCATCAACTTGTTACTCTGTACACCAGGCATGCGGTTTCATGTGACAATTTTTGCACTGGAGAATACATTTCTTTAACTTAACATCAGGTATAGAGTTTTACTCAGATCATTTTCTGACCACTTAACTTCACTTTGTCAATTTCACTCATTGAGTATGCAAGTGCATTATTTCAAAGGCTCATCATACATCGTGTTAGAGGAAAGGAATTTAGTGTGAAATTTTATCTACACCATATTTGGCTGTAGATTATGCTATCAATCAAAAAATATCACTCATGCTCAGACATTTTGAGATGATTATCAAATAAAATGGATTACTTTGAGTTTTTAAAAAATTGTTCAGTCACAAATTTCGCTATGATCAGCGCCCTGAAAACTCAATGTGACAAATGCGTCAAGTATGTGCTTCAAATGCACGAATTTTGACGGTTCTACCAAAAACTGAGGAATTTTCTTGTATTTTTACATTTTTACTTTCTTTATCTGTTTGGAAGCTCCCCATGTCAGATGTTTGACACATTAGTGAAAAGCAAAATTAGTTAGTCTCGCGCGAGCGCTTTCGACGACCGTCGGCCACCATAATCATGCGCAAGTGAATTTATTCATCATTATTGCAGACGGAACGAAATGATAACAATTCAAGAAGACTTATTCATTTACAAGAATGGAAAATTAAGAAATTCAAGACTACTAATAAAATAAGAAGTTAGTAAAGTCAAAATAAGTAAAAATCATATACAGTCACAAAACAGAATCATAGAGAGTTCCAATCTCTGCCTTAGTCTTATTGGATGATCTCAGCTTTCGAGTCCACAGCGCCTTTTTGGTGACTCGACGCCTCCAGTTCTCCTCCCTGTCAACACACTCCATCCGATCTAAATGTCTACTTTCATTGAGATGCGACATGAATGCGACCAGAATTTTGCTATGAACGACGTAGATCATAATGATCATGGCATCCATCATGACGAAACAAATGTCGACCTTAAAGTGCATTTTGTTATTCATTGGATAACTGTATAGCTAAATCGCCTCTGCAATGATTCATCACATGTGCTAGACAGCTTAGTCACCAAGGCTCACATGATCATCTGCAAAATCCCAATCTCAGTAGTTAAGATCAAACACCATGAATTGAATTTGCTCTTCTTTAAGTGCTAGATACAAGCAATGAAATCCTTAAATTTTGACTAATTTATTCATTGCATGATGCATGATATGCCAGGTTTTAACTGGAAATTGTTAAAAAGGACATTTTGGCCAGAACAGAAATTACAACCTCTTGATGATTTTGATGGCTTAAATAATCGTATAGGCCAAATGATAAATATTCATCAGTGCTTAATCAACCTACCATCTAAATCCGCTGATTTATTGATTAATGAGGATAGATGAATTGGTCATGATGAACGCACTGTCTAGTCGTTAGGCCAGCACAGACCTCATTGTGATCGACAGACAAAAACAAAGTCTCCTCGGTACGGCAAAAAATAAAAGTTTCTTGTGCTTTTTGGCTTGTAGTGATATTCGTGTTCAGGTTGTTGAGTCAGTTTCATAGTTCAGCATTATTAGTCAATCCACATAATTTCCGTCATTATGTGGGGGAGCTCTGGGGTAGAAACTTCAGGGAAATCGGCCATGAGTGTGTCTACGTTGTGAAGGGTTGACGCAAGGACGGATCTCTGTGCTACTCCGTTCTTCAGACTGAAGGGCTTGCTACTGGCACACCACTTGTCTTGGACGGAAGAGCGATTCTGCAGAAGGCTCATGACGAGATTGGTGGACTTCGCGGTGATGTCGATCCACTCCCTCCCTGCTATTGGGAGGGGGGCCGTCAGGTGTCGGGCGGGCCAATCGCCCGCTCCTAGCAGCGGATGAGCTCCTCGCACCTGACGGAGGAAACCCAGAGGTCCCACGGTGTGAGCGTGGGTGTATGTATGTGCAAGAGAAGAAGAGTTTTGTGGTGTGCGGTTGAGATTTACAAAGAGGTGAAGAGTGAACAGAGGGGTTTATATTGTGTAAACATTCTTGTAAGAGGGGTTATTTGTTTGTTCGGAGTTGTGTCAGTGTTCTGCGTGTGCGTCGGTCGAGTGTTTGTTCTGATTTGAGAACTGTGGGGGTGGGGTTGAGTTAATGATCTTGTTGTTTTGTCTGTGTGCTAGGTATGTGGCAACGTGGTGTGCGTGCGTTTGTTTGAGGAGTTGCTTTGTTGTCGCGTTGGGTGACTGTTTGTGAGGGGGTGAAGAGTAACTTCCTGAGATGAAAATGGTGGGTTTTGTTGTCTGAGAGGTGGTGGTTGTTGCGTGAGGAGATGTAGAGGATGGTGTTGACATTTGGTTTTGTTTAGGAGCTGTTTTGCGTGTGATGTGAGGTGTTCAGCGATTGAGTGATTAGTCGTGGAGGCGTGTGTGTTTGTGTTGCGTGTGCATCCTGTGGCGATCCTCAGCGCTTTGTTCTGTATTGCTTGTAGTTTGTTAATGTTTGTTTGTGCGATGATTGGTGACCAGAATGTTGATTATGTGTATTCCAAGAGGGAACGTGTGATGGCCTTATAGGTGGCCACGATGGTCTCTTACTGTTATCAGTTGGTGGAAATGAGACAGGAGAGGATGCCTACGGTGGGTTTCGTCGTTGTCGTAGGCGGCAGTCAGATCGAGGAAAACGGTGCCGGTGATTTGTCCAAGTTTTAACCTTCTTCGATGTTTTTCGTTAGAAGGGCAATTTGATTCGTCGTCGAGCGGCCCGCTTGTTCAGTTGGAAGGACCTTCTCAAGCATCGAAATGATCATCCTTTCGAAGATATTGCAACTTGCGCAGAGAAGTGAGATCGGACGAAAACTCACAGGCAGGTTGACCTCCTTGCCGGGTTTGAGGATGCCAATCGTGGAGGCGCGGCAACACATTTTTGGTATGAGGATAGTAGATAAGCAAGCGTTGTAAAACTTTGCCAGCCACTGGAGGAGTTTGTCGTCAAGATTCATTAAGAATTCGTTATGCCCTCCATCGCCCCCAATAGCTTTCCTTGACTTGATCAGTCTTAGTCCTGCTGTGATGTCATTCATGGTGAAGTTCTCTAGGTATTCCTCTTCTGGATAGCTAAACAGTTGTCAGCTTAGTAAGTGAGAACATCCACTCTTAACTGTATATGCTCGAGCAATTTCAACAAAACTTTGAGGAACGGTCACATCCACAGAATGAATGGGTGGGCGCTGGTAAACTTTGAACACTCATCCCCCGACTTCAGTGACGTCAATTGAGGGAAAGAATCCGAACCCTCAAAAGTGCATTAGAAGGCGCCAGAGGCGGGGTTGAAAATTTAATAACGTGCTTTGGCGAGAATTTCAGGAGTTTAAAAAATAACAGTGCTAGTGAGCGCATTGTGAATAATGCTCCATGACTTGTTAACGCAGCTTTTCACCTACAGAAAATCCCAATCAAATGAGGAGAGCATTTTGTGTAAAGTTGACGTCTATGATAGGTTGCAGTCACAAGCACACTAAGGGCTAATATTGTTGTCATCACTGTCGTTGAAAGTAATGTTTGACGCTAATGGAACAAATAGAATAGCAATCTTTCTTACCTGGATTCGAACTATGTCAGCTAGAAAGTCTGATATTTGTAGAGAGTTTAATTTTAGAGTATATAATTGATGATAATATTTTGCTTATATTTTGTGAAGCAATAACATTTTCATGTGGATGTTTTTGTTTGCAGGGATCACGCTTCCGGATCATCCAAAATAAGAAGACAATTTTCGAACGTGAATGTTTATGGCTCAGCTGTTGACAATGCAATTGGAATTACACAGTAAGCTAGCTCCTCAGTTTATTGAGTTTTGACGATTCATGCATAAATGCACAACTGTTAGCCAAACGTGTGTATGAAAGTTTTGAGATTTAGTTTTGACTTAAATTGTAACTGGCATTTTTGTCATCAAAATGTGTAGCAAAATTTACATGTATATTTCAGAGTTTTCTTGTTTGAGAATCTTGCTATGCTCCACGAGGAATAAATATAAGACTGAATTACATCGATTAATTGAAATCAAGATTTAATTAAGCCATAAAATGAACAACTAAACAATATGCCATCTGATGAATATCCAAAGATAATAGAAATTCAGGAAAAGTACATGTATAAGTTGATTTAATCTCCTTGTTATTCATACCCGATGTCTCCGAGTGGCCCGGGAGCGATTTTGTCACAGGGGGTGCAAGAAAAATCGGTTTAATTGATGAAATGAAATGTAGGACTGCATACATAGATACTTGCATAGGCATGCGCATATGTACATGTAGGTAGCTACAAGCCTACATAAATTAAATGACCTATATGAATAGTATCATGGATTCATGACTCGTGAATCTGTCAGCATCTACCAGTTGTAAAAGTCAAGCATAGGGCTTACCGACAAAAGTGCAGTGATACATGCTGCCGATCTCAATAACAATACAGTTTTCATCATTCATTGTGAATTCACAAGTTTTGGATTGCATGTAACCTATACAAGCCTACATGAACATGTTGATTTCCGCATGTAGCATGCTGCATATCATTCTATCATATGCAAGTTGTAAGATGCTGGTAAAGGTGTGCCAAAATAATGTTAGGCCAGAAACATTGCAATATCGTTCCATTTTCAATACAAAATTGTTCTCAAATACCAGTGAGGATGATTAATATTTGATTCTGCACCCTGGTTTAACTAAATTCTTAACTACGAAATATAACTGGTACTCACTGACCCACTCACCTAAAATACTGAAAATCGAAGTCCAATAATGTAGTGACAACAGTTGAAAACATTGTCACTACTACATAACGTTGTCATGTATACAATCTGGGAGTATATTATGTTGATCTTTTATCAATTGAGGAATTTTGGTAGACCTAAATTCCAAATAATTCCCTTTCAAGCAATGACACAAGAAAACCGAGCTTTCCATTATTGTCTGATATTATATAAAATATTGTTAAAATTTGTGTTGCAGTTTGTAACAAGTAGCTTCATGCACTTATGTTACCATACCTAAAGTCGAGATGGTGTCTAATATATCTTTTATGTCTATGAAAGTCAAATTCAGTGATTTTTAGAACTGGTATTTTGGAGAATCTGTTGCCGGAAAAATCACATTAAGTCAAATTTTTCAAGAGTTGTTGTGGATATCGGCTTAACTGCTGTTGGTATGAATGCCCCATCACCTAAATATTGTAAGGGTGCAAAGAGTTTTGGTGTCGGACATTTATCTGGATGACAGATAGAAAATACTTTTGATTGATTTCCCCTCAAATTATAGGTATATTTTGCAAACTGCAAAAACTTTCGATGAAACTCTCATCAACGGCTACTGTCATTTTAGACAAAGCAAGCCTACATTGTTTATATGTATGCATCTACTATATAGAGGCCAATAAACAATAATCCTATCGTTGGGCCTAAAATTGTTGAAGCATGCTGAGTATTCTGTATGCATGCTACCACGTCTTTCAAATCCAACAAAGATAATAGCGACTTCAATCAAAGTTCCAGGCTTGCAGCGAAAGAAATTCTTGCGATAAATGGGCTTGAATGTAATCAATTAATTAATGATCGAGAATTAATAGCGGCTCCGTTTTGCTTCACATGCTGTCAAATCATGCACTTCTTTCTTCTCAAATGAAGAAGTATCTAATGCAATATTGCACGAACTATGTGCTATTATTTCAGTAAATAGTTTTGATTGTATTTGGTCGCAAAATTGATCTATGTTTATGACTTGGTCGAAATGAACGAAACAAAAATCCAGATAATCAGTACACCATGGTTAGGAGAAAGGGAAGTCCTATGACAAACCAAACCAAACAAAGAAAACAAACCAAAGAAGAGAGTGGGAACCCGCGAAATTTATTGCGGCCTTGTGCTACATCATTGACGCGCGAGGTCATTGACTGAAATTTGACAACTTTCACCAGGGGTTTCCTAGTTTCACTAGTTTTCATGGTGCACATGCACCTCTTGACATGTCTATGACATCTCCCCAGATATTTCCTCATTTCTCTTTTACCTTCACGACAATCAAATAGATCCTCCTTTGTCACCGAAAGCTTGGTGCGCTCTCGAGAATCTTTATTACTATCTATGTAGTAAGCAGTGAGCATCTTTCAACTCATCTTTCATCGTGCACATCGATTGGTCGTTCACACTGATGCGATTGCAAAGACTGTAAATGCAGATTGATCTAATACTTAATCGTTATTCATCTACATTATTCATATTAATGTTCAACTGTCATTTGATTTATAAAAAAAATTGCAAGTTAATGAATTGTAAACGTACCGCACTTAATGGATTCGTTAATTCACTGAATTTTTGCATTCGTGCAAGATTATATATCACTTAATATTTTGCAATGTCTAAATTTCCGTGTCTTCCCTTCCCATTGTTCTCTTTATGCTCACACTTGGCTGATCTTTTTCTGGCTCACAGAGAGTCAGCCCATCACTTGTCTTACTACTAGGTATGTAGACGATTCATGGATTACCACTGAAAGCAGTTTGATAAAATCGTTTGTGAAATGTATCTTTTTGCGTGTAATATTGGAAGCAATAACAAAGTTAAGGTCCACGAACATGAACTCTTCCCTGAGCGCATTATATCACTTGCGAGATACTGACTTGAATTTCTGTGTAGCCCACCATAAGAAATGCTAGAATTTCTTCCTTACAACTTTCATTCAATGACTAGCTGCATTTTCAGAATCTTCACGGGTAAGGATTGAAAATTGCATCCACTCATAAATTCCTTTGATATAAAATCCCTCATTTTTGGTTTTGAATTTGGAGTTATATTTTCTTCTAGCTATGCCTTCCAATGTTTGGAGAGGTCCTCATTCCACTTTTTTTCATAAGGTCGTTCTTGGCCTGTCTTATGGTAAGGGTTGGAGGCTAGGGGCCGAAACCTTTCTCTAAACCATCACTTAGTTCCTTCCTAACGACTCAGTTCATGGCTGTAACTTCATTGTCACACATTTCACTGTTTACTCTATCCTCATGCATAATTTGAACTTTTGCATCTTAATCTTGCAATTTTTTTCTCTCATCTCTTTTCTTGCTTGTAGATTTTACTTAACCTTTATTATTATTTAGTATACTCTCATTAAATGCACGTGCAAACGTACATTAATTTATGCATTTTAGACTTTAAGTGAAGACTATTTTCTTCAAAAAAATTCCATTAGATTTTCGATTATTTTTTCATGCTTTTCTTTTTTCTTTCACTATTTATCGTATTGATAGTATTACGCGCACTGAAGGTATTGATAGGTTCTCCTCAAGATGCCTTCTACAAATTCTTAGTTTACTTGCTTAATTCATTAACACAATGCACAGTATCAAGGAAGTTGATTTTAGTAAGCGCGAAAGGCAAAAACTTGCTTCCAAAACTCGAGTAATTGAGAAAACTTTTATTGGACCATGAGCCTCTTTCTAGAGGCTTACTGCTACATTTAAGTCCCTTCGTCGGTTAATTTACTTGAAGTTGTATAATTGCGTGTTGCAGAGGCATTTACATGTTCAACATTTTTATTCACCGATCCCCTCCCTCATCGGAAATAGTAGGCCTACCGAAGTCGTGACTGTCGTAGTCATTGACTCATAAAACAGCTGCAGATACCTCAAATTCACTACCTACTGCAATGGAAGCCTAGTAAACAGTCTGTCTGTTAACGTCGAGCCATCAATATATTAATAAGTCTTATCTCGAGCATTCATATGGACCAACCAGTCACGCGCGGTTATTCGTGAAAGCAACAGACTCACATTCGTGGTGCTCTAAACCCGTGTATGTACATTGTACACAATAAAGACATGATCAAAAAATGAGTGAATTTCACACTAAATGCATCCACACAGACAAGCGAAATATCATTCTGGATATACACACTGAAGTTTGAGACATGAAGGAGATTAAGTGGACCTCTTAAGTGGCTATTTACCATGCATACTTCCAGTTATTCAACTGAAAAGAAATATCACATAACTGTGAGGAATGATGATTTTACACGGGCATTAGCCGCTGATATATCACCAATTAAACAATCCAAACAAAGTAAAGCACTAAAACAAAACAAAACAACCACTTTTCATACTCCTTTAACTTATAGTTAAATTATGCAATACCAAGGCCTTTCTTTAGGAACATCCTGCCGTCATCAGGGAAATAATCTAGTAGCTGAGAAATACGTGCACATGAATTTCTACTTAAGATATTCTAAACTATCAAACTATTCTATGGAAAATCTAAATCTCAGACAAGCAGAAACTATGATAATAACTCAAAACACATTGATATACACAAGTAAAGATAAAAATGTAGAAAAGGGGGATTCGAAAACAGAAAGAAAAAATGAAGAGTCCCTCTGAGAAAGTTGCTTATTCAAAATTGGAGACTTCTTAATAAAGAGGGCCTCCGCAATGCTCACAAATGAAGTCCTATAGAGGATAGTGACATTGTTCATAATGCTACGTCTGCAGCAGGTATTGCATTCAAGTAAGTGGTCAAAAATTGGACTAGGTCTTGATACATGCTCTTGAAATATCCTACCTAGATGCCTATTTGTCTCACCTATGTATGTGGTAGACTGATCACCAATGCACTTAAATTCATAAATCACCGATGAGACAAGGGATTTCGAGGTAAGTTGTGCGCATTGCGGAGGCCCTCTTCATAAAGAACAGGTCTCCAATTTTGAATAGGCAACTTTCTCAGTGGGACTCTTCATTTTTTCTTTCTGTTTTCTAATCCCCCTTTTCTACATTTTTTTCCTTTACTTGAGTATATCAATGTGTTTTGAGTTATTATCATAGTTTCTGCTTGTCATAGATTTAGATTTTTGATATAATGGTTTGATAATTTTGAGCATCTTTAGTAGAAATTTACGAGGGCTAGTCAATAAGTCTTGCACATTTGAAATTTAAAGCAAAGCAATTTACTATGATTTTCTTATTCAAAGAAAAGCAATGACAAGTGAACGTCTACAAGCCCTCTATGTGATCGCCTTTACTGCGGATCACACTTTCCCACCTTTGAGGCAGTTTTTCTATGCCGTCCAACCCTTCGCTGTTCAAAGACCGAATCTGGGCCTTCACTGCCACCGACAAGTCTTTCAACGTTGCGTATCGTTTGCCTCTCATGGGTTCCTTCAGTTTAGGAAACAGGTTGAAGTCTGGCGGACTTAGATCCGGACTGCAAGCGGGATGCGGCAAAACTTCCCAACCCATAGAGTCCAGGGTTTCAGTCACATGCTGTGCTGTATGGCATCGGGCATTGTCGTGGAGAATGAGAGGCTGCAGAGGTCTTTTCCTCCGCAGGGCATTCTTCAGTTTTTTGGAGATGAAATCGGCGTAGTATTCCTTGTTGACGGTCTGTCCAATGCGGACGGCATCGGCAAGAATGATTCCAATGTGGTCATAAGCAAAGATCATCATTTGCTTTACCTTGCTCTGCTCACGTCGAAACTTTTGAGGGCGTGGGGAATCCGGACTTCGCCATTCACTCGACTGTCGCTTCAATTCTGGTTCGTACGATCGAATCCATGTTTCATCAATCGCAACAATCCTTTCCAGGAAATCTTCGCCTTCTCTCCGATATCTTCGACGCAACTACATAGCGATTCTGTAGCGGGAAAGCTTTTCTTCGTCCTTTTGGGCGGTGTGGTACCCATCGACCCGTAACTTTACACTTACCAAGATTGAGGGTGAGAATCTTGCAAGCAGACCCGTGACTTATCCCAAATTCAGTGGCTACTTCATCGCAAGTTATCCGTCTGTCTTCGTCCAACAACTTTTGAACGCACTCCTCGTGTGCCTCATCAGTTGCGGATAATGGGCGGCCGCTGCGGTCTTTGTCTTCGATCGACAGATCACCGTCTCTCAGCCTCTGCATCCATCGAGTGACAGTCGAGCGGTCAACAGCCTCTTCCTTGCATGCTTCTTCCAATGATGCATGGATTTCACACGGGCGCTTGTTTCTTGCGAACTCGATCTTCACGTAAGCGTGCTGCTCTTGTTCGGAAACATTTTTAGTGAATGACCACTTGCAGACAGACTTTGATTGTTCGTGAGTAATATTCATGACAGCTGCAGTCGAGAGTGATAGAGAGCTAAATGAGATTTCTCTTGTGCTTTATGAAGCAGATGTTAGCCTGTTCAAAATTTGGTATTGTGATCGCTGAAAGTGCTTTTAAACGAATTTTGCAAACAAATGTGCAAGACTTATTGACTAGCCCTCGTATGTGCATGTACTTCTCAGTTACTAGATTATTTCCCTGATGACGGTAGGATGTTCCTACAGAAAGGCCTTGATATTGCATAATAAGTTAGAAATAGAAATAGAAAGTGTTTATATTCGAGCATAATGAAAATCAAATTGTTGCAAGTCAATTAGCAAAAATACATAAAAGATCAGACATTTTCAAAAAGATAACGAAGTGAAAAGTTCACAAACGACTGCGCATATTTATTCGTGCGTACAATTGGATAGGCGTATGAGTTACTTCGGGGAAGTCTGTGCGGTAGCAATTCATGCAAGATATGATCGCGATCTTCAGCCTTTTTGAATAGTTCAATTGTCAAGGAAACTCTTCTTTCTTGAATTGACTCTGGACACCTCAGACATGCAGTACGACCGTTGTACATGAGACGATGGACGCGATTCTTTATACTATTCAAAACTTTATTATTCTTTTCAGAAAGTCCGATGAAAACAGGGCATGCATATTCAAATATAGAGCGAATGAGACACACATAAACAACATGAAGTTTCTCAACGGTGATGAGAGTTTTTAACTTTCGAATATTAGTTAATATGAGTATGTAAGTGGTTGTTTTGTTTTATTATTTGCTGCAAAAATTTATAGTGGGCTTCCTACTGGAGAAAGTAAAATAGGTTGACAAATATGGCTCTGAGGTTTTTCACCGTGGCGGTGGAATTTTGATGGATTTTTTACTCGCTACGGAATTTTACCATTTTGAAAAATCCGCCGTCCGATTTTTGTGATTTATTTTTTTATGTAGACAGACATTTATGTATATGAGAAATAGTTGAATATTCACAACACACCTACATATTGAAAATTGAATGAAATATCATTGTCACATAACAATAGTTTCTACAGTTTCGGATTATCAGCGTTACACCGCAGAAAATGACACTGCATCTTTGCTTAAAGATGCCAATGCACGAGACGTTAACAAAAATGTCCATCAAAAGTTCACATCATACTTAATCGGTCCGTATAAGTTTACACGTACTTTCTGTCGCAACTTGAATGTATCGTGCACTTGTGCAAGCACCTGATTAAACTATAGAATTGTTCAGATTTCAGTTTCATTTTAATATTTTTATTTGCCTCCGTTGTTTAGGCATCAAACATTAGCCATTATGGTAAAACATTAGCCAGTACATGCACTTGCAGCAAATCAAATTATGAGATAAAACCCAAGCTAATGGGATTTTCTATTTCAGGTTTTTAGATAACGATTCTGACATCATCATTGATGCTAATCTTCACTTTCGGGCCATCTTCACTCCTGGACATACTGTTGGACACATGGCCTATGTCCTTCTCACACAAAATGGCGATCATTGTCTCTTTAGTGGTGACACACTATTTCTTGGAGGAGTAGGCAAGTATTAGATGAATGTTACTTATTTCTAAATATAAAATCTTAGTAAGCTGTACACTACATGATCATTTTTACAGAATTTTCAATCAGACCGCAGCAAAGAACCGTCATTGTGTAGAAGTTATAACCTGTGAAGAGAAATCAGTGAAATAGATTACTTTGGATGAACCAAAGGAAAGTGACAAATCTTCTGAGCTTGTGAAGTTGTCCCCATCAGAAACCTGCTTGCACGTCTCGTACAAGCATTAAGATTATATTGGCCAGGGAAAATGGTCTGGGGAAGAAGATTCCTAAAAAAATTTGAGTGATTCACTGTACGTGTACGCTCCAATTTCAAATGACTGTGTGTGCTTCTGGAGAAGGTCTTAGGTTTGGATATGCACTCATTTAGGTGTGCTGCAGAGCTGCTTCTACCAAAGTAGTATCTGTAGAAGAGAACAAGTGAAGCTACATTTCTACTGATGGAGAGTGACTATCTCGTTCGCAAGTTTTTCACCCATTAGATTTTTTGACATGTTTCTAAATCCGTTCGAGCAGGTTGAGCTGTCTGTTGTGGGTACAGAATTAGACAACTTGCTCGCTCAGTATTCGTTCTGTGGTGGTGGTTCACCTGCCCACAGAGTACAGCAGTACTTCGTCAGTGGACGGATGGTGGACTTACAAAGATAGCAGACCGTTTTTGGTGTGAGATAGCTGCTGGTGCGACAGAGGTTGCCAATGCGTTGAGCTGCCTGCTTGTTGGTGGACTGAATGAACGGTTTCCATGGCAAGTTTTTGGTAGCCGTTAATCTAAGGAAGAGGACGAAATCTTGTTTCCTGATGCCGTTGCTTGACACTGACATCTTAATGATATGATGGTCATCTTCTTTAAGTCGTGAGTGCAGAATACCCTACTCTCTCTAATTAGCGCCCCCCTCTAATAAGCGCCGCGACTTAATAGAGAGTATTAATAATAAAATAGAGCTTTGAAGGATTGAAAGTAGCAAGCCATTCTGCGCCCCAGTCTGAAACTATGTTGGGGTTTTATCAAGAACTTCTCATCGAGGTCTTCATTGTTAATGTTGGCAGTTAATGCCATGACTTGCACCGTTTGACACACAATTAAATGGTATGGTTTAAATGCATGTACATTGCATATTGAACCAAATAAAGTAGCCAATGGTCAGGATAAGTAAAAGATCCGGTTAAGCGAATTTTCAAACCAGTGTATTAAAAATGCTCAAAGCTTTCAGTGGCTCTACTTCTTTTGGTGAAGTGTACTAGTCACAGAATTAAATATTTTGTTTATCTGCTTCGGTTTGCTAGAAGTGTGATTAATACGAAATTGACGGCACATCGAGGAACCTATTAAGTGGGCAAAAAGGAATTCCTTATACCTTACAGAGATGGAAAAAAAAGTCGTGCGTCGCTTGCGGATTAATGTGAGTTCAAGCAAAGTGCTTCGATTGCCAAAATTCTTTCAGATTCGAAGACTTCAGATCATTGCGCACAAGTTTTCTCCATAATGTTGGCCCTTCCGATCATTATTAAAGAAAGTAGCAGGCGTACGAAAATTAGTTCACTTGATGATTTCACATTCTCTCCTCGGCATCTCTCACTGTATAGTGCATACACTGAATCGAAGCCAGGCATCGATGTGTGTTTTGGTGTGTGCGAAGTGATATCACAGCACGCACGCCTCTCTCACTGGCTCTGTTGTCCTCTGCTGACAGCTTATTGTTTGCCATTTCCAATAGCAAGCGATACACGAATTACCATTCGAGAAGGAGGAAGTTGTCTAATTCTGTGATGTGCCATTTCGATATTAAGGCTACGTACAATTCTTCCTTTCTAGGAAACCGAAGCGCGCGCAGATGAATCTAATTCTGTGGTACTAGTAGTACCCTGCCTTTCGTTACTAGGGTCAGCTAGACATAACAAATGGAATTGATACCCGTTGCTTATTAAAATCTACTTGACCGGGAACTATCAGAGGTTTAATCACAATATCGAACAAGGAAAGTTTGAGATGTGGTGTGGATAGTTGGCACTTAATATTAATATTTTATTGCTCCCATAAGTGCATACAGCACAAAGGAAAATCAAATTTACAGCTGTTTAGAGGTTGAATGGACCAGTCTTGATTCATTATCATGCGCCCAATCATTTTGATGGCGTCGAATATCCTGTCGTCTTGGCGCACAGATATCCAATAATGAACCAGTTATTGTTTGCGAAGGCAAAATCTCTTGCTCAAAGACTTCTTATGAAATTTGTTGCTGCTCCCCGAGCGTGTCTCCAGGTGAATTGCGAATGCATAGTAATGAAAGAATTAGCAGAAGTCCTTCCGTGGTTAGTTTAAATTCTTGTCGATAAAAGAAGCAACTTCTGTCTTCCAAGACTGTTAATGGCAGAATTGCTCTCTACAAACGGTGCAAGACATTCACTGAGGAAGGCTTTCGTCCAGTGACCGTTTCCGATGAATCTTTTTAATTCAGTCGAAATAGCATCCAACCTAGAAAAAAATTGTACCTAGATGAAAATTGGCAGAGACATTCCTGACAGTACCGGTATTGACCAAAATGAACTTCACCGAAATCCACCTTGGCACATCATTTCTACGAGCCCATTTATTATGCGTGTGATTAATAATATCCTACTACTAATAGAATTTTACGAATTACTCAGAATATGGTCATATGGCATATCAAATTGAAACCTATCATCACGTGAGTGCAACCATGTCATTCTCCAGTTTCAGGAAATTATATAATTCAAGTAATGACGATAATAATACATGCACATGTAAAAGCATGATTATATTTGTATAGTTTTAAAATTTAGATAAACAGTTCAATGAGACGGATCGGTTGACGATGCGAAAATATTTCGAACTATTTATAAAAGAAAACGTCGCTGAAATCGGGCAATATGAATTATATTCATATTGCCCGATTTCAGCAACGTTTTCTTTTATAAATATTTCGATATATTTGTATAGTTGTCATAGTTACTCAGAGCATGTCATATGGCATCAAAATGAAGTCTATCATCAGGTGAGCACAGCTGCGTCATTATTCATGTCTAAAAATGTTATTTTATGGGCTATAACAATAAGATCAGGTTCATGATGGTCTCCTCTTGAAAGCTCTGAATAACCATGACAACTATACAAATATAATCATACTTTTACATGTGCATGTATTATTATCGTCATTATTACTTGAATTATATAATTTCCTGAAACTGGAGAATGACATGGTTGCACTCACGTGATGATATGCTTCAATTTGATATGCCATATGACCATATTCTGAGTAATTCGTAAAATTCTATTAGTAGTAGTGTATTATTAATCACACGTATAATAAATGGGCTTGTAGAAATGATGTGCCAAGGTGGATTTCGGTGAAGTTCATTTTGGTCAATACTCTGCCAATTTTCAGCTTGGTAAAAAAATTTTACATGGTTTGACCTTTTCTGAGGTATTTCGACCACACTATTTGTAGCTGAAGTCTCGGTTTTTAACCTATCCGTGAGAAAGCCAGTGATCAAGTAGGAGCAACCCCAAACACTTCGCAAGACGAGTGAGGAACGCCGCAGCAGCAATTGTATGTTGTGCATTTTGACATAAGACGCTGTAGTCCACTGGAAGAACAACTTAGTTAATAGGCCTACTTGAACATCATGAACGCGAAGCTGATGAAGAATGCATTTCAAATATGACGGCGCCCTATATCCGCGTACGATGGCAGTGTTATACTTTGTTTGTCATAAAACTGTTCAATTGTCTGATCCTTACCTAATAGTATGAGTCCAAACGTCAACCCAATCGAGTATCAACCGAATATGGTTAAGTGGCCTTTTGCGTAAGATGTCCCACGGAACATAATCCATTGTCTTTTGCGGACTTGACGCGCATCATGAACGGAATACGAACGAAGGACATTTTAACATAACTGCCGCACAGTTGCTACATGCCTATACCGCGTCGCATATAGTCTGTGCTGCAAAATAGGGGCCATCATTCCAAGTATTGGTTAAATAATTGTACTGTACATGTAGAAAATATGTACATAGTTCATATTCATTGATCAATTATACATTTGATGTTTGTGATCAATATGATCTATAAGTATGTTGTCACATTCAGAAATCATAATAATTTTTTCGGTTTTCTTCTCCGAATTTAAAGAAGTTTGGTAAAATTGGAAGATTTCAAAAGATGCATCCATTCTGTCCAATACTGTACATTTTATGCAAACACAGGAAGAGTCACAAAGCTTTCTCATCGTAGGAAGTTGTACAGACTCCTCTTGAAATCGCGGAGATGTCGATTCAACAATATATGCCAGGAGCGAATTCCAAGCGTCGATCACACGGTGCGAGAAAAGATATTCCCGAGCTTGAACCCTCAAAGGATTTTTAATGACCTTCCGGTCATGTCCACAACTCCTTGAAGTGACAAGATTGAAAAAAAGTTTCAGGATCACATGGAGAAAGGGAATAAAAAAATTTGTATACGAGAATCAGATCAAAAGCACGGCGACGAAGTTGTAGGATGCGTATTTCTAGTATTCGGAGGCGGTCTTCGTAGGAATGACCCGATAGATTGATTACTGAACGAGTAGACCGCCGTTGGACCTTTTCAATGAAGGCGATATCCTGTACAGCAAGGGAATTCCACACACACGTAGCGTACTCCAATTGTGGACGCACATAGGTCTTGTACAGGCAGAGAAGAACATCAGGTTCGCGGGATTCAAAAGTTCGCAGAAAAGCTGAAAATACCATGTGCGCTTTATGGGTACACATGACGTGTTAGTGAGATTTGAGGTCGCTCGAGATGACCACTCCAAGATCATTCGACGAGTCCATAGCCTTGAGGAGCCGGCTGTTGAGAACGTGAGCATTCAATGGATTATGATGACTAAAGGAGATAACGTGTGATTTTGTAGGATTCAATCGTAATTGCCATTTCCTGGGCCACACTGAAATCTCACCCAGGTCAACCTTCAGTAACATGACCGCATCTTGAGGATTGTCACGCTTGATTTCTATGTAAAGTTTAATGTCGTCCGTGTATTTCAGGATAGAAGATTTAGCAACAACATCATCGATATCGTTTATATATAGGCTACAAACAAATCAGGTCCAATTACGGAGCCTTGATGGACACCAGAGGACATAGCATAGGAAGAAGGAACAACACCATCAACAACAGCACTCTAATGTATTACTCATAAAGTCTTAAAAAGTTGTTAAGATCACCCTGAATACCGACAGGCGATTACCGAAAAGCGGTAAAGGTCACCCTGAACGCGCAATTTGGTCAGTAATTTTTTGGTGTGGTACCGTGTTGAAGGCCTCCTCAAAGTCAAGATATACAGCATCAGCCCAATTGCACGGTCGATATTAGAAGTGATATCTTCTAAAAAGTCGAGAAGCTGGAGACAGCCAGCTGAATTCGAGCGGAAACCGAATTGGGAATTTTTTTATCAAGGAATACGTATCCCAAAACCGCCACAAACAATCTTTGATCACACATTCCATAAGTTTGGAGACTGTGCAAATGACTGATCGGGCGATAATTAGCCGTCTGTTTACGACTTCTTTTCTTATAAATTGGAATAACATGTGCATGCTTCCAAATGCTTATCAGAGAGCCACGAGCAAAAAAAGAAAACATGTGTAATTATAGAGGAATCAGTAAAGCAGGAAACAGACGTATGGTAGACCATCTGGACCAGGAGACGCAAAATTCCTACGTTAGGAAAGATGGCATAATATCTTCTCCGGTGAGAAGTCAACCGTGGAGATGCATAGGTAAGAGGGAGTCGGATAATTAGGTAGAGGACAGGATTCTTTGATAAAAACACTGTGGTAGAATTCCCTAAAGATATTGGCCATCCTTTCAGGTTTATAGACAACAACATCGGTGATGGGATCTTTTATCGGACCACTATTTGAGGAAGAACGCTGTTTGAAGTGGCAGGGTTATCTCGGTTATTGGCACATCTACGTATCTCACCACTTTTGCTTGTAAATGAAGGTATAGAATGAACTTCGTCGACAATGACGAACACATCATTTTTCATGGATTCTGTCAATTTCAGTTAGATGCCTTAAATACACGTCGGGCTTGTATAGCCCAGTTGTGCTAAGGGACTGAGATAAACAACGTAGACATCGTGAAGATGGCAAGATCTAACACTTAATTTTCCGGATTTCGTCGTATAGCGTTTGACTTCGACAGAAAATTTTGTATGCGAATAACATAAACTCGGAAGGATAGCGTCGTTGGCTTGGAATTACCCTTAGCATTTTAATTCCCCTTAACCCCTGGAGTATATTTTGAAATGACATCTGGTCTCAATGCATGATGAAAGAGGAAATCCAACCTGCTGTCTCATCGTGACAAGGGGATGAACACCTCAGGGTGGCCAAAGCAGGCGCTGGGACCGATTATCGGCGGTATAGCCGGACAGGTCACTTAATGCCACCGGCCGACTTCGTGCCTATGAGCATAATGTGAGTCGGGCAACGTTCTTAATTGGTGTGAGAAGTTTTCCTTGATGGAGCTAATACCATATGAAGTGTGGTGCGGAGGTCTTCGGAAGGGCCAACGGTGTGAGGTCGGATGAGCGCTGGAGACGATTTTTGAAGGGCTCCAGCTATGGATAAATAGTCGGGTTACCTTACCCGTTAAAAGAGGTTGCATCAGGAAGGGCATCCGGCGTAAAACTTGCTACAATTATGTATTATGAGACTTCAAAGTGAATTTGAATTTGCTGACACAAGAAATGAAGACACGAGAAAATGTCAGTCCATCTATCATCATTTGCATTTAGCTTCTGCATTAACACCTCAGACATACACTGTAGAATCAGCAGTCCCGGCTACTGAAGGACAATCATTGTCAAAATCATTCAGGAAAGTAACGATGTTTTCTATTTAACTGGTAAATTTTACAAGTCCATTTGCTGTTAAATGAGAGAACAAATTTGATCTGATCTTCGCGTCTTTCGAAAACAGACTAATTTGAAATCCATCAACAACCCACAGAAGACGAATGCTATTAATAATCCTAGTTGGTATATATTCCTCGGAAATATGAATATGAAGAAAAAAACATTCTTTGTCCTTTTGAGCGAAATTCCAACTGGAATCATCTTTTACAAAAACCAGAAAGATCAGAATCACTATTCAACTTTTGTTGGACGTTGAAAATATCGTCTTGATGATCGTTGAACGAATTTATGTTTGCTGAACGACGAATTGATGGATCACGACGAGTAGGGAGTGGTGAGGGTTGCACTGACGGAGGGGAGTCATTGGAAGACTGATCCAACAACATTTTCTCGAAGTTTTAGGCGTTTTAAATTGTTATCACATCTGAAGTCCGCGTCCTTGAAATGCTTTTTACACACACAGACGTTTTTGGTGATGATGAAACTCTCGACGTATGTCGGAAATCTGTGCTTTAGCAAGACTTTTGTCTTTCGGAAAAAATAACACTGGCAAGGTTCCCTCGGTTTTAGTCTTAGAAGCATAATTGCTTTGCATAATGGAACAGCGCATTTCCGCGGCATGTCGTCGAGTATCGATGCAGTGCTTCTGTCTACACAGAGACAGTGCATTACAACCCGAGAAGCCGTCCGTTCGAGCAGCATCTTCCTGCGATTCGATGGCTACGCTATTGTTATCCTGTGACGCGGCGTAAAAACTTGGATAAAACCACCAGAATGCAGACACAGGTAGTCTCGACTCTCATTCGCTTAGAAGAAGGACTCGTTTTTTCAGTGCGTGATGAGAATCTGATCGTACTTCCTAGCCTTCTATTCAAGACACCTTGGACGAGCTTCATTAAAAAAAATCCAGTACAATTCAAATAATAATTAGTGATGCTACTTTAATCAAAACTTTCTAAACTGAAGCTGATAAATCAATAAAAATTCACTTTCTAAAAAGTGCATAAAATGAAGATTTCTGCTCAGCGTTTCTCATCGTTTCGCTGCCGTCTATCAAAGTAAAGAAGTTGCTGTGATGATTCATCAATTGTACCTCAAGTACCCTAGAAATTGATCTGTGTGATGACATGCTTCCGAATGATGGCGTATCTGATCCAATAGCGAAAGACAAAGTTCGTCTCGTAATGTTTTTCCTGCTTAGAACACTTTTACAGGGGTTTATAGCAAGATCGTTGAGGCTTTGTTGGTTTTGATGAATCAATGACTATTGCCGGTAAGTAGGGATGTGGAGTCGGAATCCTACCAGACACGATTATTACTGTTCATTTTCAGACTGTCGTAATCACAGAATGGTCGTAATGCTCAGAATAACCTCATGACATTCTCCAGATCAGCATTTAAGGGGTGTAATTATGATGCCAGTAACAAATTCAACAAGTAGTGATAGCACAAGTGATTCAATGGGCCCATAGTTCAGGGAGTTGTTTCCAGTATATTTGAGAATTGCAATGTGAGTTTCTGCCTCATTCAGTAACTGTGTAGAGATTTCTAACAGTTCAAAACCCGAGTTGACTTTTGGTCTAATGTTGTCAAAAATCAACTTCCAAAATCCGAATATTTTTCTCATCTATATTTTGATGGAGCTGCCTATATATAGATGAGACCGTATAGCCACGTAGGGTAGGATGGTCCGTCCCCTGTGATTTCCTAAAATACCGTCGATTCATGATGGAAGTGTCTATATTTGCACAAGGACATGAAGATTAGTGATTTCAAAGTCACAAGATCATATAGTATACTATACTATACAATATACTAAGAGCTAATTCCGAAGTGAAAGTCATTTCCTTCGTGCATATCAACTGTATATGTATGTAAGTCCATCATCAACATCGTCTGATGATGTACTTTTTGCATGCTTGCTTTTATAGTGGTTGCATAAGCTAACATTATTTACTTATGAATGAATGGTTTAACATCACACTCCCCCATACTGGGGGCTGGGACGGCGCTGACACAGTCATATACTCTAATCTGCGGCGTTGTGATCTTTTAGTCCGGATACCCTTCCTGCCGACTTTCAATGACACTTTTGGGGTTTGACCTCTGGACCAGAAGATCGCTAGGTCGAGCACTTCACCACTTTGCCACATAGATCACTTAATGAATTAAAATTAGATTGACTTTTACGCTTAATGTATGGAGTGGCTGGCCTAGCACATCGTTTTACATTTTTATGCTACAAGCTCCACCTACTGCCGGAGTCCTATCAAACCCCGAAGTCGAACTCGACGCCCTATCAATCAAAATGATGGTGCTCCGCATCCCTTTTGTATAGCTTGAGACTTGTAATGAAGATCATACTCCTTTCATTGATTGAGCTCGCATACATGTACATCCATCCGCTTTTGCATCAAGCTATAGTATTTTTACAGTCAACCCGCGTTTATCTGCCATGTTCACCTTTCGACACGAATTTCCCAAGAACGAACGGTTAGATAGGAATTTCTCTATGCAATATTCATTTATCCGCCAATTCGCATTTGACCGATTACTTTGAAACTCAAGATGCTGAGGTACGTCGCTGGTGTTAAAAAAATTGAAATTTGAGACATGTAAGTCTGCAGACTAAGACCTCAAAAGCTAGATATAACTATATAGAGCTGAATGCTACTGTAGCCTATATAACCTTACATAACCTAAGGGAGCATAACTTTATAACGTTATTTATAATTGTTCATGAAAATTCACATCAATTGCATAATGCGAAATTTGTACAAGTGCTGCAAGTGTTATAAACTTAAACAGTGCACTGTTATAGACAGCATGCTGTTATATAGTACGCTGTATACTATTGCACCATTATACATGTAGGATGCCTATATGCATAAGTCTACTCACTGGTAGATTAAATGTAAAAATGTTCTGTGAAATATTCATCAATTGTTCAGTGTTACTTCTTATTATATGAAAAAATAGAAGTATTTTAAGTAAAAAATGTTAATCAGATAGGCAGGATGATATTCGGTAGAGTCTAATACCAGACTGCAGAAAGTAATAGATCCGCTCGTGGATAGTTTCTGAGATGTCAAGATATTGTTCATTTTGCTAAAGGATCGCTACTGGCAATATATTTTGAATATAGCGTCTTATGCGACATTATATTTTCCTATTCCCTAATAAAGGCTATGTGACTGCTACTAATGTGATGACAGCCTGGAGGTTAAATAAGTAACATATGCAAGCCAAAATAGAATATACAGAATACCTCTGCTCGAATGATGAATGCATGTACATAATTTTGATCCTAAGTTTATTAAAGGCCAAATAGGCAATATGGAAGAAGTTGGAAAAATTACATTTTCCCATTGGAATGGAAATTAAGTATGCAGCAACGAACGTAGAAGTCGACTTTTTGCTGGCTAAAATGAAAATTTCTTTTTTCCGCCGAATTCACTTTTCCCCAAAAATTGGTCTGATATCAATTGTGGCGGATACACGGGGGGATGGGGATTGGTTTATTTAATAGGACTCAATTTGTGCTGGTATTGAAAATGGTCCTCTATTTCCTGGGGATCCGACTTTCCATCCATGGTCATATCACTTTTCAGATCTCAAGATAATTTTCGATGCCAAGGCATCGCTAGGCAATTTATCTGTTCATCACATGAACAGAGTTTTATACCATTCCGCCTCAATGCAATTTCAATTTTCACCGGAACTCATTTTCATGGTTTTGTACATCTACATTCTAACATAATAGTCTTCATATAAACAGACCCAATGAAGCTTCAAATGTCTCGGATGTGCGAATAGTTCTACTCCATTTTTCTTCCATGAGATTTAGGCAACTTAAGATGTTAATCAGTCTTCCATGAGGTTAATCAGTTTTGTATTTGTTTTCTGTTTAATACTTCTCTAGCAAGTCTGACCCAAGCATGATTTAGTAGTAGAAAAAAATGAATGTAGAAGCTTTCCGGAAATTTCATAATCATATTCAGAATCATGCTTAGTCGCTCTACCATTAAACAAGGGAAGCTCGGATCGAAGCTAAGTGGTGAGACAAAATATTACCATCACACGATGTCATAGCAATCATGCCTAGATGTTTCATCAGAGAGAAAGCCTATTTTAATGAAATCGCTTGCAATCATTTGATCGTTATTCTTTTAAAAAGCTAGTGTTTCTCTATTACTTCGCCTCTTATGTTTCAGGTAGAATGTTCGAGGGAAATGCGCGTATGTACATGGAATCTTTGGATAAGCTGTGTGCGTTACCGCATGATACATTGCTATTCCCTGGTCACGAATACGGTGTTAACAATCTTAACTTTGTTTGTACAGTCGACCCTGATAATTCAGCTGCGAACGAAAAGTATTCATGGTCTGTAAGCCAGCGTTCTTCCCGTCTTCCTACATGTCCATCGAGAATGAGTGAGGAATTGCTTTACAATCCATTCATACGAATCCGCGGTCGAATTGAATTTTGGTCAAATGTCCTCGGACTTCAACTTTCTCCGGATTTGAGTGAATCGGAATCTCATTCTCGTGTCTTTTGTGAATTGCGTAAACGCAAAGAGGCCTTCAAAGCTAAAAAGGATAAATAAAAAAACTGTTAATATTAAAATTGATCAAAAGCTGACATACAGTCTCAGTTACTGATATTATTCATCAGATCGAGATAGCTATTGAATTCTTAAATAATAGGCGAGTTGCATGTTTACTAAATGAGTATTGATATCTTTTCCATTGTAATCATGACGCTTATAGTCCAACCAGGACACGAGTTTCTGCAGGAAGCGAGACCGAAAGTGAGACTTTCACATAATTTATCATGGGATTTCACATTAGACTATCACAATGATGCCAGTCCAACAAGGTTTCTCTTCTTGTCATGCAGGATCAAAGAAAACCACGAAATTCAATGGGAAGTGGCAAGAAATTTTCTGTGCAAATGAGATTTTTTGTGGTCTCTCTGGTTAAGTAAAAAATACTTAGTCTAGAGCCATAATTTTTGGCATTGATGTCTTCAAGTCAACTCCTGTCATGTGTTTGTACTCAAATCATGCTTCTGATGGGTGATGTATGTGAGACTGTGGTTAAATGTGGCTTACAAAAGTTGTATTTGCCGACATTAGGATGCTTTTTAAATCTGAATATATCTGGCTTCATAGACGAAAGTACATGAACACATGAGTATGTGACTTGAATACATTGCATGCCAAAAGTTATGGTTCTAGACTTAGTAGTTTTCACTTAATCAGATAAAACTTAGAAAATCTTATTTGTGCAGAAAACTTTAATTTGCTTCCATTTGGATTTACATGTGGCTTTATTTCATCTTGTCCTGTCTGACAGAAAGGAATCAGGTAAAATTCGGCAGACACGAAGATTTGTACCTGGAGAGTACATAACTATGTGAACTTCGGCCTCGTGCCCTACTGAAGCTCGTTCTGTCAGTTGGAATGCAATTCTAAAGCAACATGCAATGAACGATCATCTGTTCTTTCAGCTGCTTCCCGATGAGAACTTGTTCGATTCACAGTTTGCAATATTATTGTAATTAATAATTTAATCAGAAATTGGTTACACAACCTCTCATTTTAGTTTGTGTTATCTAAACAGTCAATCAAGATATAGTTTTAATAACGCACTATCATTGCCGGCATACGCCTACTGTTTAGAATGTGCAATCCTACATCTATTGTGAATAATTGCACGAAATATACTTAAATTGTAATCAATGATTTTAGATAACCAATTCACTTTTTATCAAAGTCAAAATGTAATAGTCATGGTCTGCAAAATTCGCGTGCGATCTTTTGATTAATCCATGTATCTCCTGCTACATCACTTACATCAGTGATATTCTTAAATTTATGCGATAAAGAGTACTTACAAACAAGCAGATTTTATGGATTGTATACCATTTTATTGTTATTTTTTGTTTACAATAATAAGATAAGAAAATATCCATCATCTTTATAAGATGACTTACTTCTTCTGTAACATACTGTTCTTGCAGGAAATGGCAATCATGGTCAGCTTGTGTATACAAGTCGCATGACTGCTTGATGTGGTACAAAACCTTTTTATTGATGACATTGATTTTCGTTTAATCTACTCATGCAGAAACTGTTGCAATCTTTTTCTGCTCGTTAAACAGAATTGAGCTTTTTTTCGCAGACAACAATTATTCTTGGATAAGTGTATCAGCAACTTGAAGACTGCTGACAAATTCTTATTGTTTCTTTGTTATTTCGTTGATCCGAGTGTCACTTTTTCAGACGGATGTTTTTCCTTCAGTGTATTTGGTTTCTAAATGTGACTATCGTGAACTCTTCTTTATCCAAAGAAAACCATGTTATTTGATGCTGCTGAAGATTTTGTATCCCACAGATTGTAAACCATGACATATGAAGCGTAAAACTTTCTTTGCAAGTTGAATATCTGAATGAAATATCAATTGTATATGCCCATTATTCTAGTCTTTTTCACTATTTTCAAAGCATCCCATGGAATCGTCAGAAATGGCATTGTTCAGTGCGTCCTTCACTTCGGATCTATTATGACTGCATGTAAACGTTGTGAATATTTAGAAATCGTCTGCAGTTTCGTAGTACTTGGCGTAACTCATAGTACAAAGGCTGTGAGCATGTGTAGAGTGTACACGCATACTAATGTTCTACAGTGTTCTGGTCCTGTGTTCCCAAAGTGGGTGATATCGCCCCTTTTGAGCGATAAGATCCTAAGATGTAATTTTGCATTCAGGTAATTTAGTCTACATGAAATGTTAAAGCGTACTAAACCTTGTCCACAATTACAAGCGGATGCGTTTAATCTTTTTTATAGTAATATCGATCATCGAATCTCGCGTTTTTGCATAATATGTCTGTCATATTTCGCGTAGGCTACGAGTTTCACTGATGTCAAATGGGCCTATTAAAAATGTTATTTGCATTTTGCTGTTCTAATCTTAAAATTTTGTGAAGGAAATTAGTCAATGGAATCAATAAACTTTAGGACAAGTTTATTTTCGCGACCCAAGTTTCGGAGCCTTTTGGGTTTGGCACCCATGTAGGTTGCTCGATCGTCCAGACGAGCCAATATAGTTTGGGAATTTTCAAGCCGAACTGCAAGCCTATGTAAAACATGGCTACATAACCTGACAGATCTAATTTAGGTCCATTTCTTTATTACTCCCGTTCCCAAGTGTAGCTATATGTGTAGCACTATAACGATAGATCAAATTTACAGTGAGCGAAGCAGAGTCAACATGTAGGCCTACAGCAGCGTTGCCACCGCTGCGCGGTTCCGCGCGGATGAAGGTTTCAGAAAAATATTTTGTTTGGGCTTATAAATTTAGAAGAGATGTTTTTTTGAAGTCGCGGTAGCATTTTTCTTCTAAATACATATATACTGTATATATATATAAGCTTACAATAAAGCACTTTTTTCTACAACTACTACTTTATCTAACATGATTCAACTTTTAGGCATCGATAAACATATAGGTAGGCCTATAGCTGAAAGTGACTTTGGTCTGATGTCGGAATTTTTTGATTAATATTTGTGAGCTATCTTGATTGGGATGTTTTGTTAAGGTCTAAATAATGTCTCCATTTACTTATGATGATAATAATGGCAACTTAGTTTAAGCTCAAAACACATTAGCGCGGAGCCCGTTGTCGATGTGGTCGTACTAAAATGGTCATTCTTATCAATGAACTCAAATTAAGCAAATAGGTCGATATATTTCTAAATCGGCTTGCGTGCGTGGAAGTCTGGTCATGTGACTGATAGGGCAATTTTTTTGACTTAGAATTTTTGAAATATTACCAGGCCTAAACGTACGATGCTTTTATATGACCTATAAAGCATAATCCACAACAAAACCAAGAATCGACAAAGTTGTAACGTTACACGAAACATAGTGCAATAAAAAGAACAATTTATTTCTCAAAAGAAATTTAACCCCTTAAGAATAAACAAAAGCACTAAATTCATCAACGAGCGCTTATGTCCCTTCTATTTCACGCTGAACATGGAACTGAGTGACAATACGTGACATGAAGGTGTTAGCACAAAAGATCATGATAGTCACCAAGGCAGACGTAAAATGAACAATTAAGATGTCTATCTGAACACAATTAAGGTCGGATGCAAACCGCTTTATACACAATCCCTCGTAGATGGAAAATAGCTATAAATTAGGAGGACAGAAAACAATCTTAACCCCTTGCATGCCAAAGTGAAATAGAAAAAACACCCCAATCGCCAAGCAAAAATGCAAAAAATATCAAAATTCTTAAACACAAATTGCCATCTATTTTCACAATATTACACTAATTTGGTCATCAAAAACTGCGAATCTTTAGGTCAAAAGTTAATTTGGTGAATTACCTTGTCCATGGAAGTCTTTGAAACACGAAACACACAAAGAAGGAAAGGATTGGCATCCTGCGTATCTGTACGTTTTCCTTGTCTCGCACATTCCCTGCACTTCAATCTGCGCTGTTTGCCGTGCAATCCTCTAGGAATCAGTTCAGGCAGATGTAATTGTGCATCTTGGACATTGGGGAGGGCTCAAAGAACCGGTGTTTCGACGTTTGGTTGGCCTGGATTCCTTACGTGTAAAGTACACAACAGCAGACTTTGTAAAGCTACTAAAAGTAGTTTTCGGGACATTTCGTTCTTGCTTGTATCTTAAACAAATGCGTTCAGTAGTAGTAATCTTTGCAAGTAGGCTAATGCAAGCTAATTTTCTTGAACCAAGTAGAACACCTTCTGGTAATTGTCAATGAAGATAAAAGCTGGTCGGTCAAGTCAACACCTAGGTGTTGGGAGCTCCCATTTTTGAATTATATGTTTCTATAGCTGTTGGTTTTTCATAAGCTTCATCAACACCACGAATGTTTCTTGTCTTTTGTACAACTCCAGGGTCATGCAGTCGTGAGCAGGTAAACATCTTTTCTATCGGCAAATTTTATTGCCAAGACATTGACTTTCGCCATATAGGCGATTCCACGATTCGGAAGTTTCTTTTCTTGAAGTTGCATAGGAATACCGCGGTTCTTCATAACCGTGCCTCTCATATATGTTTTCTTTGAATATAGATACTCGCAGCCAGTCGCAAACTTGTGTACCAGTTATCGAGTGTTACTGTATGCCACTTTTCCAACAAATCAGCTCTGCGTAACAAATGGATAACAATTGCTTCACTTTTAGATAAGGAAGGAATGTCATCAAAGTTTGATCCAGCTCCATAATAAACTTCTGACGCAAGCATATACCCATAAATGTCACATAGCATACAAATCTTTATACCAAATCGAGCGCGTTTAGTTCTTATAAACATTCGAAATCCCAAACGTCCTTTATGAAGTAATAATGTTTCATCCAATGACAGCTCCGATGATGGCTGGAATAGATGGCAAAGATGTAGAATCTCGGTGACAAAGTCAACTAGACGACTATTTCTGTTTCCGGGTTCCACCCTGTTTGGATCAGAAAATCGTAGGTAACGATGAATGGCTCTGTACTGATTCCGTGGCATAACACGAGAATAATATGGAGTATGCATATGATCGGTTCAGTTGACCAGTAATCATCGATGCGTAGTTTCTTAGTCAATGGCATAGCAAGTGTCAGACCAAAGAATTTTTCATCGAATCAATATCCACATCTTTCCATTCTGCTTCATCTAGGGTTGCACGGGCATTCGTCCAGTCACAGAGCTTTTGAAATAGAGAATCTGGAAGAAACGTCGAAGTATAGTCTTCTAATTCTTGAGGTTGAGTGACAGTCCAGCCTGCAACCCCTTCAAACGGATGACTTGTGTGAACATATTCCTCAACTTGAACGAATCTCCAATCATCACTATCTCCGTCTACCGATTCTTCTCCGTCGCTTGAGTATCCAACGTCACTTTCACTTGTACTGTCATTTGAATCGTGAGCCACAAAATCTTCATCCGACACATCATCATCAGATTCGGATTCCATAAGCGACGAGTGGGCTGGCCAGGGCTGTGGAGCCGGAGCCTTAAGGAGCCGATGGTTTTGGTCGGAGCCGGAGCCGATTTATCACAAAGGCTCCGGCTCCGGCTCCGATAGTTTGAGCTTTGATATAAATCTAGAATTTTGAAAGTTATTAATTGGCATCATAAAAAAATTAAATCATTTGAAATCTAAAGATATGTCTTTTAAGTATACCAATGATCTAGGTCCTCCACGATATCTTTCTTTGCAGTTGCCGCCTTCTTTTGTATTATATTTATTATATATTTACACACACGTGTAATATTTTTTTATTGCATATGTTTCGTAAGACTAATTTCCATATTGACAACGTATTCTCCAAAATCCATTAATTTGAAGACTTGTTATATGCATGCTAAGTAGATGATTGTAGATTCCTAGAGACAAGTCGCCAGTCATTTATGTACACATTTCCAGTTCAGTCAGCAAAGATAATATAGCTACATTTCTTGCGCAATGTCTTAAATCTAATACGGTTACTATGTAGGCTATCATCTATCGGTATGGCTACTGGCAGAAGCTACTGGCATCTGTGACAATGCCAATTTCCTTAGATTGTATTGTAGGCTCTTGTGCAGTCCCCCCACCTACATTTTTCAAAATAATCGATTATTCAATTTGATCAATTTTGATTGGAGGGAACTCTTCACACTCACACGAATGACCTGACTACAAGTCCTCACATGGCTATAGCAATAAGCGACCCAGCCACTTCTAGTAGCGCCAATTCAAAGGGTAGTCTATATTTCAATGCGAAAAACCCGAAGGCAAATTACAATGTTGACTTGCTGACGAAGTTTGCGACCATGACATCGCAATTACCCACGTAGATTTTTACAACAGCACGGAATGCTTCACTCAAACCGGTGATGCTGAAACGGACATCCAATGATGCTGCATCTTTTGACCAGAGAAAAAATGGGGGGGAGGACTGCACAAGAGCCGTATCGTGTAATAATATTTCCCCAAATGTCATAGACCTGTGGATTTCAAGAATTTTCATTATTATTTTTTCCGTCTGTCAACACTTTATGCTGATATCATGCTGACTTATATGTAAACAATAAAAAAAGACAGACGCTCTCAATAAAGGCGCCTTTTGACCTCCCTTTTCTATTGTCTTTGACATTAAACCGCACGCGCATTCGAAAGCTAGCAAAGTTGGGATTTCTGCTCGGTGCTCGCAGTCAAATTTTAATTATGCATAGCACCCTGCAACATACTGTGTGATACTCCGAGTTCAGTTTCATCAGCCTAACCATCGTCAGAGGAATAGTGGTAATGTGTTATACATAAATTGAATATAATAATATACATGAATCATTGATGAATTATTTAGTGCAACTTTACGCCATAATGAAAAATACGAAATGGAAATTAATATAATGTAAGTTAGGCCTTAACTTATTAAGTATGCTGCATAGAATTACAAAACTTGTCCTAAATTAGATATTTTTAATTTTTTTAAGTATAATTTTCAATTGTACATTTCTAGCCTACACTGCAATGAGGCTATCTAAATTACAATTTCTACAGATGATGAGTCGTGGGCTACCCACCGATCATATTATTCATGGACCAACAGACTATTGAATAAAGGCAATAACAAATAACAATAGCAACCTAAGCTAGCCTATATACACTTTAATATTCAATAAAGCAATTGATATCTTTATTGATACGGTATATTTGGCTATATAGCCGATACCCTTTCCATGTTCGAGTAGATACAGGCCCTATAAGCTATTTAGAGGCATACGCTATCCAGTTTCATATTCAAGCTTTGTTAAAAAGCTTATACTACTATTCGGCCCCTGTGACGGCTAATTAGGTATATCATCATCAATCATGTGGTCTTATTTAATGTAGCCTCGTAGTAGACTGGTTGCAGGCTAGACCAATTTATATTTAGCCAGTGCGGGAGATCTTTATCTAATTTAACCAATCCTGGCTATAACTTTATTTTATCTTTCAGAGATAGTCAATTCATGCAAAAATATATGACAAGTATGTGTGTTTGTCATTATATTAGGCTATTATCATTTTTATTATTAACTTACGTCGTTGCTTGTTAATGAAAACTAATTTGATGATTGTAGCAAGCCTCTAAAGGCCACACCGTTATCCAAAAAAACCCGTTCAACGGATCCAGGATAACCAGCATAGATAGAACCTGAATTTGAAGTCGGAGCCGGAGCCTTTCACATCAGTGTCGTGGAGCCGGAGCCGGAGCCGATGAGATAACGCATCGGCTCCACAGCCGTGGGGCTGGCGCTGTCTTCTTGGTCGACTGAGGGACATGATCCAAAACCGTACGCAGTCAAGAATGCGCAAATTTAGTTTAACAACAGTTTTTACATACAGTCTCATCGTCTGGAGGTCAAACACGATCAGAAGGTTGCTTCTGATTGGTCGCGACTGCGCTCATTGTTCAATGCAATCTATCACTTTGTTATTGCAAGGCAATTTCGAGAAATACCTTCTCTAGCTCAGACAAGCGTTTATCACTTTGTTATCGTGTCTAATTGAAACAAAAGCATTCTGCCAACTATTGACACTCACCCAGTGATGCAGTCATACAGGTGGTTTTCATACAATCATGAAACAAATTTATTGTGCTCATGAGCTCTCCAGACGCCAATCGATGTCTTGCTTTGTCATTCATAACGCCAGGCTTCTATCAAATAAACCAATTCCTATGAACAAAGAAGACGCAATAGCAAGGGGTTAAAGCGATCCAATGCGTCATCAATCATCATCATTACAAGAACATAATTGAAGATGACGATCAGTGATGGTCCTGGATGCTCGCCGATAAGATCGCGGTCGACAACGGTTTGTGCTGTGAAGCCAAATAGGAACTGGCCTACCTGTCACCAAGTGCTAATTGCATGCTGCAAAACTAGCAATTTATATATGAAAATAGGAAAATTTGGATGACGCAACAGACATAATATGACATGTCATAAAAAATTGCCTTAATTATGACGTTTTATATCAGTTCCTCTATGCTTTAATCATCGTGTGTCACAGTTGTTACGAGTTAGTAATCTTTTAATTATTCCCAAAACAAAATAATGGAGAAAATAAATAATGGTTCATGTATTATTATACGTCACCAGGAAAATACAGGAATTTTCAACAGAAGTATTCAAGGATGTCTTTAGCAGTCACAAAGTCGGAAAACAGAAAGTCTTCAAAGTCTTCTGTCAGCATCAGCAGGAGAGGACGGGTAGCAGCGACCATCCAGGACAACGTCAGCGCGCAGTTGTGACAGAAATCGCGTATTTGCCTTCGCGTTCAGCTCTACGCGTTAACAGTCTTCACTTCACCAATTGCATCACTTGACTTGGCCAGCTCGGATCTATAGTGATAATGACAGCAACAGTAACAAAGGTATTAAACAAGAACATAATAAAACAATGGATTGAATAACAAAATACCCTAACTAAAACAACCACCCCTAACCTAATAACAAAGAATAAATAAAATTGTGCATGCCCCGCAGAAGACAAAAGAGATAACACAGTTATATAGACGTTTTATTATTCATAACTTGTCACAGTGATGAGATCATATTTGACTCATGAATATTATAAAAGCGTGTGAAATTTATCTTACATATGCGAGGTAATTTGCATACTTACTTTTTACAATAAGATAGCATTATCCGTAAAAATTGTTTCTGCTGAAACAAATTTGCATTTTATTTCTATAACTAGGCCTATAGCAGTTTTGATATTTGATGTACAGCTTCATCAGTGTATTGAAAATCAAGTCTTTACCAAGAAGTAAAATCGGAAATGTCATTGAAATCGCTCACAATTATACGATATATTTAAGCACGGTCAAGAATTCATGGAACCTATAGACCAGGCTAGAAACAAGTTTTTAGCAACAAAAACTTTCCTTTCGTAAACATTTCCATGAAACAAATCATACCAATTCACTGCTTAGTAGATGCCGTAGTTTCAGGAACAACGAATATGTTCCAAAAAGTAAGCCCTCACGGACGCAATTTCCTCCATGTCATAGGCTTGATTTTAGAACCTTCATTTATACTACCCTGCATCGACACACTGCCTATGCGGATAACATCGTCCTGCACGGATTGGGTCGCGAGGTCCGGTGGCAACGCTGGCCTACAGGTCAGGGATCATAAACATTTATACAAGTAAAGGATCTCACAAAGCTGGCCTCATGACGCAGCAAATTATACAGATTCCTCTTGAAATCCCGAAGAGATGGCGATTCAGCAGCATTTGATGATCCAAGAGTCGATTACAAGTTGAGTGAATTAAAATGTTACCGCGAGCTTGTACCCTTAATTAAGGGATTTTTAAAGACCTTCAAGTCATGTCCGCGAGTCCTTGAAGTGGCAGGATTGGAAAAAGTTCCTGGAGCAAATGGAGCAGGGAATAAAAAGATTTGTCTATGACTGACGTCAAAAGCATACGGCGACGAAGTTGTGGTGTATAATTCCTAGAATTATAAAATTTCTACGGATTTTAGACAAATTTGAAAATGTGGGGGCGATCTCATAAGTACCGCGTATAGTTGCTAATCGATAGTTTCTCAAGCAATTAAGCTGCACCGTAAGCGCACAGCCATACACTCAGGGACTCCAGCACGACCTTAGGGCAGGTGCTGCATCGATCTAAAGAGGGCACTTTTGGGATATTATATTCCATCCTTTTACCCCCGATACCCAATGCTTCGCGTTTTAATAAGTCTAAATTTGGTTTTGTATAGGCCCATCCAAAGACCTGTTAACTTTCGTTTGATAACTATTCCATGCTCATCGGACAACAGCTAATACCGGCATGCATGAGTACAGGTGCGTAGATCAAATAAGTAAAAATCACTTTGTTGTCAATTTTAGCATAAGCATGTCCTATTAATAGGCTAAATTCTTTAAATTTGCTGCACTAAGTGTATGTGCAGACACCCGCTTACTGCAATATAAATAAAAAGTGCGACTCTATCCAAATAGACCGATTGGTACCAACACATTTTCATTTTCCTTGAAAATGACATGTAATTATCCGGCGGATAAAACAAGAGACCTTCTATACTGTGTTGCTTTTCCATCAGTATAGAATAGCCTATACCGATAGGCCTATATCAAGCGTCTTTACAATTTCAACTATATAACTTGTTCTAAAACAATTGCAACTCTTAAAAAATTACAGAGGTATTGAATGAATTGTAGTGGATCAGGAAAAACAACATGATGTTGCTGCAGATGTTGCTTGCGTGTATGCATGCAAAACAATTTGCAAAACAACAAAAATCTCAGCACACCATGATATGAGACGGCTCCCATAGAATACAAACTATATGCACTTCTAATCATCAGTACAGAAAAATGCTATTTGTCTAGAAGAAATCGATGACACAGCAGAATACATTTTTACGATAAAAAACTGAAGCTTTTGACAATTTTTACTTAAAATCGCTCTTGCTCAGGACAAGAAGAATTCGGTAGGTGTTCTAAGCAAGCCATAAGCTTGTGTCAATGAATATTATGCGCTTCAAAAAAATCATGGAACTTCTAAAACATGTTCAACAAGACGCGCTACAAAACTCCGAATTGTTATACTTTGGATCTTGGTAGGCTATATGGTAAGATTTGAAATATTTGGAAATTTACAAAATTAGTTTTCAAAAATCTACGCACAAGAGTAACCTGTACCCATACATGTAAAATCATGTCGATTTTTTAATAGTGAATTAGTTAAGCAAAAGCTTGGAATAGTGTCTTGTTCAACACATTCCGAATACATTCCTAACTAATTTGCAACATTACGTCAGCTCATCACTTGTAACGATTGTAAAAAGCAGTTTTGTTTAGCAAGACAATTGATAATTTGCACGCTACATCAAATGATTCTACGATTCTGCTTGTTGACAATTTTGTTATCAGTTCACACTAAAAGTATCGTATCCATCTTTATAATTTCTTAATACACGTAAAATTTTTGTTCACCATGATAACTATAGCTTCGGGACGGTAATTTGTGACCACAACACGCTTCAACGAAAAGTTGATTAAATAATATTTTTTCGGTAATTCATGAAGAGGGCACACATGCAACACCTGCAACCCTTGCGGCGTCCATGCATACACTATATAGTCACAATCGCACATTATCGTGTAAAATTAAATGTGAATGAAAACTCAACCGTCAATCAGCTGGCGGCACCACTCCCTCACAGGCATTCTATCATACTCAGACTTGAGCGTAATGATGCTTTCAGTCCGGATGCCCTTTCTGCCGAATTCCAAAATTCTTTATATCAAGTCAAAGAGTCGCGGCTCCAATCGGAATGAAGCCGAGCCGAGCAGTGTGTAGACTGCATGTTTATTGCTTAAACAAACTATAATTATCACTGATCTGACAAGGCGTCTGAAAGCCGTAATCAGCATCATTTTCAACCTACCCACCCTTCATGATAAAGCTTCTGACCGCATTAATCATAGTCCCAATTTCGAACACCATAATCAGTCATAATCAAGCTTATGGCCGCATTAATCATGATCACATTCTTCAACACTTTAATCAATCACAATCATAATCAAATATTTGAACATTTCAATCATAACCTCAATCATAGCTCTAGTTTCAAGTCGAGCCGAGTTGCTGTTAACTCAGTTTGTGCAAGGTCCAACCTTGGGAGTGGAGACGGCATTGCAAGTTAAGCAGTCAAAATAACTAGTTTTTTGATATCAAATCTATCAATTCATTGCAATTGCTCGCCATGAAAGCAATCAATTAATTGCAACTGTTCGATAACACCAATCAATTAATTGCAATGATTCAATCACGGCAATGAATTGATTTATTGCGATTTACGACCAATTAATTGGAATGTAATTAATTTCTGATAACCCGTGCTCGAAGGTGCCATTTTATGAAACTTAAATAAAATTCAACATTGAAAGCCTATTCAATATACCATTGGTCTACTACTAGTGGTTAACAATAAGCATCATTTAGCCTTTTGCGACTTTTTAAGAAGCGGTCTGTTTAGGACTGTAGTTAATCACTAACTTGATGAATGTTCAGTCAGTAGCACGTGGTATTCTTTTTTATCGGCGTCATTAATGGGGGAATGAAAATTATGAGTTGAGCATACTTTCACCCGTTAACTTTCATGGCTCTACTTTGCCAATGTTGCCCTCATCGATATAGAAATAGTTGGGGATGTATCAATGGTTGCTATGTACTTAACGATGATTTTTCTTCCCATTAATGTTTTTCAGTCATTAGAATATGATTCACTCATGGATTCATCAGAGAAAATGCTAGGATGTTTCTTCCCTACGTGCTGTTTAATCATATTTTGTTATCCATTGCTTATCGCAGGTCATGAATTGACTCATCTTGATTGCGCATTCAAAAACGTAGCGTATTGGCTAGAAGCACACACTGACTATTTATCGTCGGATGATTTCCATGTTGACGTAATCTATAAATGAAATTTATTCATTCACTTACTCCTACTGAACATTGCGCACGCACCATCAAGCTGAACGCTAACCAATCATGTTTGATGCGTGGCGTGTCGTCACACTCCCTCGTTTATGCTACAGGGTTTAGCGTCATTGCTTTTCTTCTCATACATTATAAAGAACACGATCACCTAATTTCGACCTTTCCCTGCGCATTGTGCTGCAAACTACGCTTCTCGATACTGACAGCCTGAACATCTCCGGACAACCATGAGAGAAATTGTGCATCTACAAGCCGGACAATGCGGTAATCAGATCGGAGGCAAGGTAAGCTAAAAGTTACAGCTAAGGCTTTGATTTTTTACGTGGAGTTAACATTGGTGAGAAAAGAACTTAGTATTTTTCTGGTCAGGCATATTAGCTCAATACCAGTGCATTCGAACTAGGCCTTTTTCTGTTCCTCGTTCAATTGACGTTTTTTCTTGGTTCACTCGGTTCGCAGTTCATTTAATTTTGTGCCTTCGCCGTTCTGTTCTGTGTTTCCGTTCATTTAGCCAGACGACGAGCTGATGATGATCTAATTCTGCTCGGATGAGGTGCTTGCGTTCACATTAAGAATCTTGTTTATCCAAGTCAAACAGCATTGCTGATTTTAATGTACTGTTCCATCATATTCATGTGTAGGTATCAGTCCATGTAATCAGACAGTCATACATCTACTGATCTATAATCGTCATGCCTTCAATAACCGCTGTCACCCATCTAATGCAATTACCTACGGTAGCTAGTTAATAAAAGCTAGTCATAATGAAATAACCAAAAAATTAGAGTTCTGCATTTCTTCCAACCTCTCGACGTTTTTAAAACCCCACTGGCGTCTTCTATAGACTATCAAGGGTTACAGGAGTCCTTTTTTCATTCACAAATTAGTCAGAAGTAGCATTTGACTTGTTGAACAGAATTTTAAATCCAAGGAAGAACTCATTGATATGTGGATATCAAATTTGTCGGAAGACCTCCAACCATTACAATGGAAGAGCAGATAAGCAGAAGATATGCGATGTGGAAGCAACATTGCATGGTCCCAGAAAATGAATAATCGAAAAAAAGTTTGATTACTACATCAAATTACAAAAAGATGGCGGACCAATCGGACTTGAATTGACTGGAGTAATGTCACTAATCTTCATATACTAAGCCCTTGAGACTGTCGGATTGACGAAACGCGTCGGGTGATTTGTTGAAATTTTTTTAAATAGATTTACGTCAAACAAAGAGAGCGATTATATTTTTTTTCAAGCAATTATGACTAACCTCCCGTACGGACGAACTATAAAAATGATGTGATGGGATGATAAACTAATCCAGAAATCAGACCAAAAGAATTTTGTCAATGAAAAGATAAGTTGATGATAATACAACGTAATGTACAAGAAATTGGAAATGAAATTCATCAATCCATTCAATTAAAAATTGATTTCCCTTCCAACCACATAAAAAAATTACCAATTTTGGATTTGAAGGTATGGATAACTACAAGTGAGAACAGTAAAGATGTTACATGAATTTTATATGAAAAACGTAACTTCAAAAATGGTTTTTCATGCAAGACCGTCCTTGTCATGGAGTACAAAAAGAACTATTCCAGCGCAACAAATGCTGAGATTCATCTGTAGCCAAGACTTACCAAGGAATCAAGCATTCAACAGAAATGAAAAAGAGAATGCAATATTCTGGTTGTAGTCAGAAATTTAGAACACAAATTACGAAGTCAGCATTAAATGCTTACAACAAAGTAAAAGATAGACAGAAACAAAATCAAGCCAATGTACAGACCAAGAGAATGGCAACAAACTGAAAGAAGAATGAAAGAAATGAAGAAGAAAACATGGTGCAAGAAAGATAAATGCGATAGTGTATTATTCATTCAATCAACCCCAAATTCGATGTTGAAGAAGTGTTAGGAGAAATAAAGAGAAGTGGTATCAAAATTAAAGTTAAGGAAACTGCGAAAGATGCCATAAAATCAAATTTACAAAGGTGAAATCCGTTCGGAAGAAATGCACAGACGAATGCCTAATATGCAAAAATAATGGAAAAGGAAAATGTGATGCGCAAGGAATAACCTACGAAATTGAATGTGAAGGATGCAAAGGGGTCTATATCGGAGAAACATCAAGAAATGCGAAAATCAGAGGAAAAGAACATATGAAGCAATTGAAAGAAAAGACGGATGCATCATGTTTATGGAGACTTTGCAAAGAACAACATAACATGGAACAAGAATTTTCAATGAGTGTAACAATTGTACATCATGACAACGCAATGGAACGTCAAATAGCGGAATCGGTCAACATCAAAAACAGAAAATGACCGTCATCAACAACAAAACATGGTGGAACCAACCAAACATGACAACGGTAGCAATGCAGATGATAATGAACTATGAGCTATGAGACTATTGAATAATGAATTATGGAACTGCGACAATCAATTAGCTGTGGTATATGCACCTATTTGTTAGATATCGATAATTTATTTTTATATTAATTTTATATTTTTATATTAATTTTTGTGCGTAGAAAGACTGAAAAATAATATTATTACAATAATTTCAACTTAAAAACAACAAAATGATAATTTATTTGTTTCTTTGTCTAATTTAATTGCAATCAATTATTTACAATCCATGCTTTTGGAGCGCGACGGTTATTGTAGCTTAGGTGCCCTTAAAAACAGAAATTCATTTCAAAAAAATTTAAATTTGTTTTTTTTCAATTATTGGTGGGAAGTATGGACCACATGGTGAGGAGGAATGGGCACCTGTACTTTTACTGGTCCCAAAATAGCTCCTCCTGTACTTTACTGGTCCCTAATTAAAAACAAATATTTATCCAATTAAAAGCATTTTCAGTCATTAAAAGTCAAATTTCCTTCTCAACACACTAAATGCAGAGATAGCCAATCCCTTAAAACAATGCGTGGGAGTTCAAAGATTACCAGCCATAGTTCATTCTCACGATTTGACACATAGCAACACGTCAGCGTTCGTGCTAAATTTGGGACCAGCAAAGTAAAGGAGGGGATAGACGCTATCACAGTATCTCAATAGAAGCACAAACTTGCATTTTCGTATTGCGTTTCACAAATGTTAATCTCATAGCCAACAAGCTTTGACAGACTTCCACTTCACCGCCATTGAATCCGTACCCGACGGCTGTTGAGTTAGATTTTATGCTCACGCTGTGAATTCACTCAGTACGTCCTTCGATTGCACCTGTCTTCTCAGACGGAGAGATGTAGCCAATCTTCATGTGATTTCAGTATTTCTTGGAAAAGCTGAGGACATGTTGGGGCTCAAAATTCCACAATAAAAGTGGAACATCGCTGATCGGTCACTTATTCGTCTAAACCTGTACAATTAATGTGCATATTATGCTATTTCGTGTGTAACATGTGGGGTTCAAATGTAGGGTCATCATTTGGTTTGTTTTTTACAGAAACGCATCATGGAGTGGTCCAAAGCACCCCACGATTAGGTAGACGATACCTCTTCCCCCATAGGGTGTCCAAAAATCAGATCGAAAAAATATGTACGGAGAGATGATATTTTTCTCAGTACTGAAGTCAAGCTGCAACAGTGTATAAGTAAGCAATGCTAGAGATATTAATTGATTTAGCAAATTATCGGGGGAAATAGAGCAGTGACTTTTCGATAAAAGATGAAGCTGTCTGAAACGCATTCACCTACATATCTCTAAAAAATCTATCTGCAATTAAAGAGCTGATAATGACATCTGATACAACTACATGTATTTCACTCTTGTTTCGGTTTCCATGCCGCGTCACTTTCCTCTGTATGAATAGAGCCTAAATATTTCGCACCGGTGCGTGCGTAATGCAGTTTCCTATTAGAAGGTCGTCTGTGCTTGATATTAAGATTGCGATAATTTAAATATAATTTTAAAAGACAACGTTTTGAACATGATTAAAAAATGTTTGCTTTTTTATAAAAAGATAGTATTGTTTTTTCTCTGTAAAAAGCCTTCTGCGTATGATTTGTCAGTAAATCTTTTGAGAAATGTAATTTAGTATTACTAATAGAGCGAGTGCGGTTTACTCGATATAAAGAATATATTTTTGTAAATGATTACTATTTATTTAATTCTGCCGATGAAATTTGTGTTTTCAGTGATGTTTAGTGTGTTGAGCAAAGATCGGCAATGATAAATTGATACCATTTTATTGAGGAAAAGTGATATCATTGTGCATCATTCTATTTTTGAAAAATGATGTAAAATGATATCAAAAATTTTTGTTCCCTTATGTTTTCTTATCATAGATTCTTCACATTTTGCATTTCTCTTCCGCTTGTTCTACCCATGTCCCATGTCCTTCCACACTGGTTGATTCATGTTGCGAAAAGCAACCGGCTATTGCCTGTTAGTCTGTCCATCACACAAATTGTCAAACCACTGATTAATGACACTGTCTTGATGTTTTTGAAGTCCTGACTGTAATCTAAATATTTTTAGCCTCTTTTCGTACTTTAGATACTGTTGGCCCAATCAACTGCATATTCTGGCCGTATTTGTAATTCGAGTGTATAAAGCTTAAATCAAAACTTGCGATGTCTAATGTTTAGGCCATAGGCCATACATAACTTTTGATATACAAGTTTTGTATGACTAAACTGCTTTCTTCGGTCTTTCATTACTTGGAATATATCGATGCTGCATGCAATCTAATTTTAATTTCATTGCTAAGAGCAGTATAAGTAGCTTGGTAGCAGTGTAAATCGAACTATTCGTATGACTAGATCTATATAGGTATCTAGATCTATACGGTGTAGGCCTATAAAATCACTAAAATATGGCATATTTTCATTATAAAAAATAAAATGATATAAAATCATTTTACAAAGTTTGTAAAATGATATCATTGCCGATCATGGGTGTTGAGTGAACATCCCTAATCATCAAGGATATTTTTACTGTAATTCTGGGTTCCCGCGGCCCTTGAAAACTCTTCTATCAACGTCGAACTCAATAAACTTAAATCTGTCTGATTCACGCATACGCGCTGATCTACGCATACGCATTTTATCCATCAAAGTTGTTACGAATTTAATCAGAACTTTTTTATCAATTTTTTTCATGAGAGTTGTTAATCCTGAACTGTATTGTTATGATCTGAGATTTTTTTTAGAGTTTATTAAAAAGCTGTAACCACTGAGATTTTTTTCACAATCATTCACATGTACTAACTCTTGTTTAAGTCGAAATAGCTTTCTCATTTGCGTGGAGGGATTGCACATGTAATGCCTCTATATGTTATACAATTCCGCAGGTAATTTGTGTTCGAAGTTGGCAAACAAAGCGATAACACATTTTGCGTTATTCACCTATAATTGTCCCGTTTGTTAACTGCTGCCGTCAAGTCGGCTACGACGTCTAACCAGTATGACACATCCGTCGCTGCGGCTTCTGGCCGCCTCATAGATCTTTAACTGAATATTCAAGTATTTAACATATATTTCAATTGATTTTCTACTCATTTTGATATGTAAAAATGATCTATTGAATCATGGAAAATGTATTTCAATACTTATATATGAGAAATCTCAAATTTACGTTACCCTTGAAAACCCTTGAATTTTTTGTTCGAAAAGCCGCGGGAACCCTGGTAATTTGTATCTATCCAATATGGTTTTTAAGACATTTGTCTTCTCTTGTGACATGCCAGTAATGTTTTTCAATTGTCACATCGCATTTTCTATCATTATCTCTAGAATAATTTATTATTTCCATTCGTTTTTTCTTTTATTTAGCTTAATCTGGCTGAATGATTACTTCAAAGGTGGATCTGTATATCAAAATGAATTGAAAAAAGAAAGGATGAGCATTTAAAAAAATGAAAAATAAAATGCTGTTTTCTGTGATCATTAAACTCAAAATGCTATTATTAAGCATTCTAATTAAACGATTTCCAAAATAAAGGAAGTTTTTTGACTTATTTGTATAATATGCATTCCTTCAATTCACCAAGTTTTAAGGGAAGATATTAATTTAATTCACCTTAAGTACTACCGCAATTATTGTCAAAGCAAAAATTAAAATTTTTAAATTTAAAACTTTTAAATATTTAAAATGTGATGGATGAAGAAACATTTCCTTTGCAACCCTAGTTGATATGCACGCGACTATCCTACCGGATGGGTTATCTTCCCCCCCCCCACTGTTTCAAATTTGTTCAAAATCCGCAGAAATGAATCAATCGTTACAAAGGTGCCCTTGAGTGATGATATTTGCTACCTATGTATTTATGAAAATCTGCAAAATATCCAATAGCAGAAGTTAAGACGAGGGTCGGATCAGGTTGTTGACATCGCTACACTTCGTTATCGTCTTTAATGAAAAAAGCAATTATTCGATCTGCATCAGTTTTTGAATGTGGATAGAAAATATACTTAACGTACATCTACCTGAAGTTCGGTGACAATTGATACATTTTTTCAGTAATGAAATCTAGCATTACACAATAAATTCTCCGAATGATTGATCAAATGAATTTGTACGTTGTATTGAAATTCCGAGAGTTCGCTAGGTAGCGGACAATCGTTTGACTGAAAAATCTGAAACTTAGTATTAGTTAAATTCATTCTTCCTACATTAATTGACTAAATTTAATTTATTTTCTTATCTATAAGGCAAAAAAAGCTGTGATATCTCGATTCAAAGCAAGTAATAAGGAATAGCCCTGTCATTGAAAATGTGGATGTGTTGTAGGCTAGTAAGAGAAAAGATGAGATTGGAAGGAATTGAATTTCTGCATCTCTAGAAAAGGAATGACAACGAATATACCAGTTAATAAAGTCAATGAGAACTTGGTTTGTGACAAGTATCAGACGCCTATTAAATGCCACAATCGGCCAACAGTCATCAAGAGAAAAAACTCCGGGAACAATCAAGTCGAAAAACACTGCAAGCAATGTGCAATGACACGATAAATTAGAATAAAATGAAATTTCACGAAAGATACCGTAGTAAATTTCCATCATTCGACATTTCATGATGAGTTACCGGTCAGAAAGCATGTTCATCGAGCGAACTACACTATCAGTGGTGTGATAACGGCGCGAGTGCGGCGCGAAAGCGCGATTTTTTTAGTATGGCCTGTAATATGAGGCCTGTGGCACCAAAATTCACAACTCTAATTTTAAGAGTATGAAGAGAACCATGAACGACTTCTGCTAGCGAAACAGCTCTTAGTGGAGATGGAATCGGAAAGGAAAGCCAGTAAGAAGATCGCTAAGTAATTAATTTAATTTGATTTGCGAATTGGAGATGGAAAACGTGACGAATTATGGAATTAAAGGTCACAAGTTATCTGTACGTTTTACAATGTTAAACATATGAAGCCTATTCGGGGAATCGGAAATTTGGCGAAAGGCGAATTATCCGGTAAACACTGTACTTAAATATTCTATTCCAAGGGAAAGTATTTCAACGTTTTCATTTACTTGCCCCTTCCATTCATCACATCAGCAAAAAATTTCCACAAATCATCTAATGTATTTCTAGGATCAACTAATAATGGCGCGTAAAAAATCTACCGACTCGAAAAACCTGAAAATCCGTAATCATACCACTGTGCACTATGTAAGAGCCAAGTTCTAAAGTAAAGCGTGTTGATACTGAAATCGGCCGCTCAAAGTTAGTTCTCTTAGCCCTCGACATGGTCTTCCTGATCTCATTTTCATTCTATATTAGCCATAGAACATGCGCCTTAGATTATGCAGTATGAATAATTAAAACACTGAATTTCGCATGTATAGCCTACATGGAAGCAAGGATGTGGAGCGGTACAATTTTACCGCTCCGCTCCGCTCCAGTCATTTTTTCATACCTAGCCACTCCGCTCCACTTAAGCTAAATCCTATTAATTTACCATACCATAGATAAAACGATTTCCTTGAACTTTTTAGGTTGTTTGACTACTGTAAATTCTGATTGACTTCCACTCTGATAATATGTTTAACTGCAAAATATTAGCCTTATGCTTGTCGAATTTTAAATACGAATTATGGCCGATAATCATGAATGATTTTAAATAAATAATGATTATAATTGAACAATACTTCGAAAGCGGATTACACATTAGCATTAATAGTGATTCTACACTTATCATGTGATAATAACTTAGTGACATTCATGTCTAATTTTCCCGAAGTTGTATACCTTTATTTTCTTTCTCTTTTTATATATGTAGTAATAGTGCGGTAGACCTGATTTTATCGTCCCATTAATGTGACAAAATATTTAGCTCTAAGAAAGATCAAAGACTCGACGGTCAAAATATAATTTCAAAAACTTTTTTAATCCCATTATGTAATTTTTGAACTTTGCATAGAAGAATTAATGAACATCTGACTTAATCCATCTATAACATCTCATCACATGTCAAATAACCTAGCAAAATATATGTCAATCATTCATTAACCTAACATTCCGTTAGCCAATGCACACTAAAAATTTGAACCCATCCATACGAACGAATATGAACTGTCGGACTTCCATTTTTAACTTTCAGATTTCTTTCAATTTTAAATCATATCTTTATTGGCTTTCTTATTAACGGTTTATACAACCCTTCCACTTACTGTATAACTTGAGAATGTAGTCTTATCTCCGAATAATGTTGAAAAAATAGATAATAGACTAATATCTTACGAAAAATAGTGTAATAATAATAATGTAAAAAATCATTAATTATGATAAAACTTTGTTGACTTTGTCAACATCAGGTTCTCTCCCACTGCACTCCGCTCCTGTCAAAATTTTCTTTACTACCGCTCCGCTCCAAATTTACTCCCACTCCGCTCCGCTCCACATCACTGCATGGAAGCATACATTTTTGCTCTATGTACTCTTTTAAAGGCTTTTCAATATTTATGTATGTGTTTGTCCGTAAGAAATGTTAAAAAAATTGCGTGAAAATTATCGAAAAATGTAGAAAAGAATTAAATGTCCGTTACATGGTCTCGTGTTGTCTGTAGTGCAGATTTTGGTCTAATTCTTCCTTGTAATGAAAAACTTAAATATGTCTGAAATCCAGAGGATCTAGGTTGCCTTGAACTACCCACAGAGCTGAAAAAGTCAGCGAGTGTCCGCTGTTATATGGAATTGCTCAAAAATATTTTCGCTGACGTGATAAACAGTGACACCCCACCAAGGGGAGTAAGTAATTTTTTTACATCATAATTTATCGAGAATAGAACTGCGTGTACTATATTGTCTACATTTTGTCATCTATGTCATCTAGGTATGATTCCAACAGGAACACTAATTCTATATGTTTGTCCCACAACAAAGTACCTATTCCAGTTTACGAGCATGTACATCAACGGTTCTTTTTTAGAATATTTTAATTGAGCTTGTGTTTTGTAGTCAACATGTGAAGTAAACATTAAAGTCATCATGTTAAAACATCAACAGGTTTAGTTGTGCTTTGTGAGAGGTCTGAAGGGAGTTAATGTGACATGTATTAGGCCTATAACATAGTGCACATTATTGTACATGCATTTGTGTAAGGAGCATGTTAGTGCCGATAAATTGCACATCGACCGAGAGAAGGCCTTGTCAGATTTTAAAGTAACGTACTGTTTCCTTCGCCAATAAATATTTATCTAGAAAATAATATTTGTTTCCATTTCTGTCAAATTTGAAGTATCGCAAAATTTCATGTCGGCACATCCGATCACTAATCAGAATGGCAAGTACATGTGCGGTTGGTGAAGGAGCTCGAACGACATATCAAAGTTTCAGTGTATAAATCCAAAGGTTACTCATTCTAGTTATAGCCCTGTATTACACTATTTCCTATAGTAGATAAAAACTAAAGCAAAATCATTTGGCTGCTTGAGGTTATTAAATTGAACTCCTTAAATAACCTAATTCAACAAATTTTCTTCCCAAATTTTCACTCAACATCCGTTAAACGACAATTCTTAAGATGTAGCTCTTACTGATGCTGGTTGATCTGCTTATTAACAATAGTGAGCTCGTGCACGAATTTAGGAAATGTCTGCTCTAGCACTTAGTGCATAGTAGCTAAGTGAATACTGCACTTCAGCAACCCTCCATCCATTTGATGCAAACTGAAATTGAGTAGGCTATCCGACTCATCCGATGCGAAATGGAAGAAATCTGAAGACGGAATCTGACTTTCACTGAGGTGTACATCATTAAATTTTATATGATTTGAAGCAATCAAATGATGTGAAACCGGCCAAGATTCGAAGAATAAACAAAATTGATATAAATACATTGTATTTTGTAGTGTGGAACATGTCTTGTATCATTCCTCGCTGTATGATGCTGTCGCTTTCTGCCTTCAATCGATAATGTAATGTTTCTTCTTTCAGTTTTGGGAGGTAATTTCTGATGAACATGGCATCGACCCTACTGGTTCATATCATGGTGATTCAGACCTCCAGTTGGAGCGCATCAACGTTTATTACAACGAAGCTACAGGTGGAAAGTATGTTCCCAGAGCTGTGTTGGTCGATTTAGAACCTGGAACCATGGACAGCGTTCGTTCTGGTCCTTTTGGACAAATGTTCCGACCTGACAACTTCGTGTTTGGTCAAAGCGGTGCCGGTAACAATTGGGCGAAGGGACATTACACGGAAGGTGCTGAATTAGTTGACTCCGTACTTGATGTCGTGCGAAAGGAGTCAGAATCATGCGATTGTTTACAAGGATTCCAGCTGTGTCATTCGCTTGGTGGTGGTACCGGTTCTGGAATGGGTACTCTTTTAATATCTAAAATTCGTGAAGAATATCCTGACCGCATAATGAACACATTTTCAGTCGTTCCCTCTCCGAAGGTGAGTCAAAGATGATAATTTTAGGTTGTTTGATGCACTTTATGCACTCAACTAGCGCTCCTTGTAAGGACTTTCGTTCGAGCACATAATAAAAATGAACTATCAGTGTTACACGATTTGAAATCCGTCAAAATCGTGTCATAGTAATGTATAGGCCTTCATTGAAATTAAGCCTACCGCTGATCTTGTAGAGGTAATGTTTGAATCCATATCCATTAGGATTGGGTTATTTAAATATGTAATTATATAATTAAAGTGTGTTTTAAGTTAAGGTAAGGAACAGTGATTTCGATAATTTTGATGTTTTTTTTACAGAATTGCAGTTCAAGCATGCCATGGGAGCCCCACTGGCCTAAGTAGTACAAAAAATGGCGGATTCTAGGATATTCTGAGCAGAAAATTGCAGACAACAGTATTAAATTTAGTCTGAACGATAGTAAGCATATAGTAGGTAGTCGACTCAAAAAATGTCAGCATACACTTGAAATTTTTATTTCAAAATCACTAGCGATTTGGTGCCCCTGCATAAGTAGTAGTATGAAGCTTATCAGCTATCAAAAGGAATGAAGATTTCCTAGCAGGCATCTTGATTAAATGGAAATTGACCTGATTATCAAGGAAATTTCATGAACTGCATCATAATGCAGGTATTTATGGAAAAGTTTTATTGTACTTCATGGCTGAAATTTCAAGTCTTTAATTCCATTGTCCTAGTCATGATTTTATGATTCACTTAAATTATGTTTCATTTCTTGAATCTGAATAGCAATGTGGACCCATTTGCATCCTTTAAAGTTGATTGTGATCCTGGTCTTTGATTTCGATATTTTGCTCTTTCAGTAACAGGTAGTTAGAGATAAGATCACGCATTGATAAAGTACTCTTTAATGAGGCTGACTGAGCATCAAAGTAGCAGTAACCCATCGAATTGTTACTTTAACAAACATCACCACCCTAAGGTTGTCATAACGCGGAAAATTTGTAAAAGGCTATTATACCTACTGTATTGCTATCATGATCAGTCAATTCCGTGTTAATTTCTCAAAAACGGCAAAAATTCCTGCTGGGGTCCTGGATGTTTCGCTACATTCCTTGCGCTAATTTTCAGACAAAACCTAACAATTCGTTTCGTCGGAATAAATTGTATCAAGCAGTTCGCACATCTGCAATGCACAGTTGCATTACTCCCTGAGAATGACAATTCAAATTTGTTGGGAGTCAAAGTATGAAGGGCTCGCGGTTCCAACCCTCAAAAACAAGATTCTGCATCACATGACCGCGCGAATTGCCTATTGACAACATATATTGGGGAGCGTCTGTGACGCGCACGGCAAGGCCATACACACGGAGTAACCTTGACAGACTACACTCACACATGGATTCCTTGATAGCAGTGGCCGGGATGGGAAACTTGAACTCAGGGAAACACGGAAGAAGGGTCACTGCCGCTCGCTCGCTAAAGGTGTGCACGCAGTTAATATTTGACGTGCATAAGTGCCTAATCGCCTTTGTTCTTAATAATCATGTGCACTTTTTGCCTTGAGAGATTCAGCACATTGCTCTCATCACTGCCTTTATGTATTAATACCACGAATATAATAACCAAAAATTCATAGCTAATAGCATTAACTGGACCTTCATCTCAGAAGGATAAACGTGTCTAAATTTTGCAGGATTAATTTCAAATCATAATCTTGAGTTCAAATCTAATAGTACAGTAAAACCTGTCTGTAATGGACACCATTTTCGGTGGATCAAAGTGTCCATTGAGAACAGGTGTCCATTATGTAAAGGTATCAGTAAGTGGTAGCTAAAATGTTTATCTCGGTATAAGCTTTGCATAGAATCAGCGTATTCGATTATTATAATGTTGTTAATGTACTTGTAGGCGCGGCCCCATTGTCCAAAATATGTTATTATGTTATTGTCCAAAATATGAACTCATTTCACCGGAAGAGAAACTCTCTAAAATTTCCTTTTTCTTTCCGAGGATGTTGCCTATCTGACTCTTGCCTACTTTCAAGTCTTCGGCAATTTTTCTGATGGACAGGCCTTTCTCACTCTAACGAATGCATTTGACTTTTTCTGAAATAGGTAGCATTGATCGCTTGCGGGACGTCATGATGACTTGTAACCAAATTAGAAAGTGATGAAATTGGTTTAACTCTCCAGCCAGTCTAACAAAGGAGTGAGTTGCCAGCGTGTTGACCAGTCAAGCTTGTTTACTTAAGCAACGAATGTTGGTGTTGTCGGCTTCGTAAGAAAAGATGTCCATCTCGATCTTTTCATTTCGGCTCTCTAGAAGATGCTTGAAAGTGATGGTGTTGGTTGTGTTTACTTTGGCCGGGCGATGTTGTCAATCATCCTAGCATATTCACTTAATCATCTTTCTTTGTTACTGAATCGTTGCAGTGTCTGCTTTCCACGTTATAAAACTGGAGTGTTTACACAAATGGACAATGGTGTCCACTTGAAAGGAAATTAGATGGAAATGCGACAAGGTGTGCCAATTATGATGTCCACATCACGCAGGTAATTTGTGAGAAAATGCTGTCCATTGTCCACGTTAAGCAGGTGTCCATTATGAAAAGGGGCATTTCAATGGCAAACAGCATTTATGCAGGACAAACTGTCCACTGAGAACGAGTGTCCATTATGTAGAGGGTCCATTGTAAGCAGGTTTTACTGTAATACATTCTTTTATCCTTGGCTATCGATAAAAATGAAAACAATCAGAATCACAAAAGAAATCGCTTAGTGAATTGAAAAGTCAATCCAATACAATACATATTTAACTGTTAATTTGAAGATATATCGTGCTTTTTCGCTTTTTCTTCATTGCTACGAATATTAATATCATTCATAAAATTATTGATCGTGCAGTTAAAGAAAGTTTTCAATAGCCACGGCCACTCGAGCCTGATTAATAATAGTGACAATAAATGTTCAAATCAGGATGCTGTTTAGGTCACTACTTTTGAGGAATCAATGACTCAAACGACGAAAAGAAGACAAGGAACAGAAATTGGAAGGTACATGAGAAAAAGATAATTGTACCGACTTATTCTTTGTGACTTGCAATTTTAGTTTCTATTTGGAAAATATAGACATTTATTATTATTACGTATTATTGCAAACGTCAAACATGCACATCAGAGGTAAACTGCAAACGATAAGCAAACACGAAACAAATTCAGAACAGTTTCGAAGTTGCTCGAAGCATCCTCCCGCCAGCAATACTTAGCACCCTAAAACGAAAAAATATAAACCATTTTCTCCAGAAACTCTCCGCTATTTGTTGAATGAAAAGCATACGATCCTTGATATTTCGGAGGAGCCCCGGCGGAACCAAGGAGCTGGCTCGTCCAAGGTCGTTGGGACCTAGATATTTTCCGTCGTTTGGATAATTGTCATTATAACGAAGGGACGCTGATTGATTGTTTGCACATTCTAGCAATACTGCTATGTATATAACTCAGAATGTGTAAGCTTCTGTTCTCCTATTGCTATCTTTAATTCTCTTAACTTGTGATTCGATGACACCATTGTGATGAAGGGCGAGGGCAGTCCCGTTTTCCCCATTTAGGGAGCTAATCCCCATTTAGTCCCTTTTGTCTTCGCAGAATCCTCTTATGCGCTACTTATCCCAATTTCGGATCATTTCGCGTAAATGTAATTGTTTCTCTACTCTCATCATTTGAGCACCATTGTCGCTTAATATGGGTGCAGGAAAACCTAGAGTGCGAAGGAACATCTAAGAACTTGCAAAAATTGCTCAGCAGCAGAGGCATCCTTAGCCAGGTCAAGGTGTACTGCCCGTGAATTCATACAGGTGAATATGACATCATAATTTTTTCTGATTTGTTTCTGCTTAGCTTCACTTAATACGGGTCGATTAGTCTACAAGAGATTATAAAATGTGGGCCTGAATGGCCTGAGGCGCTCAGGGTGGGAAAGAGGCCAGAACAGTTGAGTGTTGTGCTAGCCTGCGGCAGAGTACGCAGCTCCTGACACCTGACTTTTGCTGAGTCCATTTGAAATCCAACATTTGCTTCTTGATTTTGAAATAGTAGCTTCTACTCCGGAGTGACCTTGTTTATGGTAATCTCGTGTTATCAGTTTTGCCACTTGAGTTATCTCTTGGGACGAATACAGGATGTTTTGCGTCATAGCTTAAGAATTCGGCGTTTGCTAAACGGCCTCCCACTCTTATCAAGCCTTTATCATCAATAAAGGTAGTTAAGTTGAGCATCTTTCAGAAGAATGAATTTGGCTCTTGTAATCTCCTCAACACTCAGTGGGCCTGTTTCCCTGTCTTTTGAGCGACAGTTTTTAATGAAACTTAATACGTATGCCATTGTACGCTTTGCCTTCTTCCAGTTTGAATCATCCGGTATAACATCATTCTTTTCTGTGGCAACTAGGAAGTAACAACCGGTGTCGGTTTGTAGTTCCTTGGTTCTGTCGAGGTCAATATTTTCCCGTGCGGTGTGATAGGTCACTACTTTTATTTACACTAGTCAACTGAATATTTTGATGAGGTGAAATATGATTCACGGCAACTATGTTGTGTTGTGAAATGAACAAATCTTCATGCTATAAACATAATTCAAGTGAAACATTTTATGGTTGTAATCACATCATCAGGTCTAAAATGCGCACAGGTGCTTTGTTATCATTGGTTGTACTAAGCGTTTGTGGATTGATGCGCTGTGCTATGCGTTTATTCAAAAATTCTGCCGATATAGGATATAGAATTGTTTGTCTTTGTCATAATTACACACGTACTGTGCATGCACATTTCATATATATTGACTGAAATTGCATTGCAGTTATAACAGCAAGGCTTGCACATATTTCTGATATACCATCATCTGTACAATGCTTCTTAGGGAAAATTATGACTTACATTGTGTGTTCCTTCGATGCTTCATTTGATTCCAGTAGGCTACAGTGAGCTTCCGAATTTAAGTTGACACAAAGTGCACGAAATAACTTGATTTGCGAAAGTGTGATGCGAGATTTCTACCATTACATTGGACCTAACATGTTAATCCTAACAATTAAACCAGGTTTTTTTTTAAGGTTTCGTTTACCCGCCCACTCCCAAATTCTACCCGCCAATCTAAAACAAAGCAAAACAAGGCTTGTAGATCTTTCTTTCAATTTCCTTTCCAGCTGTAAAAAGAAAGCGGAAACAAAGTTGCATCTTTTGAATATTCAGCAAATTAGAGGTGGTGGTACAATATATGCCTAGATGACGTACATGCACTAAAATGTGCACAGCAACAATTGCTGGATAAGATAGAGAGGAACCGTGGAAAATTGTCTCTTGAACTTGCAGTAAAAACATATGATAAATGCATAATACACTACATGATTTCACAGTGAATATGGCAAACTGCAATTTATATAAAGACAAATTGCATTCTGCAACGTCATTCCTCATCGACAAGAGCCTATTTATGATCAACGAAACAGTGCCGCATATCAATGAGAAGTGAAGTTAAAGAATGTCAATAACCGTTGATAAGCGATGAATGTGTTATTTGCACTGCAAAAGTCTGCAAATTGCTTAGTTAAGTCATGGATGATGAAAAGTTGTGTTACAATTATTTAAAAATTGAATATGCCTAGTTTCTCTTTAACGATCGAAATTTATTGTCAACTACGTATAGGGGGCATACATGCATGTACTGTACAGTTCATCAGTGATGCAAATTCTATAAATGAAGTAAGCTATGTGAGACAAGAAAGCACCACTGCGAGTGTATTTCTTCAATCGCAACCAGTAAAATTTATTTTGGCATGGTCCACTACATGACTACGTAGCATATCCGTTTTGATAACTTCCTACTTTTAAATGCGTGTGAGTGAAGGAAAGTTTTTGTACTTGTTAACTTGACGATGGTTGCGATTCGCATAATCGAACATAAATAGGTTTCGTATAGATTATCCACACCTGAAATAGGGTTGAGTTTAATAATTTTTAAATTCGAATTATTCGCCTTATGTGAAAAACAACAGTGGTCCGAGTTGACATCCGAAATTTACCCGCCCAAATCGGGCGCGTATATCGCCTTTAAAAAACCCTGATTAAACCAACCATTATTACTTTTCCTAACCATTTAACCAATTTACATCATTCTGTCAACGTTTCAAATGTATTATTTCAAGTTATCAAAAAGCACAATTAACATTATACGATCAGTTTGAATGTTAATGTGTCCTAGGTCTGGTGATACCTATTGGAAAATGAAACAGCTTGCGATTTAAATGGTGCAACTATTCTTTTTGTGGGTTCTCTCGGGTGACGTCTTGAAAACGAGTATTAATCTTCAGAACTACCCATAATCCCCACCTACCCACTACCCAGCTATCAATGAACTTTGATGGAATTTGTTTGATCGCCAGACTTCGCGTTCGAGTGCACATGTTTTGCTAGAAAGTAATCCCATATGGGGATTACTTAAGTGTTCGTTTTCTCTACTACATGCAAATTATTAACGATTTGAAGGTACATCATTCGCCTGTCTGTAAAGGCCTCGCCAATAAAATTACATAAAGAGCATCTCTGGTTTTGAGCTTCCCTCATCAAAAGTTAACAATTAGATGATAAGCCATCTTTTCTGTAACATGAAATTTAATTTTCCTGTCTATATAATACAAACAAGCGGGTCATTCCTTCTCTGTATTTGCCTTTATGAAGTTATGTACTAGATAAAAGTTCAACCATAAAAGGTAAAAACCATTAAATAGCAATGAGACCGAAATATGTTAATACAGTTAGAAGCTCGTGCTTGTGGTTGATAGCAGGTCTAAATCTGTCAATTATACGAGCTTCTCCAATTCTACAGTCAACAACATTGTCGCTCTTGTCCAATATATCTATGTTCAGATCGTGTGCAAGCCTGCATGTACTGTTACATGTATGTTGCTAATTACGGTGCATGCTTGGCTATAAGTATGCTGGCAAATTTAGCATTTATGCGAGCGTGCTCCCTAAGTTAGTTTTTTAATTATGAGATTTTGCTGCATGCTCACTTGTAGTTGATAAATTAGTTGGAAGTTAATTAATTAGTTAATTATAACTTAAATTTTTATGTCTTCCAATGTACAGTTTTCAACAAATTTAACATCAAGAGCAATGTCCTAATTTCTGAAATAGGTCAAATTTGATATTTCAGTTACATATGCTTGCTAATTTGATAGTTGAAAATCGGAATGAAATGCACCACCAAGTATCTACCTTTGTAGGTTGCTGAAACAGTTTCTGCAATCTACATTCTTTCGTAGTCATGAACTTCGACACAGCAGGTTCCACCACGCCGTTTATGCCATAATCAGGTGGTTGTATATACCGTCGCTTTCCAATGAAGCGGACCACTGAAAGAACAAGGCAACCATTTTGCTGCCCAGCTAGTCTGTATGTAGAAAAATACCATGGTTCTCTCCCCCTGATTCTGGACAATCATTATGATGTTTCCGTGAAATAGCCGATCGGGCTTGTAGTAAGCAATGTTAGAAAAGCTTGCCTGTGCGAGCTGATTTCTGTAATGATCGTAAACTTTAAAAGCACATAACATTGGCCTTACTGCGCAAACGCGAAGTGTTAGGTGGGTCTCATGGATAAATACGCTTATTTGCCCTTTTGTTTGCGTTCCGCTCTCCCCTGCTCAAATATATTTGTTATTGATATTTTTATTGATCTACTTTTCAGGTGTCGGACACCGTGGTGGAACCTTACAATGCCACACTCTCCGTCCACCAACTGGTTGAAAACACTGACGAGAGTTATTGTATTGACAATGAGGCCTTATATGATATTTGTTTCCGCACTTTGAAACTCACGACACCTACATATGGTGACCTTAATCATCTTGTCAGCGCAACCATGTCCGGTGTTACCACATGTCTCCGATTCCCTGGGCAACTTAATGCTGATTTGCGGAAGTTGGCTGTCAACATGGTGCCATTTCCCCGATTACATTTCTTCATGCCTGGTTTTGCTCCACTCACAAGCCGCGGTAGTCAACAATATCGTGCTTTGACCGTGCCAGAGCTGACTCAGCAAATGTTTGATGCCAAGAATATGATGGCTGCTTGTGATCCTCGTCATGGGCGATATCTCACAGTGGCAGCTTTATTCCGTGGTCGCATGTCCATGAAAGAAGTTGATGAACAGATGCTCAATGTGCAGAATAAAAACAGCTCTTATTTCGTCGAATGGATTCCCAATAATGTGAAGACCGCTGTTTGTGATATTCCTCCACGTGGCTTGAAGATGTCTGTCACTTTCGTTGGTAACAGCACCGCTATTCAAGAGCTGTTCAAACGTGTAAGTGAACAGTTCACTGCCATGTTTCGTCGGAAGGCTTTCTTGCATTGGTACACCGGCGAAGGTATGGATGAAATGGAATTTACCGAAGCTGAATCAAATATGAACGACTTGGTGTCCGAATACCAACAATACCAAGATGCAACGGCAGAAGAGGAAGGAGAGTTTGAAGAAGAAGAGGAAGAAATGTAGACCAGACGAAACTATATTTTTATAGCATACATTTTTTGTACTGGATGAATAAATATTTTTTCATAAAAATGCATCAAGCTTCTTTATTCACACGGCATCCTGGTGGTAAATAGTGCAAAATTGTGAAGCAGTCGAAAGTTAACGGTATTGGGCCTCAGCCACACTGAAAGCAAAGCTAACGTATCTCCGCAAGCTATTAATCGCTCTCGTTTGCTTTGCTCGCAGTGTGGCAGTCTACAACTGCTGCAATGATGACTTTATATTTGCTGCAAAACGCTTTCCTCGGAAGCGTTTTTTTGGGACTTCTATGCAGTGCAGTTACAGCACTACACTTACAGCATATTTTCAGCGCTTTTGACGTTTTGCCTATATGAGCGTTGCTGCTCGGTTGCTTCTACGTAGCAAATGCGTCGTGGATACGTAGCAGTCGGTAGCTGCTCGGTTGCTTCCACGTAGCAAATATATGTTGCGGATACGTAGCAGTCGGTAGCTGCTCGGTTGCCTCTACGTAGCAAATAAACGTTGAGGATACGTAGAAGTTGGTAGCTGCTCGGTTGCCACCACGTAGCAGATAAACGTTGTGGATACGTAGCAGTCGGTAGCTGCTCGGTTGCTTCTACGTAGCACACATGCGTTGTGTTTACGTAGCAGTAAAAAAATAAACCTCCCATCGATTTCTCTGTTCCTCTTCCTCCTCTCTCTTTCTCTGCTTCCTCCTCTCTCCATCCTCTTTCATCCATCTCTTTCTTTTCTTCCTCCTCTCTCCATCCTCTTTCATCCATCTCTCTCTCTCTTCTTCTTCATCAACTTGTTCACTTGCTATTCCACTTCTTTTCCTTCGTATCTCCTCATATCTCTCTCATTTTCTCCTTTCCTTTCTCTCTTTCTCTTCTCTGTTATTTTCCACTTTATCTTCTTCATATTTCTTTCTCTCTCCTTTTCTCCTTGTTCGATCCCGTCGCTCTTCTCATTCCTATCTATGCATTTAGATATATTTGATGCATCAAAGGCATTATTGCTATAGTCTCTTTCACGCGACAGTATTTTTATGCATAGGAAAAACTGTCACACCATCTCACAAGATTGAAATCCGCATTTCACAATTGTGTCTTCAAATGAAATGATCATTTGACTGCTCGCTAGTTTTTAAGTCTTAAGTTTAAAAAGCTTTTAAACTTAAAGAAAACTTTTAAGTTTTTTCTCGCCGGTCTAATTTTGTGACGATGACACCTTGTATGACAACCTAGTAACCAATTATATAGTAAATTCAGTTTGCTTTTAGCAGCATGCTATGCATCTGAATCTGCAGAAGTGATGTGATTTTGAAAGCTTTACCACAGTCAAGTTCCGTTGCGCAATCTCCCTGCCCTTCTCGCATTAGCAGACACATTCCATCGCTATCCATCCTTCGGCCGCATTCGTCTTTGTCCGGTTTCGCCTGCCGACAGCTACAGAAACATCGATGATGCGCTGACGCGTCTCGCGTGCAGCCATAGACAAGCGTGCAGCGGGCATTAAATTCATGGCATCGCGAAGCTGAGTAATGATGATGTTACGTCAAATATAGGGGCCTAGCAGTGTGGACTTTAACAACGTAAGCCATTGCTGCTACATCCTTCATCCGTGTACAGAGATCACTTCTCAGTGTTGTCTTTTTCATCGGGCACAATATCAGATTGAGTGACACATGAATTAAATAATACAACCTTCGCCGTGGTGAAGAATTCCTCGAACGAAAACAACTTTTCATCCGCGATAGATTTACATGTACGAAAATTGATATAATTATCCAGTAAAAATCGAAATCAGCAGAGCAGAACTTCTGTTGAATGAAGCAATCAAAACATACTTGATCTCCATAGACAATATAACTTGTCGCTATTTTCCAACTGCGTGTTTCGATCTCAATGCTTCTCATCTTTCTGTGTCGATTACTTTCGTCGCAACACGTAAGTATCAGCATGCAAATTCATATTTTAATATGTAATTAAATGAAATAAGAGCTTTATGTATATAAGTGGTGTACAAAAGAATTCATTCAGACTCTAACAATCGAAACACTAGAATTATTGTGGCTATCGGAAAATTCAAGTTGATGTAATTTGAATCAGCTCGATATATTTCAATGGCTCACTGCTATCCTCTTCAGGAGCAGAAGATATGTAGGCTATATACAAGAATATTTGCTATGATAGTTATTCAAAATACACAAAGAAATCATAAATCACGCATTAACACTATCACTTTGAATCACTACCATTCTCGTAATCCTTTGCTCCTGAAGATAATAACTCTGAACTTTTGAAATATATCTGGCTGATGTAAATTAACTCAACTTGACTTTTCCGAAAACTACAGCAGTCTAGGGCCGAACCACATAGAATGATTAATTTAGGTGTAGTATGAATTTCTTCTTTTGTAATTCAGTTCTGTCATCAAGAATTGGGAAAACGCATTGTCTAGTGCATTACTAATGTGAAAAGTTGTGATGCAGTGGCTTTGCACTATAAACCAAAATCAGTGATAAAGTGGAATTTTTGAAATGATTAAGTTTCTTTTCATATAGGGATAGGCCTATAAAATACTGATGGTTAAGCCCACTGCATTCTCTACTATATATCGTGATATTGACAAATAAACTGACAATTGATATGCTATTTTACATTTGTCAATAGGCTATGATTGACCTATATCAGTTTTACATGTATTTGCATTAGGCATAATATGCAGTAATGCTCACAATTAATTTTAAAACATAAAAATTAGTGTTTTGCATATGATGTTGAAGGCTAGGAACAAGAGGCAATTCAATTTTCTTGGCATTGTGCTAAAAACAAGCGGGTTACTCCTTCTCTATATTTGCCTTCATAAAGTTATGTACAATAAAATTTGAGTGGGTAAAAACCACGGCGCTTCGTGTCACAGTCACATCAAAAAGTAGGTCCTCCCACTTTTTGATGTGTCTGTGACACGAAGCGCCGTGGTTTTTACCTACTCAAATTTTATTGTACATAACTTTATGAAGGCAAATATAGAGAAGGAGTGACCCGCTTGTTTTTAGCACAATGCCAAGAAAAATTGTTTTACATATTTTTACATATATATGTCGAATAATCGATCAAATTATGTAATTGCCATTTCAGGTTGACCAATTCGTGTGAGAATATCTTCGAACCAGCATCTACGTGCTTGACCATCGAGTTCATCAGACGATTGTTTCCGGACTAGGAAAATCTAGAGCTAATAAGTAAGTAAGACACTGGTTGACAAAATTGCGGGAAAATTGCAATAAATTTGCGCAATAAATTACGAGGAATATATCGATGAATTGCAATTTCTTACAATTTATTTTTTTATATTAATTTCAATTATTTCATATCACTTTCTATTACTTGCAATTGTTTTATATTTTTGGGTATGTTTATTGCAATTTCGATAAAGAAATGTTATATTTATTGCAATGCCAAAACAAAACAATCTTCATCGGATTTCTATTTATAATTAATTCACAAGATTTTTTGTTGAAAAAAGATTTTAGAATTCATAAAATTGCACAAAATTTCAAATAAAATGGCTGAGGATCAAGGACACAGAAACATTTTACTGGAACATGATAAGTGGACAAAAATCCGATGTATGATATTGATTACCATAGAAATCGGATCTTAATAACGTTAGTTTTAGATAATGAGACTAGAATGGCATACAGCTGATTTTACTTGGTTAGGCTCGGTTAGGTAGCCTACTGAGTACTTCAAAGTCAATAGGATCACTGTTTTCCATGTTTTCTTCAAATGACGACTGATTTATTCGTGGTCGTGGGACCGAACACTGAATTGTGACACTCCGCTAGCGGCTATTCATCGAATAGAAGCAACCGTTTAATAGGCATAGCTACAGATCTATCAACAGAGATGCGTGACCACGGCATTATTTATTTTGATGCAGATGTCCGTTATATAAGGATCCAATATACAAGCAAAAGAAATACTGTCACACATATTGGAGTAAAATGCCAAGAAATACAAAGTCTGCTGGTTTACCATTTCGACAACATGTTCCGATACAAAGGGCAACTCCAGATTATTAAAACTGAACATTGGGACATATCGTCGTGTCAAATATGACAAATATGTCAATTCTGAGTAGAAATGCTTGTTTCTGTAAATAACATGACCTCGGTCCACGAAGACTGGTTCATTTCGAATGTTATCTTGAAGAGAAGTAATGCGCAATAAGTCATGCTTCTTATCATAATTGGCCCGTCTCAAAAATGTGCTGCCACGCTTAATCAGCATCACTTTCTCACAAATTTGTTTCAAAATTGCTGTGTTACCATGAATGAAAAGTTTGAAATTCCAAAATTGATGTTCAAATGAGAACATGGATCCAAAAGGTAAAGCACCAAATTTTTCACACTGGTCGGCTAAGTGAAGAAGCAAATGCATATTCATAGTACATATGTTCACATCGTACAATGTCTTTAACCTGGAGTGAAAATAATCGAAAATATCACGGATACGGACATGTCGAGACCTCGCCTCTGGTGAGTAACAATATCTAGAAGCTATCACAAAAGCTAGAAAATGAAATGCATACTCCTTACATGATTTATGAAATAGAGACACATATATTGTAGGAATACTATAATAAAACAGGTAACATAGAAAGTCACGTGCTTTCCAAAAACTAAGTTCATTTAAAGATCTTGGTCGCTGCAGGAATTGAGGTATGAGAATTCGATCAGCTAATTTATCATAGTATGATACATGCCTTCCCAGAAAAAAAGCACATCGAAAGGATGACGAATCAACCAACTTAGCAAAAAGAAGTTTCGAACAATTCTCGAATAGTAAATGTAACGGATCTAATAAGATGTGGGAAGGTATCTTTAGAAATGGCTGTAAACATGAAAGTCCTTTAACACCAAACACTGGCTCTCCCGTTAGTTGAGCAATTTGACTGCATTCAGAATATGATGAATCAATAACTCCACCATACTTCCTGCTATAACCCCTTCCTATCTTGGTAACCGTACCTGGTGCACAACAAAATATGCATCCGAAACGTCCGTTGTACTGATGATGACTTAATACACTTGCGAGGGCTGGCAGATCGAAAACTGCCGTGTGAATGATGACCTTAAAATCCACCATTGAATTTTGCACATTAAAAGTTGTTACTTGTGAAAGTAATGAATGTTTCAAATTTTCAGTCACGAAACGATTCCAATCAGGTTTAGTGCTACTCAACCACAATCCAAACAGTAAGATATTTTCTTTTTTTCGATCTGATGTACAGAGGAAGATCTAGAATGGTAGCATGGAGAGGCCACAAGGACATCTTTTTGAACCGGAAAGGTTGCCCTCCGTCGGTCGATAAGTGCAAATGCAAAACAATCGGATCTCGTAGATCTAAGTCATCGGATGAGCACAACACGTCACCATTTTCCAATTTCAGTATTTCGCGGTAAGTCAGAAGGCTGTCGAAATGAACATCCAGCACACACTTTAATTGGGAGTGCAGATCGAATACAGCCATTTCCCAATCAGGTTCAACCAGCAACTCAAAGCCGGGTCCATCTTCATGAAGTGCACGCTGTACCACCCGTTTCATAGATCTCCACGTGAGCCGTTCATGAACCATGTCTATAACCTGAAAAGCATACAAGAGTAGGAAATAAAGCTACATCACAACAATTTTATACATCATAACAGATAAGTATATAGGCTCACTGCCCTTGTAATCTCTAAGCAGCGTGACAGTCATGGTTATACATGCACACCGGTATTAGCCTATAAACCTACAAACAAAGAAGCATTTTCAAGCATCATGCCTACATCAAGATACTCGTATATGTACCACATTCAAGAGAAGCTGAATTGGCCTACTTTTCAGGTTTCCTATACAATATTGGTGACTTCAATTTTCTGCTTGATACGACATAATGATCACTTGCATGTTCGCAACATTATCTATTGATTTCAGAAATTTTGTCTGTCATTTTAGACCAAATATGAAATGAACGGCAAGTGAACGGGATGAACTAAATCATGAAAGTGAACTGAACGGCGTTCAAAAATTTGGAGATGAACGTGAACTGAACCCCGTTCGTATTTTTCTTGAACTTGTCACTCACTGCATGTTAGTATATATCTGCGCACTTACATTGTACATGTGTATAGGTGCACATTGAAAAGATTCATCGACATAACGTTATAAAATCGACAACTGAATATCCTATTTATTAAGATCAACACCAATATCGTACGATCAGATTAATCTTTTCTTTTAAGTTTAAGTCACAAGATATAGAAAAGAGATTTGATCTGAACGCATCAGCATTTGAAGTTAATCCAGGATCATTACTATGTCACGGTCGTGGTGGATAAAATTTTTGATGCTGAGGGTATTCATCAGATTCATAGTTTTTATTACTCGTTTATGTGAACAGTCTTGTGCAGTCACCACCCCTCCTGTCTCGATAAGGACTTCTTTGATTCCGATAACTTCAGTCAAATTAAAGTAGATAGATTTCCGACAGCAAAACATTTTTTGGTTAATTAAGTTAACAATATATGTAAATTGTGTTTTTCTTTCTTCTGAAAGAATAAGACTATCATAGCATTATCATTCCGCAGCAAAGCTGATGTCTTCACTTTTAGTCACGTTGTTTCCCCTCCTACTACAGTTCCTGACCGATCAGATAGTTGTTTCTTACTTCAAAGGCATTTACAGATTGAACATTTTTCATTATAGTACATACATACTCGTAGAAGCACGCGCTACTTATTAAATGAATCCGTTTGTTTGCTCACCTCAAGAATAGAAAATACAGAATTGAAGGCAGCTACAGATATGTTTTTGACGATCACCATTAACATGAGAGCAATATAAACAAATAGCACCTTGTCATCCTTAGGGGCAGCCTCACTTTCAGAATCAGAGTGTTCCATGTCCCAAAATTCATGTTCCTCATCATTCCATTGCAAATCATCACAGTAGAATTCTCCTTCGATATCGTCATCATTGTCTTGTCCAAGGTCAACATAACTTTCCATATTTCCGTCAATACAGATGTCATTTCCTTCATCACTTTCGTTTACATTATTGTTAGACCTCAAAGATGTTGATGTTCCATCGGAATCACTGAATCTGAAATAAAAAGGGTAAAAATATTCTTACAAGTTCAAACACAAATAAAATGAGTCATATGTTGTTCAACAAAAAATTTACCAATGGTTGATAATCTGATATTCAAAGACAGACAATACCCTTAATACATATTATTGATATCGTTAAAAAATATTCATCGTTATATTAATACGCTATTGAATGTAAAAAAATTAACTTCCTGGGATTCCAGAATCTCAGAGCATTTGCATCTTGAATCTGATATAACTTTCAGTCTTCAAACCTTCCGTCTATCAGCGAAGAACAGATACCGTACAATACTGATACTAAGGACATAAACCCTTACAATGCCCCATCAATATGAGAATAATGATAATATGAAAAATAGACGCAATACATAAATATTTTAAGTGTTATACACTCAATACACACTGCAACTTACATGGAGTGTGCATCATCAATCAGCTCAACCGAGTCCTGGATATGTTGAATGAATTCTTTCGAATAGGCCATCATGAAAGTAGAACATTTAATAGCTGAATTATCGGCGAATACACGCAATTTCAAGATTAGTGGCATTATTGCGTAAGTAGTACCAAATTCACACATTTAATGGGTTCGACGGTAACCAAGTTAATGGAATACACGTTGACACCTCTCCCTTATATGACAAGTCACAGCAGTCGCTCATACATGGAAAATAATCGAAAGAAAACAACGAATTGTTGAAGCGATTTTCAATTTATGGCATCGTTAGGATCGATGAATAGCATTACTAACAGTTATACAGAGAAAAACATCGCCATATGAAATCAATCAACTTAAAACAGGGAGATTATAAGCTATGTAAAAAAGCACTCATTAATATACATACATGATGTACTACGCGTACATATACGCTATAAAATTTGTGAAAACATCTGATGTGATAAAGGTTACAAAATTGAAATACAATTTTGAAGAGTTTAAGACAAAACACGATAAACTCCAATTATATAATTGAGAGATTTTATCAAAATTCTGAATGGATTTTAAATAATATGATAAAGAAATGGTATGAACCTGCTTTAAGGGCTCACCACTGTAAGAAAAACATTCTTTACTCGAATTGCTTTGCCACATGTAGAACATTGAACGAAGTACATAGAGTTTATCGTGTTTCGAATTCAATCTTTGTCCAATAAGAATAAATGCAAACACTGTTAAACACAGAATTTAAAGGTTAATTACATATAATTACAGGTTTGTTTTGAACGAATACATACTAGTTTACCAGAAATGGTACATAACAATTTCATAAGCACTAATATATCTCTACCCTGTTACAAAGATCTGGATTCTACCAAGACATGGTTGTATATTTTCATGTACAGTACAGCACAACAAAATCAGTTCATTAAGGCCATCTAACATTTCAGTTCTCTAAGGAATTGATTCACCGAAGCTACCACATTTTTCCAGGAAAATTCACTGCCATACCACATGTCCAGAGCCGAGCGCAAAGCTGTTATTTCCTCCATATCGAATGGCTTTCTTGTCGTTTTGCCCTTTGGACACAGTATACGTGTGGCTAATTCCTTAATAGGATATCGTTTACGAAGAAAGTTACGAGCAAATACATTTGGGTTAGAGACAGATATAGATGACAAACAAAATGGTCCGTCAAGGCCATTGAAGGTCTTATCTGTTTTCGGTATATCTACGTCGCATTAGAGATCAATTGAGATTTCGGAACTCGTCAACTAAGGACTTCAAGGTAGTTGTTTGCACACGCATTTCCGCAAGAATAAGGTGTGATGTCGATACCGAAGAGTTCTCTTCTTTGTGCGATTGAATATTAAAAGACTTCTTCTTGTCGGTCGGGAGACTTACATGAGATTTCATCCTTTTAAGGGCGTATAGTTTCGATTTCTCCTTTTGAACTGACCTGGATTCTGGAGTTTCATCACATGGTGAAGCAGTACCACCACTGTCTGAGTGGTTGTCATCGATGTCAGTTTTTTTCCATTTTAGCAGCAACCCTATTTATGACCTCCGCAGTTGCGCAACGTTCTTGAGCTAGTTCTTCCAAATAGGGAGTCAGACTTTCCATCTTCTCGAATGTGCCTCTTGCTAAGACCACTGCTGAGACCTCCTTATTTCCATCTTTGAGTGATAACACGGTTCCCTGTCTTACATTTGCTTTCTCTTCATTGGTATATTTGTATAATTGTGCGTTATTAACGAAAAGTGTCTCAGAATAGGTATTAGTAGTCGTATACCACAATCTCATGTGGAAATTTTGAATCACTGCGAACGTCTTTTCAATTTGAGATGTACGCTTTCTTTTCGGTAGGGGTTCCATCTGTAAAGAGGTATACATATCACCTAAAATCCCAGAATGGACGATCTTTTCGCAATAAGCCATGCAAAATCGTGAATGCGTTTCTCATTCAAATCGGATTAGTTTACAGAGGCGCGCGCGCGGTTAAGTTAGGAATACAAAAAAGGAATTCATCTTTACTTTAAGGCATTGATTCATCAAAACAAAATTTTGTTTTGATGAATAAACATTTCATATTGTCATTATAAGTCTTAAGACTTATTGACAAATATGAAATGTTTATGTTAATGAGCATAACGTTGAGCTACATGTATGATATGTTGGAATGTTGAGTACACAGTATCTTTTCCTGATTCTCGAAAACATGAAACACCCTTCAATAATTTCGCGTTATTCGTTCAGGGTTGCCACAGGAATTGTAGGAAAAAATTCGCTGATTTTCGCCGACTTTATTAATAGGCTACCAAGAACTCTAGTCTTTATAGTCTTATTTCAGACTATTTGATATAGAACTAGTGAAGCACTGCGACACATAATCTGATAGAGATCAATATACACAGGGTGCCCGCGGCTTTTGGACCATGAAATTCCAGGTTTTTCCAGGTATTTCAAGATTATATATTTCGTTATTTTTTTCATGTTGATTTTCGATGAACTGGATACCATCTACTCTATCATGTTCTTAAGAAGAAAAAGTCAGATATAGGTATTTCTTTCGCATCAATTTAATGATATTTGATGTATTCGCAACATTTGATAACTCATATTATTTTATTCCTCATTCAAAAAATTATAAAATATAAAATCTACAAAACTACGATATATATGTATATAAATTGTACATGAAGATAAAAGGAAAACGATAGTGATTATGATAACATCTATTGTGATGAAAGTTGCAGTTTGTTGTAAAGGTCACTTTAGCTTTTCATTATTTTTAGAGTCTCTGCCATTTTCTTGTTGATTGCATTCTCTTCTGCCTTCGCATTTGCCATAAACAGCCATTTTCTTGCATCTCAACTCCTCCATTAATTCCTCAGCGTGCCTCTTTCGTTTGTCTTTTTCATATGACTCATGTGAAGTCGTTTTTTTCATTTCAAGTGCATTCCGATACCGCTGCCTAGCCAGACCTACGGACTTTTTCAATTCAGGTGTAATTGCAACGTTCAATGGACCACCGCAAGCATTCAAGTGATCGAACACCATGCGCTGAGCTATGAGAGATTGATTGTGTAAATTTACAACTAAGAAATTTTTGTTCACTGAAAAGCTGGATTCGACAGAGCTATTTCCGTGTGACAAAATCAAAATCATTTTGGTCACCGTCCAGAGATCTTTCATATCAGAATTTTCTCCAATGGCCTCAGCATAAAAATCATCGAGTCTTTTGGAATTAGCTTCATAGGCATTCACTTTCTCACCGAAAACAATATCCTCAAGAAGATTGGAATATTGCTGCTTTGCTTTATCTGCAATTTCTTCAGAAACGCGGTTGGCTTCTACTAAATTCTCTAACAATATCTGCATTCGTGCAAGACATGCAGCTTTACTGGTTTGTATACAAGATGGAGACAATGCACTTGCTGCACGTACGATTGGAAAATGTAATGGACATCGTTCAAGAAACTTTCTGACAAGGGCAGACAGAAACATCTTGCAATCACTATAAAACTGATTCTTCTGGCGTTGCTGCAAGTTTTTAAGTGCTTTGTTAGCACCAAACCCAACGTCAGGTTGAAACAATAAAGCATCACTTTTCAATGAAATATCAACAGCTGAAAGTTTTCGGAAGCTTGTCAAAGAATTCATAACTTCAGGTTTTACGAAGCGTTTCATGAGGTCTTTAATGAGTCGATCGAGATGCTCATACAAAAATGGAAACATTGGTTTAGGAGACTGAAATTGTGTCAGAAATGGTTCTATCTGCAATGCGACAGATTTGAAGAAGTGCAGTTCAGCAATAAGAAAATTGAAAACATTTTCAAAATTTTCAGGTTTTTCCAGGTTTTTGATATCCCAGCAGGTTTTTCCATGTTTATGGAGCAATATCAGGTTTTTCCAGGTTTTTCCAGGTCGTGGGCACCCTGTATACATGTAAAACAATACGAATAACGGCTTAGAGCAGCTGTTTCATCCAATATCAGGAATCATCAGCAAGCCTAGGCCCTTATTTCTCAACATCAGTGCAATCCAACATTTAATTATGCAGCCATGCCCGGGAACAATTCAGAGATATCATTAGCATATTGTTATTCTCACTTCAACTGTCAACTAAAAGCAGCATTTGATTACCATCGGACAAGCTATCTAGGCGTAATGCCAGTAGCTTGTCGCAGATATCTATGTATATCCGTAGAAAGAATAGCAATATGCTAAATCTGTGAATGAATGGGTTAACATAAAATAGTGCTTATGTATCCGCATTTATATATAACCTATACATGTAGTTGACCCATTATCCAAAAACAAATGTAGACAAATGTTTGAAGGGTAAAAATGGACCACGAAAGTAACAGATCCATTATCCTTTCAATTTTTAGAACCTATGTGGGGTAGGACCTACACTTTGGGAGGTAGAATGCGTCCATAAAAATATTTGAAATAAAGTTTATGTACTCGATTTTAAGTAAATGAAAAAATAGCCGTTGGATCTTTTTTTGAATTTTTTTACTTTTAGCAAATCTCTTCTCTAGGGAAATCGACAGCGTTTCAGAACTTCAAATACACGTGGCCACTTATCTGTTCTTAAATATAATGACCAATCGGATTCAAAAGTAGCAGGAAATCATAACAAATCGGATTAATACTCGTAGGTAAATAATGATAATAGGTTTATAATTTTGGAGGGATTCATGGAAAATACTTTATAAATGAGTTTTGGAGTAGGAGACTCGGTTTTTCGAATAGACTATCAAGATTTTCGGCCTATTTTTGTATCATGTCATTTAAGCTCTAACTCTTATTTCATAATACCGGGTAGCCCTAATAGCTACAAGGGATCGAATTGTAAGATAGCCTAATAGCCCTACTATAAGCACAGTAGAAAAATGTGTGGGAGACACGATAATTGCAAATGGTTTAGGGTTATTTGGGTAGTTTACATAATTCAAGTTAACCTGTATGCGGGATGTAATGGACGAAGCTAGAAGCCTTAGGTATCTTATAATTTTTTTCCTCTTGTCGTAGGCTTTTACATGTGATAGGCACACATTCAGCATTTCAGTAGGCCTACATATTCGAAGTACATTTAAATAACCTAAACAAGCTAGTAAATAATTTCTGTATAAATAGTAGCTCCAAGAACAAACCCGCTTTTTTACGAAGCATCTAGGCCTACATGTAGAGCGTACTAAGTTAGGTATACCTTCTAGAGAAAATACAGGTACCTAACTTCTCGCAGACTCGTTTGCTGATTCTTCTAACTGATGTTGAGTGAGACATAAAGGTAAACATAATTACATATGTGATAGGCCCTGGGAAAGTTACATCCCTCGAGCATGGGTGGTACGCCGGTACGTAGTTGATTCGCTGAGATTGCCTATTCTTCTCTATGTGTAACAGGAAATGAATGCTAAGGAATACAGTTTTTTAACTTCTTTTCGCCGTGCGTGAGTCGAATAAACCTTCAAGATAACTTTCTAATAACTCTCGTCTACCGAACTCGAGTTTTGATTTTGATGGACATGGCGAGCGACATGTCGAGGCCACCAGGTCTTCACTTTTCTCCTCCCTAAACATATTCTTACCTATCCAATGCAATTTATAATATGAATAATACAGGTTATTAAAATGCGACTCTTACTGTTTCGAGTCTGAATTCAAATAATCATTAACCATAATTCTACATTCTAAAGGTACAACATAACATTCTAATACATAATTCAAGGGTATTCCGGGGTATTCAAAGAAATATGTTACATAAATATTCATCAATGGTTGAAATTTATGCGAACGTTGAATATTATTTATGTCTTATTCACAGACTATTTCGCTCAATGACTAATCACATAAAAAACGATGCGACAGACGTGTAGTTAATTTGAAAGAACAGGAGCGTAAGTTTTGCAGTTCTCACTCGTCGAAGACAGCAAATTCTAATTTCATTATCCATTGAAAAGCAGTCGGCGTATTCTCATTGGTCTATCATCAAATTTAAGCCAATTAAAAAGGAGCGCTGACTCTTTCGTATGATTAAGTTTGTCACTTGTGTTGAATGTTTCATTCCATTTCTGATCTGAAGATCATTTCAAATGTCCCCTAATTCACAAATGATATCTAGATCCTTGATTTACGCTTCAAGCATAACTTTTCATTGCTATAGAACTCAAAACCAAATATATATATATTAATTTTCTGCTCAGTGAAATCAATCACATGTACAGAAATGCTAAAGTTTCACAAGTTAAAATCAACGAATGATGATTGAGACGGAGCACGTGATTCTCAAATCAACGCTCTGCTAGTTTCCCATATGCTAATGTTAATGAATGTGAATGAGAAATTAAGACTTTGATGGGGTGGGTGATAGGAGAATAATTGATGGATCTTAATTGCTGAAGAAGTGGATGGATGGAGCACCCGCTGAATGTCACTCATTGTTAACTTGCTTACGTCATTAAGCTGACATTGCAGAGATGCCAAGGTTTCAAAAAAAAAATGCGGGAGACCCAACATCAAATGATCCAACAACAAAAATAGTAAAATTAGATTAAATCATATTTAAAAGCCCTATCAACTTCCTATATTTCCTTCAATAAATGGAGAATATTTATTTTTGAAGACAATTAATTTGTCACATTTCCAATAAAAAAAGATAGAATTCGTGAATCAAAAGAAGATCTATCTTTTCAATAAACGTATGATTTCATGCTTCTCATTGGTTGTGAGGGAATGGAGGAAATCGAAGAATAGGCTAGCGGTGAGTGGCTAATCAGTCCGAACGCTTGCTGTTACATTTGAAAGATGGAAAGAGCACACTAGAAGGATAAAACTATTGGCCTACTTTAAAATACGGCGTAAATAAATGACGATGCGGGAGATTTAAGCAATTATGCGGGTGAGCGGGAGATTGACTAAAAATGCGGGAGACTCCCGCGAAATGCGGGAGACTTGGCATGTATGACATTGAGATGTTACAACTGCATTGCAATGAATTCCGAAAGACGTTGAGTGATACAGTCATTTTAAATCAGTAAGAGCCTCTCGAAATGTTATGCGTCTTATAACACGGGCGTAAAATAATAAGTCACCGGACCTACAGACAATCTGTTTCATACATTCTAACCATATTCTAAGTCATTGATCTCTTTGAGCGCCATCTACAATACTTAAGTAAAATTGCATTTCATATGATTTTATTGCAATAGATATAACTTTCAGAAACTGCAATTTTTCAGTTTATACATAAATTGTAATAGTTTTATATCATCAAATTATAAATTGCACTATTTCTGTATTATCACATATATATTGCAATTTTTCCGCAATTTTGTCAACCAGTGAAATGCTTTCCGCTAGCTGTCTTAATTTTCGTAACTTGAATTTCATGTATAATATTAGCCTTTGTCCACCCTTTCTTCTGGATCATTCGATAATTTTACATTATTATTCAATGATGTAGGCATACATAAAGTCGGCTTCAAGTGTGCGAAGGAAGTGATGATGCATGAGACCCGCAATCAACCATATTTTAAATGAAAGTACTCTACAATTGAATAGTGTTTTCATAATGTTGTCTCATTTCTCTTCAATTGCAATTATGAAGTATTTTGTAGTATTTCTGTCATAACATGCATTCTAGAGATGCATGCCGGCATTCTTTATTGTTTATATGACTTTTTTTATTATGAAATAACTTGATAAAACTTTTCATTTGCTCTTCGGTTAAAACTTAATTGAGCGAAATATTTCATGCAATCCTAGTGTAGGCCTTTATTCGGTTTTTCATGTACATGTATTGTTTGACTGTAATGTGTTAGTGATTTTTTGTCTCTCTCGTTAAAGAATCTCGAAACGTTGATTCAAAAATCTCTTAATTTATTTTATTCCTGTGAAAGCTAGAGGCAATTTCAAAAATGATTAAGATCATCAATTGATTAATTGAAGTTGATCAATTGAAGTGAGGTTAAAAAATTCATTGAGGTTTAAAAAATTTACTGAATTCTGAAGCAATCTTAAATGTTTCTGTTCAATTCTTTTATGTCGATTTGGTGTTAATTGAAAGAGATGTAAACAATAGCTTTTTGTCAAACATCATACCGTAAAGCAAAACACAAGTAGGCGTAACTGAATGATGGTAAAACATAGGGCCTATAAGTTGCAATTATATATAAATTTGTAGCATAAAAACAAATTCAAAAGTGACAGAAATTTAAATTGAGTTAATGAAAGAAATCTCATTGTTATCCATGTCACTGTCAGTGTATAATCACTTAATTATCATCCCAACTCTTCAGTGATGCATAATTTTTATATAAATCAGCAATGAAATATGGAAGACTTTTTGGGCGCATGGTACATACTCAACATACTTGATTCTATATCAAGCTCTTCCGAAAATTTAGCACAGTGATATCAGACACTATTCAAAATTTAGACCAAGTGTAGCTTCCTGTACGAGTTTCCCCCTTTTGACGAGCACACTTGGTAAAATGGGTAAAAATCAGTGATGTGACTTCGATTAGATTTTAATCGAGGTCGAGGTTGTTCTCGATATAAGTTACATAATTTTGATTGACTTTGGCACCGGGCACTTGAATGAAAGGAAAACGAAGACATTTGTGTTCATCAAGTTATTGATCACATTGTGTCAACACATTGAAAATCTGATTATTATCTATGATAGTTTTAATTGGTCAATTACTACCCAAGTAAAAAATGACGTTTTTTCAACGGTTGAAATCATCGTTGAAAACTAACCAAAAATCAACTTGGTGTGACAAACGTTGAAAAAACGTCGAATAAACGTTGATTAAACATTTTAATTGTTTCTGCGGATATAAGCCCTAGATGACCGTTTTTGGATAAAACATGGATAATGCATGCACCATGGATAAACCCTATCAAGACGTATCGTTAGGCTACATATTAAGTAAAATGGTCTTTCTTTGGAATAAGAATGGCTATACGCTACTAATAATATTTAACACTGTGAAGAGTGGGAAATGTATGTATAATTTGCTCTAAATTATAATTTGGAATTGTACATGGTTAAAACATCGATCATCCATGTAAGTGGATAAAATATAACTAAAAGAGCGTTTCATTGTCCATTTGAAGAGTTGTCCATTTGAATTAGATACCGACTTTAACTAATAATATTGATGCTGTAAGAAGTGACATAAATGCATTTAAATAACTCAAAGAATCGCTCATGGATACAACATTGACATATGAAACATGCGTATATACTATTATTTCGAGTATTTTATATACATGTGCTCTTTTCATTTGATGAAATTTTGTAGACCTACAGAAAAAAATGATGAAGTCACCCGAATATCTACTGTATGCCTGTATAAAATAGATATTCGGGTGACTTCATCATCTCCTTCTCTCTTTCTCACTCACTCTGTCCCCTTTTCTTCTTCCTCTCATTTTTCTTCATCGTTCACACTCACTACATGTGTACTGTATAGCTATTATAGCAACAACATCAATCAACACTGACGAACGAATCAGGTCAACAATTACACATGACATACGTATATTCTCAAAGGGAGCCTAAGCAATTCTACTGGCACACATTTTACCTTCTCAAATCGAATATCTGTCAATTGAAATCTATAAGTTCCACGTATACCGTACCCATCAGCATGTCGATTTTGATCGATTTGCTCGTATGTTCGCCAAATTGCTTGGCTAATAATTTGCAAAAATTTTGATATTAAATCAGTGTGTAACTGGACTAACAAATGCATAAGCATCCAGCTCCATCTGCGTAATCGTATTTCGCTTCTATAACTTTCCGTCACTTAAGGAAATTCGATCGCCACGCGCACGCAGCTGAGAGAGTTCAGTCACATTGTTGGCAGCCTGTGATGGCCGTGGCCGCATCTGCGTGCAGATTGAGAAGTAGTGGTCGATAATATTCTCCCGCTGCCAATTGTTGATGCCTGTGACTCATAGTCCCTGCTTATAATTATTGTCCGCCCAGACGTGAAACAGTAAGCTGCGCACTTCAGGCGCAGTAGCTTGTGCACTCTTCGCGCTCGTGGTTTATTTGACCCATAGAAATAAACTGTTTATCTGAAGTTCGCTAGAATGGAAATTGACTCAAGGTCGCGGCACATCCGAGGGAACTAAGTTGGGGCATGAAGAACCAATTAAAAGCTTCGATTTACTCACGTGACTGATTCTTACCCAATGATGCAGACGTTGGCAGGTGCATCTAAGTGAAAATGCGTGCGATTTATGTGCCGTTATTGTGCATTGCATGAAGCTTAATTTCCATTCTAGAAGTTTTATTGTTGTCAATTTCTATGATTTGACCCGTGTTTACGTGTGCTGCTTGCTATTACAAAAGTCAGCGCATCAAGAGGATATTTCTACTTACACACCGTTATTTAGTCGGTTTTGTGATCGTCCACGTTTTTCATCATCTTACTTCGTTAATATCATGCACAATACATGGAGCACAATCTACTTACGACTACCTCAATGACCTGCAATGTGTCCAGTTATATGGATTTACCATCAATTCTCTTTCAATTATCAACAAATCGAAAATGAAAAGCACTCGTATGTAGTCAGTGAGTTCTTCTACTCAATGAAGCCATCAAGTTCCTTTGATTCATGTATCAGAATTATTGAATTAAAAAAGCATCTATTGGATCAGACTACAGAAAAAGGGTAAGTTTCTAAATGTTTTCAGATTTAGCTTGTCAATTTTGTTTCAGCATTTAACTGCAAGTCTAGGTACATGTATTTGGAAATCCCAAAAACAAAATCGAAGGAGAGATTTGGGCATGGATTTGGGTTCATTGATCATGAACGTATAGACCTTTCTATTAGTGATTACTGTTATATCTGCTCTTACTTTTACAAATGATAAAAAGATATAAGCGTCATACTTCATATAATTTACTGGTAACAACAAAATATCTCAATTACTCTTAGCTGTGTAGCAGACTTATCACAAGGAGTCCTACCAATACTTTGAATTCATTTGTGTGATGAAAAAAAATGATGTCACATGCTCAAGGCTTATTTACTTCGAATTCAATATGTGAAATTGAGTTGTGCATGTTTATCAGTTTTCAAGTCGACGTTTCTCGTTGAAAAATTGATAAAAAGTTGATTGTGTCGTGAAAAGAATTATAATTAAATGGAATTATGTTGAAATGATATTATATTATTTTTAAATCCGTAATTTCTGATTGCTTGTATTTAAAATAGCACAAACATCTGGGCATGTTGAGACAGAGTAGTTGCATGCTAAAAATTTGAGAACCATATGTCACCATGAATTACTTGAAGAGATGTCATATAAATAGTAGAGACAAGAGGATATTATGTGTGTATGTGTTTGTAGATTGTGTTTTTAAACAAACTGTTTGGATATCAAAATGAATTTACATGTATCAATTTTATAATAAAAATTCAAGCAATCCTGAATATTTTCATCGCATGAATTGTTGAAAAAGCGGTCGGCAATAGGCTACATACTCCGTTTTTATTTGCAGATCACATTTTTCTAAAAAAAGTTACTTGAATATCAGAATGAAATTGATAAATACTACAAGTATTGATTAGAAAATTGTTAATAAATTGATAATAATCACAATTTGTCCACTCCTGAATTTCTTCATTTGCTATCAAAATTCCAGTGAATATCGCATGCCACATTGTCGAAGATTAAATGATCCAAAAGCAATTTTCTTAATTATCTTTACTATAACGCCTAATATTACTATAAATGATTTCTTTTTTAAACTTTGAGTAGGCCTACCCTTGGAATGTAAATTGAGGGTAGTTAAGTTTGATAATTCTGCTCTGCACATCAGCACAAAAGTTGTCTTCATTTTACAGGTGTTGATTGCTGAGGCTGTGCAAACTCGTCTTATCTGTGCATCGATGACTCAAGACCTGACCTACGTTCGGCTGCTTTTCTGTCTTGTTATTTGAGCTAATTAGCCCCGAAAGCTACTGGAATTTTATTTACCCATAAGTCTCTCATACTCGCAACGTCCAAGTGATCATCAGATTCGGACAACCGCCTTGTGATCCAACCAAAGATGCTTTTGAGTTACCTCGCATCATCGCCTCAAATTTCATTTGAGTAGTGAATGTTTCTCTGTTGAATTGCAACAGAGAAAATGGTATCACCTCTATTCTTTAAAATGCGACTGATAGCGGCGCGACGGTGTTCGACTCGAAATGACAGTGTTCCAGATGACGTGAAATACGCATTCGGGCTGTGGGCATCTTTTCTGTTTGGAAGGATTTTCAAATGAAGGATGTGATCAAATCCGGATAGAGAAATTTCCCATATATGTTGATAAAAGTGATTTTCATCAAGATTATTTGTATCTGATCGTTCGATGTGTGCTACTATATAAACGTCATCTTGTATGGTGGTAAAGCTTTCTTCATTTGCTAAATTCTTAAGCGGATGAAAAATTGTGTTTTTGAAAGATGTCCATCCCTTCTGCTGTTTACTTGGGAGAGAAGGGCTCAGTTTTTGTAATCTCGATGTTATCCTACAAAGTAAAATTTTAGTAGGAATATTTTACCAAATGTGTAGGCCTAACCACTGTTTTACTGCGAGGTTACTATTGTACGGAAAGACGATCATGTTTGAAATTTGAATAAAGAACATTTACTTCAGTTTAAAGCGCTATATTCTGTAGGCCCTATAGCTTAAAAAGAAGCGCATCGTGTCATAATGTATTTGTTTTAATCAGAAGAAAACTCCATAAGCTGAATGATTGTTCAATCGTTTTTTATTCAAATTTCAAATATCTAACTATATTACTCAATAAACTATGATGGCACCCTTGCGGTCGACAAAGCTCCATCAAGAAAAATCTAAAGAATATTTCAGAGTAGCTTCTTCCGAATAATCGTTTGCGCTGCCATTTCATATAGGTTTGTTATCAGGGATCGCAATTTTCCGTTTTTTACGAAATTAAACTAATGTAGGCTAAATATTTCAAATTTACGCATTCAAACCCTGGTTTTTCCCGATTTTCCGTTTTATGTAGCTCACCTTGTTTCATTTTCGTTTTAAGTCACATAATCGTCATATAAGCAATGATCAGCAAAATTTAGAGCATGTAAGAGTTTATGAACCTCAAATATGAAACATTTTCTTCTACAGCTATTCTACCAATTCCCGGTCAAAACATTGCAAGATTAATTCAATTCTGCTGCAAATTACTTAATTGCATTTTTATATTCAATCACCATAATAGGTACGGATATAGGATGATTTTATGTGTTTAATGCATGACTCCATATTGCATGAAGCCCGATATTTTCAGCGGATGTTCCAAGTGACCCAGCAGTTTGTGATTCCAGTTTTATGTCATTTTGCTCATGTCAAATTACGTCATTGAAATGTAAATAAATATGCCTATCAACAATTGTGATATTTTCCTTACTTATATCGTTGAACGGGTAATGAGGATGTAAGGTTGAAAATCAGTTTAAAGAAGGTTTTATATTAACAGAAAGTAGTTGATAAAACGTTGATCACCCCACTTTCTTCAACGTTTTTAAGTAACGTTGAATCAACGTTATATCAGCGGCCAAAGCGTCACGATATCAACCATCCATCAACGTTGAATCAACCGTTTATCAACCAAAATCTCGTTGAACATCAACGTTTTTTCACCGTTGATTCAACGTCATCTTTTTAATTGGGTACATCATGGTATGCCTGTGTGAAAACAAAAATATGCTTTATACTAACAATTGCAGTTAAAAGATGACAATTTTTAACGGACACGCTCAAAGCGTTATTCAATACATAAAATCGCTACAAAACAATTTTGCAAAGCCACAAAATTCATTGAAATTATGGTAATTCATGAAGAGAGCACACATGCAACACCTGGTTCAGGGCAGGTGTTGTATCTGCAACACCCTTGCCGGCGTCCCTGATTATCAGTCAATTATTTCTTTATATTAGCCTATTTGAGTACATGTTGGCGTTTGTTAATTCGGTCCAAATTTATACTCTCGATCCCCATCTTAGGGCCTGTTTTGTGTGAGAGCACTGCTCCTGACCTAGAATGGTCAATTAACTTTGTTATATTAATGCTATGATATCAACTTTTCAGGTATGGATGTCCTTTCTGCCTTGTGATGGGTGATTACGATTATCAATACAGAAAAGTTATATTCAATGTGACGGAGACTTTTCCGACAAGAACGACTGAGATGTACCACCAGCATTTAAATCAGGCTGTTTCTACGAATTCTCCGGCATTTGGAGTAAAAGGGCCTACTAAACTTTCTGAAATATTGAAGATGCCTAGTGGTATGTTGTTTGATCCCATGCACCTTCTCTATCTCAGTGTAAATAAGGCATTGCTTTCAATTATTCTCAAGAACGAACTTGTGGATTGCTTGGTTTTGTCCTCAGTCATCGAAAAAGTGGGAGTTCCTCATTATTTTAGAAGAAAGCCCCGAAATATCTTAACTGAATTTGCGTTGTGGAAAGCGCAAGAGCATCGAGTATTCCTCTTATATTAGGCCTACGCGCCCTTAGTTTTATGTATTGCTGGCGTTTGTCCCAAGAACAACCTAACGATATATTTTTCGTTTACTGTCTTCTCTCGACGTCTGTGTATTTACTATCGTCTGAGTATATAAATGAGTGCGATATTGTTGACACCGAACTTTATATTAAGCAGTGGCGGCTTTAGCGATCATGCCCTTCATGCTCAGCATGACGAAGTATTTTGTCTAATTTTCCTCCACACAAATCAACGATGTCAACCACAAGAAAGGGAAAGTTTTGAATCAACAAAAAAACTTCCAACATCATTTGATTACATTTGACAACATTTGATTACCATGTCAGATCATGTTGCTGTGACATTAAGGTCATACTCAATTAAGATTTATCAAGTAGCTAACTTGTTCTAAAAAATTCAGGGGAACGCAAGTCAATTCGAGCATACCTCATTTGTTATTGGCCGGATCATCTGACGGGAGAACAATAGCAAAATCTGCGGATGACGATTTTCATACTCCATCTCATGCCGTGGACGGGAAGCACAAATGATACGTATAGCTCGTTTCAACCAACTAACGGTAGCTGATTGGACGGCAATCTGCTGATTTTATCGGTGTAGTGAGATCATGAGATGTCTCGAGTCTCAGTTGCACGATTGAAACCCCATCGAATTGACTTCCTTTATAAGTAATTCAATATCTTCCAATGTTAATACAGCTTGTGATTTTGTGCGATTGACGGTGTTTTTACTATCTTAAATGCATGCTTCAAATAACTAGAACTTGAATATTATTTAATATACATTATCTGGTGATTAAATTTAGCCGTGGTCTTCTACATGCTTGCATATGTAGATATGTCTAGGAGCAAATAGTATAATAGGCTATGCATGCATCAGATTATCATCGGATGTACTCAAACATACAAATCATGTAGCCAACGCCTGGAATTTTATTTTAAGCGTATTTTGGCTGATACAGTATGTAGATCATTAGAATTATGCCTAGCCCTACACCATATTCACTGGATTACCTGATGTGAAAAGTAGGCGGCTTGCATGTTTGAATTATAATTAGGAAAGGGCAAATGCAAATGGAATGAGATTAAAATTTTGCTCATCGAATTCGTAACTGTTTCTTAAGTTGCATGATATTAAGCTACATTATGCTACATCAGTTGCATGGTTAAAAATCCTCGTATGATAGCTGTCACACATACTTTTTTCCTCATGATGCGAAAAAATTGATGAGCATGACCTAACAGAAATCCATAGAGCCGCCACTGATATTAAGACATTTCAATCTTATCTGGTGAGTCTATTAGGTGACTCCGTGAGAACTGTAACCCTACACTGCCTATCCCACCTTCCTGAACAAGTCCGTCGATTTGGTCCCTTGCAGAATGTCTCAGCAATGTCATTCGAAAATTTAAACCGACAACTGAAGCAGAGTATTACCGGAACGCGCGGGTGTGCTGAGCAAATGATAAATCGCTATTTGAACTTCCAAATTAGTGCTTCATCATCCAAATCCTGTGAATCAGTTCCACATGCAATTGGAAAATCGCCACCATTCAAAAGATTTAAAGTGGGTGACCTTGTGTTTCATACTAGTAAATATGACAAATTTTTTGAAATGCAAGTCATGCTACGTGTTTTTGAATGATCTTCGTAAATTTGCGAAGATAAAGGCTTTGAATGTAATAAACAATGAAACATTCACTGTGCAGTGCAGAGTATATGATGACATGTTTCCAATTTTTTCATTGTCAAGTAATTTGAATTTGCCACCACATATTATGACTAAGATGTCAAATAACTGTCCGTATTTTTTCTTGAAGAAGGGAGGAATCCGCGAGATCTCGCCAGTTGAATTTTCCCATCACGCTATTATCATGAAGGAAAAAGATTCATATTTTGGTGTTAAAGTGATGAACATTATGAACATGAGTAATTTCCTGAAAGGTTGACTACTATAATTTTTGTTTCTCATGTTTGCTGTTTTTTGCTTGAAATTTTTGAAGCAATTCATTTCAACATTGGACGTAACTTCGAATGGTAAATGTCATGTAAACGCGTAATTTTTGGAACGATTCATCAAATTTAAACCTCAAACTAGCCAATATATTGACTCATGTTTAAAACGTTTCTTCTGTTTCATATCGCATCTTTTCAAGAAATCAATTTATTGTTATAGTGCTCTTGGTGTTCGGCTCTCCTAGGAAAGAAATCTAATTTTTTAATTCCACCTTTCGTTTGGATGTGTGGCTTTTCATATAAATTGATGTAATCTTATCTGAATATTTATAGAAGGTACAGTGATGTTTTGTAATGGCTTTGTAAGGTGTTGGGTAAGCTTAACTACAAATGTATAGCCTAGTGGGAATCTGTATAAAACCGAGCCAAATTAGTAGGAAACTGGATTAAACCTAACAAACCTGAAACCAGCGAAATTGGAATAAACCTACTGGGATACTAGAAGACCTAACAAACCTAGTAGGAAACCAGCAAAACTAGAATAAACCTAATGGGATACTGGATTAAACCTAACAAACCTAGTAGGAAAACCAGCTAAACTGGAATAAACCTGATGGGAGACCAATCTATTCAGAATAAACCTATTGGGTACTTAGCAGGTTTTGATGTCTGAATTACTGGGTCGACTTAATAAGTTTGTTCGGTTATAATTTTTCTCGGGGTATTGATATCAACTTCGATACTACGTATACAACTTCGTACATACTTCGATTTCATATTGCTTTACTATATTTTTGCAATCAAAATCTATCACAAAACAAGACTCAAGTTGACATGATACTCAGTCGATCCTTTGATCACCCCCACGAACTCGAAAGGGCATGACTCTGCCGTCCACATTACTGAAACCAATGCATTTTTCTCATTTTTGATTTCAGTTTAGTGGGTCCAACACCGTCGGTCTGATTACAAGTAGCCAGATTTCCACGTTCCACGACCCAAGTAGCTGTAATTATACAGACATAGTTCTAAAACAACATGGTGAAGATCTAATGCTCAGTTGTTTATAGTGACATTGCCTACTTTATCAAGCATAATGCCAATCGTCTTCGAATAAAAAGCATATATTAAGCTCTGGATTGGCACAGTGCCTCGGTCTCTCGAAAACGTGTGTAATCAGACCGACGCTTTCTTGCTTTCTTCTATGGCAGCCACTTGCCAACTTTTTGATACTTTCACTGAAAAGCATCGGTTGCTCCTATCTTGTCATGTAACGCATGCTAAATCAAGCTTTGAGATCAAATCTTGGGTGCATTTAAAGAAAAAGTATTTACTTTTGAGCAGAAATCGTAATTAGACCGACGGTGTCAAACTTGGGTTCAATCATGTCCCCTCTACTTTGATAAAACAATATTCAGTGGAATTAAACTGTGAGACGCAACGTTTCGGCTGATGCAAATATAGTCACTCATGTCTTGCCATCCCTCATACAGAAATCGACAGACGTGGCACAAACTGTAATCAGACCGACGTCGGTCTGATTATACAGAGCCGTCGGTCAAATTACATAAAATATTTATCATGCAATAATGCAAATTGTTATCGGCTTAACCCTTCTGCACTGTGGATAGTGACAAGCAGGCACACCAAGTATGCATCATGTGACTACGCTGCGATTATTGATTCGAAGTCGCTGACTCACAGTGACTTTTAGTCTGTGCGCGTAAGCTATCGTTTGGCATAAGAGCGGTGACACACAGCACTTCCATTTCAGTGTAGTAGTCGAATCAATCATGGCAGGTCGACGGAGACTACCTCGTGCTGCGGCGCCGAGTCAAGATCAACTACATGATATTCATTTGCAGACCGTAAATACAGAGGAATATGATCAATCAATGGACAGTGATAGTGGTGAGGAAGATCTAGTAACCATGATGGATGAAGAGATAGCCAGCAGTGAAAACAACAGTGACATTGAAATGACATCATCTACTCCGCAGCCGCGTGACCACAATGGTCGGACGTAATAAATTTATTTGGAATTTGAGTCCTCCAACTCAAAGAGGAAGACGCAGAAGGCAAGACATTATCCGTGAAGCAGAAGGACCTATTCATAGTGCTAGACATGCAAGAACTATCAGTGAATCGTTTCATTCTTCACTGATGATATCATGGATGCTAACGTATTACATATAAACTCCTACGCACGCCATTACAACGATGAACATGGCGGTTGGACTTCTGAAAGATGGTCTCCGATTGACAAGACAGAACTAAAAGCCTTTGTATCGTGTCTATTGTTTGCAGGCTTTTCAAAGTCACGTCATGAAAGCTTGAAAGAACTTTGGTCGATTGATAACGGAAAACCTTTTTTACGTGCGGTTATGAGTTTGGATTTATGAAAATCGATATTTTTCTGTAATATCTCTTTGTTTTGTGCAGCCGATTTCGACGGGTTAAAGCATCTGAAATATTATAGGAATGCATAAAATGGCTAAACATCACTTTAATAACACATATGCATTGCATAATTATCATTCTAAAAAGATTTATAAATATTTTTATGGGTGTGCCGCTTTGTCACTATCAACAGTACATGTGTCAGTAAATTGAGCACAATGCAGAAGGGTTAATGGCCCTCATTTGTATCCTCCTGCATTGCCAAATATCTATTATTTTTCACATCTGTAAGGAAGAATGCTGATGGGCTCTATAGGCTTGTTTGAATGTAGAACACATGGACTATCGACAAAAGCCCAAAGTGGCCACTATTTCTTATTTTAGAATTGCAAGTGAAATGAGCTAAGACAAATCCCGCAAACTGCAAATAAAAGCAAAAAGTGTGTGGAGATCATGCAGTAACAACTTTTGATGCACGAATAGAACCAAATCGGCTAGAAAAATCACGAAAGCACAGCAACATAAAAGCTTGATTAATTAACTGCAAGCAAGCATCTCGAAATGCACATTCTGTTGAATTCAGAGAGTTTCAGTCATGATAGAAGGAAATGGCTTAGCCCCTTTTACCAACTTTTTTGGTGGATCCATCATAGTGAGAATGTCTGAAACATCATACAAGATTTCATCTTTTCTTTTCGGCAGCCCCCTTCCGTGTCCAGTATAAATCCACTGGAATCTTTGTATTTTTGGTATTTATTGCACACTTATTGCATGAGATGCAATGAATCGATTCCGGTATTGTGAGGATGGTGAGTCCGAAATAATTGTGATTTTCTCTGAATGGCTGCCGATTTCCGCGAGAATGCTGTCCAATCGAGCGATAACAGCCTCACCAGTTTTGCGCAAGTCGTCTGAAACTGTGGCAAAGCAGACCGGCTTCGCATCAGGTCCACTTACATATATCACTGGTTACCACCTGTCTGTGAGCATTTCCAAAGTGTGTTGCTTGTATTTCTTGTGCCCATTTACAAGAAAAATTCTCTGAAAAATTGATGCGCAGAATCACTTCGTTTTCAGTGATGGAATTTTTGACATACTGAATCTCTTGGTATTGATGATGGATTCTGTATTGGTGACCAGAAAATTGAGAAAGGCTTCTTTCAAACTTTTGTGTCACTTCAAGGACAGGTTCACACCTTGAACGTCATCACGCCATCATTATTTTTCTCCCATTGATAGTAGGGAATGCGTGACATAGAAATGTTGATTGTGTCGATCCATTTCTTATCCTTACAGGGAGGAGTCACACAATCGATGTGTGCACTCAAAGTTTTGTGGAGAGCAACTAATTCCTTTAAAAAGTGTCCGCTTTATGCGAGTGGAAATGATCCTGTGTGAGAAGAGAGAATCCGTCAAAAGTTGCATATTTGTACATTGCTTGCAGAGGCACTGACTGCGATTATTCACATTTGAAGATGTCTCATGATGTACATGTAGAAGGTTGACTGAGATAGCTGCAATCTTGAATTTTCGCTGCAGAATTTTTGATGTAGAATATTTACTGAGAAGTTGTAGTATCGAACTTGCACTTTTTCGCCATTTCTGCTGACAACTTCTCTCTTAATTTCCACTGGTTATTCGACTGTTATCATCTCTCTCCAGGAAGGCTTGCAATCATCAATGTTGCATTTTGTAGACCGATCTTGGTGGCGCAGAGAACTCTTTGTGGCGCAGCAGACGCAACTGTAGAATGGTGAATGCTAATATTCCTGAATAGGTGCTGACTACGAAATCCTCTGTACTTCCTCACAATTTTTTGTACCACTAGTCCGACGTACCGTCTTTCCCAGCGCCTTTTGATCCCAATTTTGATGACTTCAGAGACTGCAACAGGGAATAATATGCAGTCAGAGATGTCTTGGTTGATTTATTTGATCTCATTGTGTCATTCGAAAATGGCCGACGTGTTTACTTCATCAGAGGCTGCTGAGTTTCTACTGGAGCTATAGGCATGTATTTACTGTTGCTTTGAGACTTCCAAAGTCGCTTTCTAATCCTCCAGACTTCGCGTTGCAAGGATGCTTTTTCCCTCCGAAGACTTTTTTTCAGTCTTTCTTTTCTTCTTTTCTCTCTCACTCGCTACGATTGATTTTGTCGTTTTCCTTTCTACCTGCACATCTCCTATGCTGCCTTGATCCTGTTGCATGGGTCTTTCTCCCTTCTATGTACTTTCTCAAATATATGCAATTCTTTCGTCTATTGATTCTATAGCCTCTTGTGTTGTCATCTCGTGTTGTTCTTCTGATAACGTACTTTTCCGGCAAATAGCGCGCGTCGTTTTTCCATAGGTGGGTTGGTCAGCTTTTGATTTTCTCTGTAGCGCCGGTCACGCTCTCTTTTCTTTTGTAAGTCTTCGGGCATTTTATTTTCAAAATAAGAACACTGTAATGAAATCGTCACATTCACGTTGTCGCGCGGAGTATAGACTAGACCAGAAACGTCGTCGAATAAATTGTGTTGACCTTATAGGAAGTGTATAGCAATAAAATCTTGCTCCTGTGCTGGGACTGTCTAGACGACATAGATAGCTAGACAAAGCATTTAGTCGTTCAATACTGTCGAGAAAATCATGCTGAATCACCGTCATATTGAGGCAATAGATAGCTTTGAGCGCTAATATCACTAATCAGGCTTGATCTGAACTTACTTGCACCGCATCGCTCTGCATCATCATTGTTGCACGTCTTATGCGATTGTTAACACAAAATGTAGGATATTTAACGAGTAGAACACACAGGCATGAGCGACACTACTGCAGTTTAGTGCACCCTCTTTTACCCCTACTGCAGTTTATTGCACCCTAAAATGCATGTGAGAACAACATGATTTAATCAACAGAATGAATACCGTTCGTTCTTTCTTTTCAAGTGTAAATTTGTGTGAATGTAAACTTGACACCCACCTGTATATATTCATGTTGTGATTGATGAAATGGGAATAAATCTATTTTCTATTCTATTCTTCCCTATAGATGAGTGTCTGTATGTCTTCGTCTTCGCACATAACACCGAGCGCGCGCTTCGGTGTAATGTGCGTAGTCATCGTTTGCGGGAGAATGCGCCGTTGTTTTAGGGTGCACTAAACTGCAGTAGTGCCGGCATGAGCCATTTCCCAGTTCATTAGAATCGTCATAGTAAATCTGTAATCAGACCGACGGTGCAGTTGCTGAAAATCAATGAAAATGAACAGTGGTGTGGTTAATTAATCGAAAAGAAGAAAATCAATTGCAACAAACTTGCTCAAAATATCACGTATGAATTCTACAAGTTCTAGTAGCTGTTTATGTCCGACGGACAGTTAGTCATCTGATTTTTGTCATCTGGTTGTTTGAATGATCAGTAATCAATTCAATGATATTGCCTCGCTAACACAATGCGACTGACATTGAGAAATTTGAATCATAGATATCTGCGAGGTCTGAAGCGCTCAGTGCTAACGCGAACGAGTAACTATGTAGGTATTCATTCCATTGTGAATCATTTTTGGTGTGATCGAGATGGCTACTGGACGACGCGCTGTTAACTGCAATCGAGAATTTGAGAGGAGGCCAGCCGTGGGACATCAGCACTGGACATAAGTGACCATGAAGAAGACCAGCCGTCGGATGAGGATGGGAACGCCATGGACGTCGACGAAACTGTAGAATCGGAAAGTGAGTCGTCTAGTTCTGATGACGATGACTCCGACAGTTTTGATGACTGGAGGATTGTGTTTCCAGAGGACGACCAGGGATGCGATGTCGACCCCTTCATCGCGGTGTCTGGAACTAGAAGTGATTTGAAACCTTCATCAAATGACGACGACGACGAACTCATCCTAAAGTACTGTGACCTCATTATTTCACCTTGTCTTGTCGACATGTTGGTGGAATTTACAAACATCCGTGCACAACTGTCAGGTGATTCGAAGTGGAAGCCTACCAACAGTGCCGAGTTGAGGAAGTTTCTGTGCCTGACTCTTCTCATGGGAATTGTTAGGAAGCCCACGTTTCAATCATATTGGTCGACGGATGACATCATCAGTACGCCTTATTTCGCTCAAGAGGAATCGCTAACACGGGATCGATTTTTGCAACTGCTTCGATACATTCGCTTCGCTGATTACACTCAATTACCAGACAACGACGTCTTGAGGAAAATCCGTCCATTTCTGGATTGTGTTAAATCTATTTGCAAGGAGATATACCACCCCTCAAAGTATCTCAGCGTTGACGAGACTCTGTTGCTTTTTGGAGGGCGATTTATGTACAAGCAGTACATCCCGTCGAAGAGAGCACGGTATGGTGTGAAGACTTACGCTTTGTGTGAAAGTGACACTGGATATCTGTTCAATTTTGAAACGTATGTGTCACAGAAGAACATCGATTTTGGAGAGTTCAACGATATGCCTTTTGCGTCGAAGATCGTTTTGCATCTAACGAAGCCATTGTTTCATCTTGGCCATCATGTAGTGACTGACAACTTCTTTACCAGCGAAAACCTTGCGTCATACCTTTTGAGCAAGGGAACTTACTTCACCGGCACATGGCGGGAAAATCGACGCGTTCCCGACATACTGAAGAGCTTGCACTCTCATGCCTTTGAAACGACTTTTGCGAGGAAGGGATCACTCTTGTGCTCGAAGTTCGTGGACAAAAAGCAGAGCGGAACGAAGAATATCTACGTCCTCGATAGTGAAGAATCGGCAGGCACAGTCCCAATAAACAGAATAAAGAAAGGTGGAAATGAAGAGTTGATTGGCAAGCCAACAACGATCCTGAAATACAATGCAAAAATGGGCGGAGTTGATTGCACGGATAGTTTGATACAGCGATATGATGTTACTCGGAAGAGTTTGAATTGGATGACTAAATACGGCCTTCATCTGATACAGAGACTTGTGATGAATGCGCACGGCAGACAGCCGTTCCTGAAATTCACGCTTACTTTCATCGAAAGGACAATGATGAAGACAGGTAAGATAATCATTTGTAAATAAGTCTAAAGAAGTGTATTGATGTTTGATTGATTTGATTTTTCAGGCAAAGGTCGAAAATCCCGTGGCCGCCCTTCAAAGTCCATCAAGGTCGGGCAAACCGCGGTCGACCAAGCGCGCTGCCGACTCTGCCATCGCAATGGATTGCGAAAGGAGAGCCGGTACATGTGCCCGGATTGTCCAGGCAATCCGGGTCTGTGTATCGACCCTTGCTTCCGGCTCTACAAGCACTGACGTCTGTGACTTTTCTCATGTTTTGTGCAGTACATGCATACATGTATAGTGGATATAACTTGTTCTTTTTGGGATACATCGGTGAATACTAAATAACCTGCCATTTCCCTAAGAATTATCCAATCTCCATCGATCACATGACAAGAGGCTAACTGTGTCATGTAGACTACATGTAGCTAGATGAAGTGCGTCAAATAGTGGCTAGGCCTATGTCAACTACAAAAGAATATCCCTAGCTATTCATTCTAAAACAAAGTTAGAAAGATGAGGAATGTCAGAAATTTTATTCGCTCCTGAGCTAACTTGCCAGTGATGTCTATTCGCTCACGGAGAGGAGTGATGAATTCAAATATTCGCTTCAGAGCAGCGCTCGACATCCGAGTTCGGGTTAAGTGACTGAAATTTGATTACTACCCAGTGCCTGCCACTCAAATTTTCTCATGTTTCGTTACATTCCTACATGTTAATCAAGTGTTGAAAGTTAGTTTCTAAGCTCCTTCGACTTCACGACCGATATCCCAGTGGTCGTGAAATCAGCATACTTGAAGCACTGGTAATTGAATAAGAACCATATAGATTTATTATTTACAAAATGACTTTATTCAAATTTCATATACACGCCAGAGGAGATCGATGTAGATATGTTCAAATTTAGATGCGTCATCGAAGCGATCAGTCATATGGATCGTCTGCTCCTCCACCGAGATCATCCTCGTAAGTATAAGTTTCTCCATTATCGAAGTATGATTGCACATAGTCATTGTCCTCATCATCTTCTCCGAAATCATCGGCAGCTGCGGTGGTCGGATCACCATCTTCTTCATCCGATGAGGCCCCACCAGCTTCTTCAGGCTTGTTTTCTGTCACGGCGATCTCCTCTGCTCCGTCAGGTAAATCAGTTTCTTCCAGTCGTGCAATGATTGCCGAAATATCAACCTCCGAGAGAGGGATATGAGCTTTTTCATCTGAAAATAGTAAATGATTAAAGCTGTTGGGAAAGAGTTATTTCAAACTTCCAAGATTTAGTAGCTTGTGTTGCACTGCTCTCTGAGTCTTTCTAAATGCAGCGTCCGTATATCGAGGCTAAAATTACAGCTAGGTTTTACCAGGTCGGCTAGACATAAAACTCCAGGCTTCTTCTACGAAATTTTCTCGTCATATTTTAAGGTTTTCGGGTCTAAATGTTGATATCTTATTGATTTTACATGTCATTTACAGTATAATTATACAAGTAATCATGCCACTGCGTGTTAGGTTACTTATCATTATTAGCATTATCAATGTTGGTTCATCTTTGAGTCACTGATTGAGCCTAATCGTGCAAAGGGTTGCAAGACCTGGGAGGCACGGTGGGTACGCAGCAAAAAAACCTGGATTGAACTGCAAGTGTCAATGCCATTAAAATGGATTGCTCGACTTTTTCCTTCACATGATGTCCTCTTTTGTCAAATAAGGGATCATTTCGATGACACCATGAGAACTCTTTGAATTTTCTAGCCATCAGCTACCGCAAAACTTAAGTGGGAAAGCTAGCGATCCCGTTCTTGCCGCATATTGCGCGCGATAAGTACGGTAGTCTTTGAAGAGTCAACAAAGGTTAGACAAAAAAGAATTGACGCTCCAATCCGATGCGGTATGACGGGTCCTACCCACTCCTAATATCTGAAGTCTTCGATTGTCTCGATTTAAGTCACGCATCTACAGATAATGGTCCTAGCATTTTGTACACAAAGATGAAGATGCTGACTCCCTGCCAAGATTTAAAAAACCAATTGATCAAGTTGATGAAATAGGGGAGGGAACAGAGTCGGAACCGGTCGAGAATCGTCAACCTGGATGCGACCGGTGATCAAATTTCTCGGTTGATCAGGGAATTTTGCCTTCACTGACTGTCTTTTGATCGGCCGGTCACGATCGAAGTAAGCGAAAGAGTAGTGTGACATTGTAGGGAGGAATCTGATTAAAGATGCTTGACTGCAATTTTCACCATTTCCTTTACGGGTACAGATCTGAAAAGATTTACAACATCATAGCTTACCATCACTTTAGAGTCAGCTATGCAAGTAGCCCTTAGGATATCACATATTATTGTGACATTATTAGAATTATGTACTGAAATGACATATTTCAAATGTCTATCAAGATTTTATCAGTCCACTTCCTGCCCTATGGAGTCACCGTTGTCACTAATTCTCTGCGAATTATTCATGTAAGAACTGGAAGACCGAGTTTTGAGCAGCCTCCAACAGCATGGGTGTTTATCTCTCCGATATGTTGATGATCGAAAGGGAGAGTGAGCAAGAGTTAAACGAGAAGTTGAATTCAGATCAGCCTGAAATCAAATTCACGAGAGAGGAGGAAATAAATGTAGAACTTTCTGTGTTGGATGTCGCAATGAACGGGAGGGGACTGAACTTCTGCGCAATGGACGGGAGGGGCCTTGAGCTTTATCTCAAGGGCCAGGGGTATTTTTGACCAAAGCAACCTACACAAAGAGATGTCATTCATTCAGCGGGTGTTCTCCAACAATGGCTATCCGCCACATTTGGTATGACATCTCTTTGTGTAGTTAGGAAGAAGCGGATGATAAAGAGAAGAATGTAGTCTACCTTCCTTACTGCAAAGGAACCAGTGAACGTTTAAACCGCATCTTTCAGAAGTATGATTTACAGGCCATTTCTAAACCTAATTCAAGCTAAAGAAACCTACCTCTTCGTGCAAAAGGCAAGAAGCATCCTGGAGATTAAGTGTGGACAGTGTACTGCATTAAATGTGAAGAGTGCCCGAAATATTACATTGGAGAAACCGGCAGAATGACTAACACAAGAATGGGGGAACGTATTCGAGACAAATTACAAATCGGCTGTGTCTCAACACGTTCACGAGAATAACCATCGCATTAACATTACTCCTTGGTAAATACCGAGGAAAACTGGCATAGGAGACGTGTCAAAGAGACCATGTACATTTGGGCGAATCGCACCAAAGTTTATAAATTAGAGCTCAATTCTATATGGAAACCCCTCATCTCAGAATATGACATTCATTTTCTTCTTTCACTTTTTATTTTGTTAAAGAGAAATGATTCATTCTCTGTGCTCCCGCACTTTGATATATGTTCCCTTGATGTCTGATTCAATCTGTTCCATGTAATTTCATCATTCATGAATAAGATGTGCAGCTGACTCAATCGAAAGCTCGATCAATACAACACCTAACAATTGGACAATTTTCGCATAACTTACAGAGAAAAATGATGCACCCAATTGCAAACTGTGTACACTGTATTTACTGAAATGAAAGTTAAATCATGAAACTAAGCTACTGATTCATTCCATGGTTGTCACAATATGAGACGATGTTGGTAGTGGTAGAGCTTAACAAAGCATTCTAGTTTTCGTTGCCTGTTTCAACGACGATCATTTATAACAAAATCAGTTATACCCTGTTCCTACTCAGTGCAGTATTTTGGATTAAAGTTTTGGATTAAAAAATCTGGTCATCTTGCCCTATGGTCCTAAATTCAAAACCAGACAAGATCGATCCTGTGATTGTTAATTCATACACATGAACAAGGGAACCTGAATAAATAAATAAGCATCATTTATACTCGGAAACACTTTAGGCACGGGGCTTTTTTTCCATGAGGCCGAGTTGATATTTATCCCACTCTATTTATCTTTGTGCTGAGAATTTGCCAAGGTGTAGAGAAGTAGGTAATGCCTCTTTTGAAAGTTGATCCGACCAAGATTTTAACCAAGGTCTCCCGGACGCTGAAAAAACACTCTACCACAGCCCTCAATACCGGTCTTACATCAGTAACTTGAACTTTCACTAATAAATGTTTACATTAGTAACTTTCATTCTCACCTTTAGATCTAGATGATGTCGTCCATTGCAATTCCGATGGTAGAACTGATGGATCGATCTTCAACTTCTTATCCTCGTGTGCTCCGGATTTGGACGGCGCTAGGCGGTCAGAGTAGCGTTCCACGTCCCGTTTTCGGGTTGCTGAGTTGATGAAGAACGGACTGTCACGCATGCGCGCCACATGTTGGGCACTGACTGTCACCTGCGTTTGAAAATCACGGTTTTAAAGTATATTTGACAAATTCAAAAATGAAGGTCAAGAGAAATTTGCATTAAAAAAAGCAGGAAATGCTGACTTTAGAGCACATATAACGACAGACATAATCACAGCACGACAAAGTATTGAATTAAAATGTTGCTATTATCAGAAATATCCAACGATTAGCGATTATCAGTTTTTTGCACGACAATGATTATTAGACCTATACAGTAACCATTTCCACACAACCCACAACTCAAGGCAGATACTGTGGTTTCATTCGTCCGGACGAATAGTCATCATGGTCGTCGAGATAATTCAACAGCTTCCATGTCTACCACAAATGCGCCGCAAAGCTGCACTGCATCCCTGTTTCCATGCCATCTCATTTCATTTCACTGAGACGCATGTTACACATATATCAATAAACTTGCATTTTCAAACAAGCATCAATTTTGAAAATCGTGAGGTCGATATGCAAGAAGCCAGCTACATGAATGAATAACAAATGTGAACACTAAAATTCAGCATAAAACTCGAGTCAACTCCTCGTCACCATGATGGGCGCATGTAAACAATCGATCGCTTACATGTGCGGCAACGAGAAATTAACTTTTTCTCAGCTTAGATGAACAGTCAGGCATTCGAAGAGATTTGGAGCATGTAATGATTGCAGGAGTAATTTGGTGAAGATTATAAACGTTATCACTGATTTGGGATTTGAGTAATTTGTCGGACATCAGGCGACGATATTCCAGGAAAATTGCTTACATGGACAATTTGATAACTCACAGCTTATTTGACCAGCCCTATTCAATTCTGAGCAATGTCCATTTAATGCTAGGAAGTGTCGTGCTGATACTGAAGAGGATTGGTGCTGCATACCCCCAAGAAGTTTCAAAGTTGACTTTTCTTTTGTCTGTCGCTTTTTCTGCGACTGCAGCTGCTTTCTTTGCTACTACCAGTGTTGGGCATCCTTAAGACGAAAGTTAGTTCTGTTAATTAAAAATGTAGTTCCGTTAACAATAATCCGTTAATTTGGGAGTAAAGTAGCGGAAGTTAAAGTTAAACCGTTAAGTTGTGTTATCTTTAAAATCGTATTTTAGTTAACATTGTGTCTTCACAGATAAATTTCCTGCTATTCTTAGTTTCTTTATTTTTCTTCGGCTAGGGACCCATACACCTCTTGTGAAAAGTTATAAGCCTACATCTTTGCTATCTATGCAGCTTTTCTCGAAAGACTTGAATCATTTTTAAACATCTGTATTAAAAATGTGTAAAATCTGTAGAAAACAAATGAACTGTAGTTATACAGAATGAATAACGTAAGAGGATAGTTGTACGCGAATACCGATGCGTGGTCGATGAACGAAAGTGAAGCAAGTTCACTCAGCCTTCAAAAGTCTATATGTATAGTTGACTTGACATCATGAGCTGAGCTCTCATCCGCATATTTATTAAAAAAGGTTAACGGATTAACGGACTTCCATGAGAGTAACGGAAGTTAAACTAAACGTCAACTTTTATTAGAAAGTTAAAAAAGTTAACTTCCGTTAATTAACGGATTAACGGAAGTTAACGGATTGTGCCCAACTCTGGCTACTACTATCTATTTATCTGTCTCTGCTTTGTAGTTCCGACAGTCTTTGTATCGGCCGCTACAGAGGAACGTCCCATCAATGGCCTGTAGATTTGACTTATCCATGAACAGTCAAAATGGGGTCTTGGAGACTAATAGACAAGTCTTACACACGGATCTCACTTGATTTGCTTCTCACTGAATCAGCCGTGTTTGTCTCTTTAGTAATGAATAACTCATCCGACGCAACGCATGCTGCTGATTCCATGATTGATTCAATGTATATTACGTCCAAACTATTGAGATTCGGAAGAATCCTTCTAACACAAATACTCATCATGGATGACTTCAATATTGACATTTTATATATTGAGGCTACCGATATCACCTGCACTTACGAATTTAACAAACGTTGAGTTTCAGGGTTCTATGACGCCACTTTTCGTACCATGTCCTTCGACGGATTGAAGAACTTTATACTTGATCCAGAATACAATTGTATTAAGTGAAAAAAATATTAAGCATTATGTCAGACACCAAAATGTCGCGGTCAATGCCGAGTTGGATGTGAGTTCACCAGAATCAATTAAGCAACATTATGACAAATATTTTGTGTGCGAAAAATATTAATTTACGAATATGTAGGCGCAGTAATGGAAAATAGATTGCAATTTATTGGACATGGAAATTTAGATTATCATAATCGGTGATCAGCTTCTTCTGACCACGGAATTAATTGCTGGTCGTTAGGTCTATCATGTTAAAAAAACTGTTTTGTCAGTGCCGATTATATGTATTTAATCTATCTGTTGAAGTGAACTAATCAACTGTTTTTTAAAGATAGACATGTAGCATTTGAGTCAATAAACATATTACAACATCGAACAACGACAAGCTGATAGTAGTCTGCTAGCGTCGAGAATTACTGATACACAATTAACCAGAAAAAATCAATTTGCCTGTCAATTTTTTCATTCTATTGAGCACTGGCTGACACTTGAGATAATGCCGAGTTGGATTCGAGCTCACCAGCGCGACGGATAAATCTCGCAAAATTAAAATCAAAACCATTGAACATTGAATAAGGTCTATCATGTCACCGGCAATCATGATGTTCTTGAATGACCCCACATTGCCCAACCTTGACATGATCAAGTGTTTAGAGCGATATAAAATCGCAACTCACCATATACTCATACACTTGGGATCTCTTTAGAGGAGCTAGACGACGTACATCTAGAGGAGGGAATACATCTATTCCCGCACCAGGCTGAGACGCCTGGAGAGGAGTTGAATTGCTGTACATGTCCTTGGACTGCTGAAATAGCGTCATAACCGCAGATTTATTACCACGACGACCACCACGTCCACCTCGAGACATCTGGAATGCAAAATAATATCACAACTTCAAAAAGCGGAATAAAGTCAATGATTAACGATTTCCAATCTATAGACTAAGGCGTTGCGGATATAGCAAAGGATGGCGGATATATTCCAGGAAGTGGAATGCATAGCCCCGACGACTTCCCGGTTCAATTATTTAAACATAAATCAAATAACATATGAAACGGAGAAGTAAAAAATGCACTATATGTATACTAAAATCACAGGAATCTTTATCTTTTTAATCTGATATATTTTAATCTTTTTGAAAATATAATTTGTAAGGCCAAGCGTTCCCGATTACAAATTTGCAAGCTTGTTGAGTTTTCCAGATCATTTATGAACATACAAGTCGTTCAGACGATTTCAATTAGCCTGCTAAATGTTAAAATTGTCAGTAAGAGTTTTGTCCAGAACCACTTTCTAATTTCGTGAAGTAGCAGTACCTGCAGATGGAACCGGTTCACGAACCGGTATTTTCACATTGAACATAAAACATCGCTGAATGGATTCTCCTGCAAGCACATTGTACATGTGCGTAGGACAGTCGTAGCAGTGCGTGTGTGTACGTGGGGGGTATGATCATGCAAATTTGTACGAATCTCGTGACCCCACAGATAATGGTGAAAATTCTGGAAACCGTCGAGCCTAGTTGAGGAACCTCTTCATCAAAATGCAGGGTTCGCACCGAATCTGTCTTAGGAGTTTTTGAGAGTAAAAGTTGTTCAATTTTCGAGAGAACAAATTCAAATGAATGAACCTATTTTCTCAAAATTTCTGGGTGCGTGACCAGTCACCACGTATACCATACCGTCCTCGAAGTTGGACGAAAGAAAAATCCCGTAACGCAAAAGTAAGAAAAATGGGCATTGAGTGAACTTTTGGAAGTTCATCCTCATTTGTCTTCACAATGTGCCACATCGATTTCAACTAAATGTGTGTCTGTGACTTGCATCTCCTGTGTTTTGAATGCATCCCCATATCAAGAGTACATGCAATTGCAGGGTTTGGATGGTGCTGACAAATACTTCCGGGACCACAAAATCTGCAGGCCAAAAAGTTAACGATTGTTCTATACCCTACACGAAATGGGAGCACACTTAACAACTTGGGCCATCATAGTCCAGATCACATGAATAACATTATTGCTGCCTTAAAGAATTCGGGTAGCCTAGACCAACTTTGTTAAGCCTAAATGCAGGCTTAACATTTGCAATTGGCGGTGAAACGTCATATAAACGAAGAATATGTCTTCAACTCCCTAGTACAATCATGCACGAATTAATCTGACCACTACAGGTCTCAGGAGAAGACGGAAAAATGATTACTCTTTGTCGTCCCTCAATTAGCCACAGTAGTGTCATATGAACATGGTTCACATTTAATGCACGCAATGATTATGATTGAATTCAGCTTAATCTTTTCACATAGCCTCCCAAAGCCTATGCATGCGTAGCAGGGATGCGGAGTCCTATCATTTTGATAGGACTCCGACTCCGGGGGGCCAAAATATAAAGCCTAGTTTTTTGAAAAATTAACTGGTTACCTACATTATAGATCATTATAGGCCTTTTTTTAGGGATCATTGCTGTATCAATTATCGATCATTTTCGATGAAAGTTCATCAAATGTCGCTTTCAGTTGGATGCATACGACTCGGCACCTCCCATCTTGTTGATGCGTGCTTCACACCGTTTTTCTCCAGTCTCTACCAGACAGGAAAATCCCTCATCCCGGCCAACAATGCTACGTAGCACCTACGTAGCATTGGTTGCAGTAGGTAGCGTGTCTGTGCTACGCAACTGCAACGTAGCAGCTACGTAGCATTTTCTTCGGTAGCGAATGCAAGGTAGCGGAACGTAGCAGCTACGTTGATATTTTTCGGTAGCAAATGCAAGGTAGGGAGACGTAGCAGCTACGTTGCAATTTGTTCGGTAGCTAATGGAAAGTAGCGAAACGTGGCAGCTACGTAGCAGGTCTAATTTGTCCTAATTGGCATCACATAATGCCAACATTGTGTCACAAATGCTCCTGGGATGTCTTCCTCCTTAGCGGGATGTCCCGGCTGACTTTCGCCCGGTGAAAAGCGATACGATAGTGTCATTATCTACCAAATCGGGAGAATTTATCATCTCATCACATGTGCCATGCAACTGAAATAGCCTATACATTACTTAAAACGTTATGTAACATCACATAAAATTGTCAGACTCATGAAGTCCCGAAATAATCCACTGAAAATGCTACGTGGATTTCACATCGAATCCACTTGACATTCTGGAATTCACGTGGATTTTTTTTTCGTCCAAAATTGATATTGCAGGATTTTCGTCTTTATTTTAGTAGTGAAGCAGTTTCAATTTGTTCGAAATCATGACGGATGACGTGGAATTATCCACGTGGATAATCCCACCATCCCGGCCGTGTCGAAATATCAGCGTGGTAAATGTAAATTCCATGGCGCATTCGTGTGGAAATATGTCCACGTGAAAAGAAGCAAAAAATTCTACGTGGATTCCCCGTGGTATTCATGTAGGAATGTCAACGTGGAAAAGATGCTGAATATTCAATGTAGATTCGAAGTAGCATTTATATAATTGAGTCCACATAGGGAAAAGTGGAACATTCAATGTAATTCCACGTCATAGTCGGTTCGTCTACTTCGTCGAGCAATCATACAAGTAAGTTTGTACAATTGATTCAAAGCTACTCAAAGGATTATTCAGCATTCCTATCCTCATTTCCTATTTCCTCCATTTCTGATCATCCTCTTCCCCCCTCCCTCCCTCCCTCTCTCTCTCACACACACACACTCTCTCTCGCATTATATCATGTACGTGCATACACGCGCATATTCGTGAGGCATCATAAATATTGAATGGTCTATGTCTATTTCGCACGACAATATTTTTACATAGGTAACCAATTGTTATTGTCACTTAAATCTCCCAATAATGAAATTCACATTTCACAAGTATTAAGTCTTGGAATTAAATCGTCTTATAAATGCTCGAAACTTTTGCAACTTTGAGTTTCCTATTGGTTTCATCAAGTGATGAGAACCAACAGTTTACGTTTAGTAGTACAGGCTATACTCTACATCCAAAATTTGCGAAAGCAATGTGATTTTGAAAGCTTTTACACAGCCAAGTTCTGTTGTGCAATTTCACCACCGCCCTTCTTGCTTTCATAGACATCTATTTCATCCCTATCCCAATCTCGGCAGCTCGCACGTCTTGGTTCGCCTTCGCCTGCTGACAGCTACAGATGGAACAGGTAGCATGGATCGATGATGCTGGCGCTTTACCTCCAGCCACACACAAGCGTCAAGCATGGAGAAACTGACATGATTGCGATGTTACGTCAAATATAGCAGACTTCAACATTGTGGACTTTCATTGCGCACGCCACTGGTGCTATCCTTCATCTGTCTGTAGAGACCGCTAGTCTCAGTGTTGCCTATTTTATCTTCAAATTCTTATTCATCGTGTACAGTATCAAATTTAGTGATACATGTGGATTACGTACAGCCCTCGTCGTGGCAATGGATTCTTCAAACGGAAGCAAAACTTCATCCGATAGATCTGCGATATGGATTTGAAGAAACTTGAATAGCCTACCTAAATGATGCACTGGAAATGAAGAGAAATGGTGCTGTTGGATGTCAGAACAGAATTTCTTTCGAATAAGACAATCAAAATACATTTGAACTCCATAGACTTCATGAGTACTCCATGACTTGTCGCTTCTTCGTTTATCAACTCCGTGGTTCAAGCTCAAATGCTTCTGTGTGTCGATTCTTTCATCGCAACAACATGTAAGTTTCAGTACTTAAATTCATATTAAATTGGTTAATGAATGAAATAAGAAATAAAATCAGAATGGAATTTTCGAAACAATTCAGATACAGATCTATTTCACAAAATTTTGAAGATAGGCTACACATACGCACATTTAGCTTCATACTGTATGTAGTCTGTCTACAACTACATGTATATCGTGATGGCATATACATCGGCAAATGTTGTTCCATGGCCTGATGATAATTTTGCTTTTAAAAGTCTACTTTAATAAGTTTTTGCTTAATTAACTCATTTATCAACTAATTACCATTTGTTTTATAGTAGTCCTATTGAAAATTTCCATAATTTTGCATTAATTAATAAGTATAAGCATAATTATTTTAAGATTTATTATTGTGCATGCACTACAGCACTGTAATTTTACGCAAATATTCGGCGTATACACATAGGCCTACATCTACTCACATTTAGGCGCACTCATATACTAACAAATATTATCAACTTGAGATGTTGAAGCAAGAAATGAAATGTTTTACATTCCGGCATGCAATTTCACATATTCATACCTCTTGTTCTGCTGCATTTTTAGACTGATCAATTTGTGTAGGAGCATCTTCCAAGTAGCATCTGAATATGCTTAACAATCGAGTCCTTACTTCGACAGTCGTCTGTTTCCGGACAAGGAAGATATGAAGCTAATCAATCATTCAAAGTAAGTAGGCCTAAAACTTACGGCGATCATTTGTTTTAATTTCTATTAGTTTCATTATGCATTTGATAATCTCCAATGAAATTTAGATTATGAGACACAGCCTATTTAGACATTAAAATTATTCATTATGATTTAGTGGCTTCTTTATGTCCCTTTGTAATCATTTGAAATACTCTCTTTTTTTAGATTTATTTGCTGTTCAAGCGTTCAGGACATGTGTCCCTTCTTCAGGGGTTAACAAAATCAAGTGGACAAGCAAAGAACTCCTGAAGAGCAAATAAATCTATAAATAAGAGAATATTTCAAATGATTACAAAGGGACATTAAGAAGCCACAAAATCACAGTGAATAATTTGATGTCAAAACATTAAAATATTTCAAATGATTTTTAACTTCGCAACGTTTTATACGAAGGGGAATAAAAAAGATAATAATCATAATGAAGAATTTGCTACCGAGTGAAGGTGAACTATATTACTCATAAAACTCCAACTCTCCAGCTGTAAACGACTGTGAATCAAACTTCCGTTGTAATTCTTGTTACAATTACGTAATCGCAATCACAATTAATGTAATTACTAAATAGTAATTGTAATCAATTACATTTCTGATGAGTAATTTATAATCGCAATCAATAACATTTTTAGCCATGTAATTGAGAGGTAATTGCGATTACTTTGCAGGCAGCACAGCTTAACATTCTTTCCGCAAGTTGCTTAAATTACGTGACTCTCCTCGTCAAAAAATGCATTGCTATACTTAAATGTGTAGCCTACCGGGTCTGCAACTACCGGTACTTTTTTCAAAGAAATTTGTGACGAAACACAATTCCAAAATCTAAATGAAGTGCCGGTCTTATGATATTCTTTCCCTCTTATCTTAATAACTGAATTGAAAATGCAGATCAGAAAATTACTCCCCTCGGAGAAAAGAGAAAAAAAACAAAGTTGAAATCTTCAAGTCAATTTAAATCATAGCAGGTAATTGCAAGCATGGCAAAGTGTCCTAGAAGCCAGAAGTCTCGATATCCCAATCCTGTATTTTCAGTTTGAATCGTAGTAGAGTTGTAGGGCGAAAACACTTGGGTGAGAATAAAAAGGTGCTAATTTAATATCAATGCTATATCATCGCCTGCTTTTCCGGGGAGCAATTGTAATTAACCTAAGCAAATCTGTCTTGAAAAAGAGGTGGCGTGGAAACGCAGAGTTTAATGCTGACAATTATCTAAAGTAATTATGAATTAATTGAAATGTAATCGAAGAAAAACGGAGTACCGGTAATTTGTAGTTGTAATCGATTACATTGATAGAGATGTAATTTGTAATTGCAATCAACTACATTTCATGAGTAATTGACACAAGTCTGCTGCGAATACAACATAATGAATCAGAACACATATAGAAGGTCGTAAGCAAGGCATAAAAAGTTTTTCCACTACAATTCCTGCTCATAGTATGCACATTAATTAAATGTTAATCAGGCATTGACATTCTTCAGTTAATTTGTATACTTTCAATACGGAGATCATAGTATAGCATCATAGGGACTTACTGTACTTAACTGCATGCATGATTCGTATGAATAGTATGCTACAGACAGGGTTGGAACCGGCCGACCGATTTTAGTAACGCCGGCCGTTTAATTTAATGAGACCCACGTCGACCGTTGTTGACATTCGGTCTAGAATATATTGCTTAGTTAATCATTACAACATTATTAAGAGCATGTAAATGTAACATAATTTGAAAGTATCCACACGTATGTTTTGTGACATGATTATTACGAACTGTTCCTTAAACAGTTAAAAAATGATTACTGGCAACTTATACACGTTATAGTTCAAACTCCACTTTATCAGTGATGCAGTTTCTAGAATCCTCCTCTATCCTGCATGAATTTCGGAAGGATTATGTCCTCTTCTCTGCCTTTTTCTCTGAAGATTTTCCTTTTGCATCTCGGCCTTGGCTAGAAAGCGACATTATCAATGAATCAATTATCGTCAATCGTTATCATACATTCAGAAAGGATAGTCCTGATAGAAGATAAAATAAAGTCCAGGTTCGCATTGGTAGTGGTGTGACAACTGTGACTATTTTTTTCTCAGGATATTCCAGTTTCATATACTGAGGCATTTGACTAAAGGGATGCAGATCTGTGATTTAATTAATGTCTTTTTTGCATGTTATTATCTAATTTTTACGCACGGTGATCTGCCACAGGTGTCTATATTTGAATAAATGCTTATTCCTACAAGCCTAAATAAGTCGGTCTACATCAAAAAGTAACAATAATACTGTACATTGGAGTAATAGGATCAGAGAGACCTTGCTGGTTGAAAGATTAAGCAAATTTTTTTTCGAGGGCAGGACAACCGCTAAAGAAATTGCTAATACAAATCCGATCATGTGTCGCATCTTCATGCTCATTTGTTCAGTTAGTGTGACTATCATCAGAATTTTCAATTCTAAGTTGTCGTGTTACTTTTGACTAACCCTGTATCTATAGGCCTATTATGCTTATCTTACAAAAAGTCAGTTGAAATGTGTTATTACGAAGTTGTTTCACATTAAGCAATAAAATCCGCTTTCTGTGTCGAATTTTATATTGATATCACACAGAGTTGGAACAATTACACATTTTTTTCCATTACTATTACAATTACAGTCGTGCTTTTGCAATTACAATTATAACTCTGAAATCAAGATCTTCAATCACAATTACAAATGCACGACTATTATTCAAACAGAATTGCATGTGTGACTTTTTACAATTACAATTACTTCAAAAATTGTAATTAATTACACAATTACAATTACATCGATTTTCCGAACAATGTTGGTCAATTATGAGTCGGTTGTCCAAAACGATTTTAAGTCTTTGTACATTTGATTTTTAGTATGAGATGCTACTTTAGGTAGGCCTATTTCTAAAAGCGGTGTTAACGCCCATAAAATAGGTTGCGCCATCTCCTCCTATAAGGATCGTCCCATACCCATGCAAAGTTATTCTTCTCCATGTACATTCTTTTATATCAAAGCTAGGTCTCATGTTTATTAATACGTTGACCTCTCACCTACGGCGTTTACTAGAGATTGGCATAAATTATTAGAGGAAATATTAGTGTATAAATTCGAAAATGTTCCTAATATGACATTTTTAATTTTGTGAGTTTTGTTGTAGAGGCTTATTCCAATTATTCGGTAGCACGCGGCACAGAATCAGACCTGTATGTAGGCTATACTTGTGCATGTAGGGATTGTAGGCTACATGGGTATTTATAGGCCTGTATCAACACTTAACAACTTCTAGCCTGTGGATCATCACGTCATTAACATTGATGCCAGGCCTATGCTGATTGCTGACTGCTCTACTAGCTATCTCATAGATGTACTGAATACTTCAATTTTCAATATAGCAATCTTTGGATTTTGTGCTTCGTCTAACTGAAAAGACAGAAGTAATTCTGTAGTCGACCGACATATTTCTTCAATTACAATTATATCATAAAAATTCAATTTTTTTTGACACGATCTCACACATTCAGATCGGTCAGTGTCTCAAGACCTCGGAGACTTACCAAGCCTCAAGGATATCATAGTTCGATGCAGGATATGAGCACTGCCAAGGAGTGCTGCTTTCGTCAATTCCGGTATGTGGTGTGCCCCAGGAATCTTGTTGAGGTAGGCCTTCAACCTTGATGTGTAGGCACCCAAGGCGCCGACAACAACCGGGACAACTTCAACATGTGTTCCACAATTTCTTTATTTCTATGCGTAGGTCTTGATACTTTGTGATCTTCTCTTTCTCTTGTATGTTTTTGTCGTCGGGGACTGCTATATCTATTATCAGAGTCTTCCTTTGGATCTTATCCACCACGATGATGTCTGGTCTTCTTGCTTGTAAGTAGTGGTCAGCCCGCACTTCGAAGTCCCACAAGATCTTTGTACCATTACTTTTGATCACTGATTGAGGGTCGTGCTTTCCATGATCCACCACATCAATTCCTTTGTCCTTGCAAATCGCTCTATGGATAGACTTGGCAGCTTCGTTAAGTCTTCGGAGGTATTCCGTTCCTGCCAGTTTTGAACAGCCAGTCAGGATGTGAGAGACAGTTTCGTCAGTTGCTTTACAAAGTCTGCATTTCGGGTCTGTTGAAATCTTTAGGATATGTGCTTTATGTGCCTTCGTGTTCAGAGCCTGATCTTGTGCGGCTGTTAGCACTGATTCGGTCTTAATCTTTAATTTGACAGTTGCTATAAGCCAATTGTAATGTGTTTCTTTTGTTGTAATGTCCTTAGTTTGTCTGAAATATTGTCCATGCAGAGGCTTCTCATGCCACTTCCTTTGTCTGTCGTCCACTTGTGCTGCTTTCCATGTTTGGAATTTTTCGGGCCCGTGCTTGTTCTGATCATCTGATTTCACCACCGCCAGCAGTGGATCGTCTTTAGTATTCCATATATACTCGTTGAGGCTCCTGTCCTCTCCCTCGATCACTTCTCGGATGTTCTTAAGCCCTCTACCTCTATTTCAACGTGGTAGATATAGGCGATCGACATCGGCCCCGTGGATGTAGCGCACGGTATACCATTATTATAATTACAATTATAATTAGAATTACAGTTGAACTTTCACAATTACCATTATAATTACAATTACTCTAAAATCAAAATCTTCAACTACAATTACTTCAAAACTACAACTTCAAAATTTATTAAACAATTACAGTTGCAATCATTGTAATTGTACCAGCCCTGATGTCACATGCGGTTTTATTACAGAAGCACTACGTCGAAACGGGATCAAGGAGGGCCAAGATGCCGTGAGGAAGCTGATCGTGAATTGGATGAACCAGGCTCCACGGCGTCTGGAGAGACGATGACAGACTGTTCCATCCGCACCCAATGATTATAATAAATTTTATTTTATAGTGTCTGTTTTCGAATGAAATCTGTGATACACAGCTGTGTGAGGGTTTTATGTGCAGAACTAAGCTAAAAACGCAATAGCAGATGTTGAGGTGAGGTGGCATTAGTAAGTAACATTTGAACAACTACAAGCCATACTAGCATTCGAGTAAAACTGCAAGGTAGTAATAGTAGCATTTAAGTAGCCACAAGGTAGCATTAAAACCCTCTAACTACCATGGGGTCAATTTTTGACCCCACTAATGATCTTTTTCATAGCAAATTTCTCACAAGCTCTCCAACATGTAATGGTTCTGTGACTTTGTCTGCATGAATATTGCGCTTATATTTAAGTATTTGGATATGTAATAATGTTATTTATAAAGGCGCATCACTGGAAAATCAAAATTCCATCACTAATTACCATGGGGGTCATGTTTTGACCCCAAGTTGCAATCCACCAGAAAAATGTTATGATGCGTTAACAAATTTATCTTGTTTACTGGTGCCAATTTTACAATGCTGTCAGATTCCAACTTAATTGATTTATCTTTTTGTCTGAAATAATAGGTTGCTGTAGTAGATCGAATTACTCCATTATTCGATCCATCTTGTGTAGGCCTATATAGCCTTGATGATATCCATTCACAAACAGAATATGCCTTTGAATATCGCATGATCAACATCAAGTATATTGACGATGAGCTTTCGTCACACGTGTGTTCCTGGCAAGCAAGCGGTCTGAGCGACTTCTAACGCCATACATACAAAGCGGAGAGCGCACGGTTCATACCAAGATCTATCTGTTTTGATGAATTGCACGTGCACTGAGATCATCCGAACTTCGATCGAATGACTCACGACTAGGTAGTCGAAAGACGCGGTATCAGTGACATTTATTTATTCTGTGGCTGGCAGACGCTTGTGAACAGTGACATTACATTTGAGGTGTTTATGGCCGAAGGCTTTTCGTCTCGAAGGAAACAGCGAGCTGCTGCTCTTCTGGCGACTAATACGTTGTTTGGAACTAATATAGAAGAAGAGTCCACTGATGATGATGTCTCAGAAGCAGAAAACTTCAGTGAATCAGCTAATCAATTATCTGAAGTGAGCGACGATGATGACGTCTTGAAGGATGAAAGTTCGGAAAGTAGTGAAAACCAAGAAACTCAAACAACACCTGAGTCTTATCATGCACGAGATGGAAGTATCTGGATTCCTCATCAATCGTCACAGGGTCGTCGAAGGTAACATAACATTGTACGTGAGCAACCAGGTCCCACAAAATCAACCACAGAACGATCGGGTGACCCATTGGGAGCTTTTTATTGCTTCATAACACCAAGTATGATAAGAATGATAATTACACATACCAATGAAGAAGGTCATCGAGTTCTTGGAGATAGATGGAAAAACGCTGACGAAAAAGAGCTGCAAACTTATATTGGACTTCTTATACTGGCTGGTGTGTATCGTGCAAGATTGGAACCTATTGAACATCTGTGGAACCGAGATCATGGACGCCCTGTTTTCGCTAAAGCAATGTCGAGGAATCGATTCAGTGAACTCACAAGATGTCTGAGATTCGATGATGAAAACACGAGAACTGACCGACGTTCTAGAGACAAGCTAGCTCCAATTAGATCATGATCTATTTGCTGCCAAGTGTCGATCAAATTTTAAACCGGGGACGAATGTTACAGTGGACGAGCAGCTGGTGTTATTTCGGGGACGGTGTGGTTTCAAGATGTATATACCCAGCAAACCGGGGAAATATGGAATCAAGCTTTGGCTCATGTGTGACGTGAGACAAGCTACTGCTCAAATTTAGAAGTGTACTGTGGAAAAACTGGGCACTCAGCTGAAATCGGCCAAGGAGCCAGAGTGGTCATGCAAATGACAGAACACTTGAAGAATTCCGGACGCAATGTCACAGGAGATAACTTTCTCTCTAGCATTTTTCTCAGCAATGCTCTGTTATCAAATAACCTGACCTACGTTGATACAGTCCGACAAAATAAACGGTTTTTACCTCCATTGATAACATCGAAGTGTGGACGAGAAGAATTATCATCGAAATTTGCATTTCAATCGAATACAACTCTTGCTTCATACACTCCAAGAAAAAGGAAGACAAACTAGCAATAACCACTCCTCTTTCTTGTGTAGGCCTACTTGTTCTGTCTGAAATTATACAATTTACTGTCATGTATAACTCGTATTGGTTTTAATATTCACTTTTGTATTCCATACACAAATCGGTATGCCAAAATTTACAAAAACGATGATTGTCTTATGAAAATAATATTGGGGTCAAAAAATGACCCCATGGTAGTTAATGATGGTTTTATCCCTGGTAGTTAGAGGGTTAAAGTAGCTGCAAGGTAGCGAAGGTAGCATTAGAGTAGCTGCAAGGTAGCAGATAGGTTGCCATGCGGTAATTTTGCTACGTAGCATATACGTAGCTGGGTGCGCCAAATGCCACGTATCATGACTGCTACGTAGCAGTCAGGTTTTTTGTTGGCCGGGATCCTTCTAAAAAAATGAGTACACTCTCGATTTTAATATGAGCTTTAGAGGACCCATCAGACACGATTAACGTGAGGGCAAGAGGATAATGTTCTCAAACAAACTAGTATTTCATTTTTGTCTCTGATGTGACCTTTGGTGCATAGGTGTGATCGAGGCTAGGAAGGCTTGTCTTCTCTACTAAATCACCGAGTGAAAAGACAAGCCTTTCTGCACTATCACGGTTCATTCCCTCAACTTTGCATGCACTGCTGTGTCTGTACTTTTGTTTGACGGAGAAAGTTGACATCAAGACAGTGACAGCTATGCACGAGGATAAATAATTTGTTTGTATTATATTTCGAGTCTAGTTATAGGCCGGAGTCCTATCATTTGAAATTATGAAATCATTGAATTATACATGCATTTGAAATTATGCTTTCGGTATAACAGTTTTGTTGCATTCATAGAACGCGACTGATATTGATATGCTAAACTATACATCATTCTTGCTAATAACATGCAGACGGCAGACATAAATGGGAGCTCTAAATTGCTCTGAATGTGTCATGGATGATTTTCGGTTATTAAAATGACGTTTCTAAGCATTGGGGCGCTTTACAGTTTGCGATTATAAGAATATTTAAGTCGATTACTTTACATCAAAGTACTTTAAATTGCCTGAGTATTTGGGTTGTGTCTGGTCAGCAGACTTAAAAGTATGAATTTTTGGTCAATTCATTCACTGATGCCTACAGACAAAACCATGGAATGCAGAAAATTAAGATTATCACATTGAATGAAGCTTGTGTCAAGCTTTCAGATGACTTAATTTTTTCGAATTTCGAAAACATTTAGTGCAGTTTTACTCATTAACACTTTATCCTGATTTTGCGCTTACTGTCGCGTTAACGTTTTTAAAGGTTAACTGCACACAAATTCATAACTTTTATTGTATTAAAGCTGGCGGTTTCGAGTTTGGGTTTAAAAGAATGCTGGTGTTATCAGCTCCAAGAATATGTAAGTTTTATCAAGATCGACCGTTCGATCATTCATTCGATGAGTCATCATTTCCCTCGGTAGAGGTCAGAATTTTTCGAATCTCTGATCTGCAGCCGGGGCCGCTCTGCACATGTTCACAAACAATAGCAATATTCTTCACGCCGTGGTTGCTGACGCTGGCATCCGATAAAGGGGTTCGACAAGATTTTTACAGATCAATCAATGATGACAAGACAGCCGAGTGCCGACATGAATTATCAGCTATGATTATGCTAATTGCTTCATTTAATTAGGCAAACCACACTGTTTCCTAAGCCTAGTGTATTAGCAACCAATCGTAATTTAGTTAACAATCAATTATAAGATCACGATAAAATTTTATGAGAATAAGTAAAAGTTAAAAGAACTTTTCATAGTGTGCAACGATTTGGGAAACGGACGAACACATACAATTATTTGCATGATGCATTTTGTCAAGGATAACAGAGAATATTGAATAAGATGTCTGCATGGGCTTAGGATGCAATACAAACTGAAAAACTCAGTGGCGTGACACCGTAAAAACTACTGTTAGATCAGACTGAATTTTCTTCAATATATGAAAGGCATTATGTCATCTACACCATTAGGACGGAAATTAAGTCAAGAAGTCTATTTGAATTAGAAAATTAAAATTATTGTATAAATAATACAAAAAGAATTTCCAAATAGAACGCTTGATGAAAAATGCGATGGTGACAAAACTGAAAAAAATTCCTTACACCGGATATTTCGATTAAAACTACAAGATCTGAAACTGTATAAAACACTTAATCAAATGATGCATTACTCAATATTATCTGCTCTACTTTGAAATTTGACTATTGGCGTGGAATGGCACATAATGGTTCAATAACTCAAATCTGACTGTTCAAATATTACGAACATCATTGCGGAGAATAAGCTCCACGACGATCATCATCTTAAATTGACCCAATCCAACATAAACTAAATGGTTATCACGAAAAAGTCGATATTCTCCAGTAATGGATTTATTCTGCTCAGCCTGTCTTTAACATCAACATTTTTTAACTGCTGGTTGCGGCACCAGCAACACTTTTGGGCTTAGCCTGGCCGGTGCGGAAACCGTGACGAAAGCGTCGGTGAACGACTTTCAAATGTCGCATGCGTCCAACACCAGTGGTATGACGACGTCGAGCTTTCTCTGACCATTTGAATTTACGGATTCGAGCATCAGGATACCCACAGGAACCACATCTTTTCTTCTGAATGTGATAAGATTTTCGACCACAACGCCGACACTGGGTATGGGTTTTGTTGTGACGCTTACCGAACGAGGTAGTACCCTTGGTCATTTTTCAATCTGCAAAGATAGAACGAGCGTTGAAGTGCATGTTTAGAAATACATTGAAGCAAATGAAGAAATGACATGACATAAAACAGTCTTGATCAGTAAGCAACTGCAACCCTTACCCCTCTATCCATTTGGCTTTTAATTCATACTCCCCCAAATCTTCAGATCCAATGGAATATTTATAAGAAATCCGACTCACCCTGGGGTGGAGTCCCTGCAGCTCATTCCTTTAATCAGCCAGATGACCCTGGGATGCTTTTCTATAGCAGTGTCAGGACATGGTTAGTACAGCTTCATGGAGGCAAAATTCACAAACCTTCCTAAACCCTTTATTCTCTCTTATATCGAGGTAAATGCTGTTTCGGCAAGAGAAGAGCCCAACAATTCAGCTACAAGACTTTTTTGCCGAATTATTATTGAAATTTATGCCATCATTCCACTGATTGAAAATTCATTTCATATAATGACGCATCATGAGAAAAATAATACATTAAGAAATTGGTAATCCTCCGGACATTATAGCCTAAATACAAGCAGAAAAACGTAGATATATAAAACAGATAATTGCATTAATAACTATTTGATCGAACAATCTCGATTACAGAAATGAAATATTATAGCAAGCAACAATATATTCATGTTCTTGGAAGCTGCTGATGTTAACAGTTAGACACTTGCTGATAAAAAACACATTCAAAGCTTCAGAAATAGAACAATCTAACTACAAAACTAATGTTTACATCAAAACTATTTGATCGAACAATCTGAATGGATAACAAAATGAAACTAACAATAGCATCAATAACACAACAGAAGCTAATAATAATCTATGCCCAAGTATTAACTCCCTCAATTCTAACAAGCACGAAGCAATTACACATGGGGGTTGAAACTTTCAAGAATATACACTTCTAGTTTAATAAAGTACAGTACATCATTTCAAACAACTTCATCTCTAGAAGTTGCATACTTTGATGAGCTGCTTCAGCTTTCATAGATTTATTGTCTGTCACTGGCTGCAAAAGCTCAATATTAATGGTAATGTGCGAGTGTATGCAGCTACATTATATCAAAGCAAAGCAATTCGATTTTAGGATTAGATGTGAATAACTATTTGGGGACTTGCAAATTACTATGTAGCATAGTTAAGGTATCAATAATCAATTTAATGTCAGCAGAAAACGGTCTGTATGAAAGTCACTTTTCCTTGCTTTTTATATCTGTTCGATAACCAATTTTCGACTGTACTTTTTTCAGCAGCTTCGATCGAGAATACTTACTGGATTTCAAAATTTCTTGGAGTTCTAAATTCTCATCTTATATTTGTTCATCCGTCACTTAGATGTATAGATCTTTTTTTGCTTCTTCGTCATGTGTAGAAACTTCATTTTCACACTTTCTTTCCAGGTCATGCTCTCCCATTTCTTTCCTACCGATAGCCTCTTCTATCTTCTCTTCAAATAGGCCTACCTTTGTAAGAATTATTTGACTGAAAACATCAAGGAATCGGTGATTTTCTGGCTTATGAATCCTCCTGCTCGAATGCATGAGTCCCTGATTGTGCGAAGAGCCACAAGCGTTTCTTCATCCAGGGAGACCCGTGAACAACCACGGTAGAGTTATTCAGTGAACAGTCAAATTCAGGGACTCCACCATCGTGACTAAGAATCAGTGCACTTTTCTAGATTTGATGAAAACCTGTACATTGGGTTTCCAAGCTCGTCTGCATTCATTGATAGTTCTTCCAAATATTGATCGATTCTTCTTTGTCTAATTCTTCAGAAAAGTGATGCAGACCATGTTCTTCGTGAACACGCTCCCAGTAGGAATTTTGAGGCATTCCTCGAAATTCATTCGGTGACATATAAGAGCAATGAAACGACGAAATATTGGTTTGAAGCTGATAGAGCCTCCATTCATTCCACTCTAAATCGCAGATATCTGCACTTGACCCAGTTCCTGATTGCTCAACCGAACGTAGAGACGTAGTGTTCAATACAGTTTTCCGTGGCCATAATTTACAATTATTTGTGACAAATATGATATTGAGGATCATGACGTTTATCTGGGTTAAACGTGGTTGCGCCTTTTAGCAACTATGACAATCAGCACTCCTATTATTAAACTTCTCCGTGTCATTTTCACAAGCTTCATTATTCAATAAATAATACATAGCTTTCGCTCCAGCATCGTCGTGGCAAACCTATATTTTAATTTTAAGGCTTTGTTGCATAAATTTTAAACAAAATTACAAATAGCTGTCTTCTGCGTTTTGTCCAATCCTGCTAGCAACTTCTTGAAACTTCTGAATCAATTCCAGTAAATATCAATGCCAAATGCCAGACATGAATCATAGGTCCTCTTCTTATGATCTTCCGCCTCAAAATGCTGATTGATTCAAACCCGTCATTCTCTTGGTTTTCAGCAATGTTAATGCGAGGGAATCTATTTCTCTGTGGATACATAATCAATTGGTAATGCTTAGTAATCATGTGGCAGGTTATATAGTCATGAAATCCTTGAAACCCATTTTTCTGGGTGAAGTGAATATATGAGGATGAAATTCCGTTACTAAAGTTGCAATGCTTTTGTCACTCAAAAGCATTTTTGTCTAAGAAACTTATTTTCATCAAAAAGAAAACATGTTGATGCATGCTACAACAATACATTCGACAAGGACCTACTAAATTTTTGATGTTTTTCTTTGATAAATAGGGCAACGTTTCTGTGAAATTCCGTTACCGGTAGCGCAATTTTACGTGTTCATCAATTGATACCAGGGTTGGCATCCCATGGGTAAAATGGGTTTTTCAAAATTTTGAATTTTTGAGATAACTCAAGCAGTACTATGCTTTAGCAAAGAATCTGTGATACTCTTTATCGAAATTACTGTTTGTGATTTTTGAATGTGATATATAATACTCGATTTCAATTTCACATAAATAAGAAGTATTTCTATTCTTTGAAAGTTAGACTACTCTATTCAATACTTGCTCCATTGCTAATAGTTTACCCACAATCAGATAAAACAAAGTTTCTTCATAAAAGAATCTATTTCTTGGGATAACGTGAAACGTCAGGTAACAATAGACATACGTGTAAAAGTAAAAATTCGGATGGAAAACAAAGATCACTTTAACAGATCTTGTATAGCAAGTTTGTATAATTACGACTACAAATTCTGAAAGAACAGCTTGCAAATTGCAATACAGAATACTCATCATCATCGTCATCGCATGGAATAGGTAGGGTTCTCTAAAATACTATTTAAATTTCATGAAAACCACCAGAAAGCAAACAGCTTGAAATCTTATTGATCGGAGCAGCGAGTGACTATAATAACAACTTGCCTACAATTCAAACGAAATTGCAGACCTACCGCCTACCGGGAGATAGCGACGAGGTGTGCTAGGAACGACATAGTACATGGAACTTTCACACATTATGCTAGGCCTCTTGTAATGCCCATTGTGCGTCTGCCGGGTTGGATGATTTGGTTTTCAGAATTGAGATATAATTAAGTACTTCAAAGAAAATGAGAGTACGGTATATTGTGACACAATTTTGCCATCGGAAATACATGTACATGGGTTATTTTGGACCCTTCTGTTTCTGAAACCCAGATCATCCAACCCGGCAGACACGTATTGTCATAGTGGGTAAAACAAGAGGCTTACTATGATATGTGAAAGTTCCATGTAGCCTAATACGTCGTTCCCTACACAACTCGTCGCTAACTCACGGACTATGCAAAACGAATACTAGCTATCAACAATAGTAACCAAATATAACATCAACATTAGCAGTTTTCAAAGGACTCCTCCAGGCCAGCTTCCTCCGTCACTCCATCTAGAGACAGAAGGTGGGAAACAGTGACAAGGCGCCCTAACTTCTCAATTGTTAGTCGGTTCCTGAGAGGTGACTGGACAAGGCCGGCAGTCGAAAATATCCTCTCGATGCCACCCGATGACGGTAGAAGGGAGAAAACGTTTGTCATCATATCCCCATTAGAATAAGGCTCAAAATAGATGCTATGATGTCACGTTAAGAAAATTCATTTTTTTGAAAAAAAAACATTTTACCCATGGGATGGGTTTTTCCAACCCTGATTGATACAAATACATAATACATCTTTTACTCCTGTGCTGGCATCTACAGCATTTGTCGTGCTATCTTTCTACGAGTATTCTCGTTTAATATCAGAACTTAAAATTTTATTCGTGTTGAGATTGTAAAAAAATAATACTAATCACTCACCAAGACCTAGGTATAGGCCTACTGATTTATTATTTTTGTTAACAAGGAAAAATGATGAAACTATGTCAGGTAAAAATAAGACAGAAGTAAATCGGCCTACTATAGCACTATGATTTGGGATGCATTGCTGTCTGTGTATCTACAAATAGCGTAGGCATACAGCATACTGCTGAATGATATCTGACGTTAGTCATCAGAAATATATGATTGAAAACAATTGTGCATGGTGTAAGTCGGACTCTTTTTAGGTCTCCCCTCACATTTTTCATGAATGTAAATTAACCTTATCAAATTAACTAATTTATTGATACACTTATCTTGGCAAATATTGATAGCTGCTCAGACCTGCCTGCTCCTCAGTCCAGCATCTAATGCAAAAAAAGGCGAATATAAGGAAGATTTGTCTTGAAGTAAAGTACAAATTCTCAACAGCTATGTTTCTACTGTCTACATGGATTTAGTTGCTTCTATAGCTCTGATTGAAAGGGCGTGTTGTCGCTTGGCCCGTCCATCCCCAGTTCACCAGACAAATTGCTTTGACATGATTTTTGTAAATTTGGCAACACTCCATATTTTATGACGAACCCTCGAATTTTATGGTCTTGGAGGCCTGACTTCGTAATGCTCAAAATCGTGAAAACAAGTTATCTACAGAAATTAAGTGATGCTCTTCCAAAAATTCAAACTTTTCTGAAAAATCGTGAAACTAACTTTTCAGGGACTGCTCCACTAACTTTATTCAAAATCCATAAAATCTTCGGCACTTTCACAGACCGCACGAACCCTGAGGTGTGAACTCGTCTCCATCGTGGATTTCGGTTCGAGTCCCGGATTGGGGGACTGCGGTACCGTAAGATGGGGCGACTTTGGACAGTAGAAATCTGAGAACTGCATCAAAACAACCACTTTCAAACGTCTTTTGAGCTATCGATCATTGTGAAATACGATTTTATGATACATAAGCTAAAATTTCTTGGTATTTGAGATTCTTGTAATATTTCATTTAGGTAATTCCACATCAAAACGTCAAATTTCGGAAAAAGTGAGTGGCGAAAGTTCTCAGATTTTCTTGAAATTCACATATTTTCATCACTTGGGTGACGCAGTAGACATTGCAAGGAAACCATACATCAGGCCAAAAGCCGTTACGCTTTGTATGTACGGAAATCCATTGCTACCCAAAAGCTTGGCTCTAAGGACTTCTGGAGGATTTACAACAGTGTCACCAATAGGAACAAATCCTCCATCCCAGCACTCCGTCATGCCGAAGTCAGTACTTCTATGGCGACAACCTCAGCAGACAAAGCCGAGCTTCTTTGCAAGGAGTTTGCGAAGAATTCGTCATTAGACAATGGAGGTAGAATTCCACCTCCAATTACTACGCGCACTGATGAGAGTTAGTCCTCCTTCAGTCACAGTCCGAAATGTCAAAACGATCATCGCCGGTCTCGATAGCTCTAAGTATAGTGGACCACATGGCATCCCGGTTTCGGTCTTCAAGCATCTCTCACCTGAGCTTTCTCCACTTTTATCTAAACTGTTCAGTAGATGTGCATCCACCGGTGAGTTTCCTTCCTGTTGGAAAGTAGCTTCCGTGGTTCCAGTTCCAAAGAGAGGTTTCTGACTCATCTCTTCCATCTAGTTACCGTCCTATCAGCCTACTTCCAATTGCTGGCAAGATTTTTGAAGCAGTGATTAACCAACACATTGCTAACTTCCTTGAAACTCAGAACCTTCTATCAGAAGAACAGTATGGCTTCAGGCACTCTTGATCAACTGCAGATCTTCTTTCATATGTCACCGAACATGTGAGTCGTGTCCTTGACAAACAAGGTGAGACGAGATCAGTTGCCTTGGATATTTCCAAGGCATTCGATAAAGTCTGGCATCAGGGACTCCTTATGAAGCTAAAGTCCTATGGAGTTGCTGATCAACTCCATAAACTTCTTGCTTCTTTCCATAGTGACCGGCAGATATCTGTCGTCTTAGATGGCCAAAAGTTTTCCACCAAGTTTGTCAATGCAGGAGTCCCTCAAGAGTCAATTTTGGGACCCACTCTTTTTCTGCTGTACATCAACGACCTCCCAGACTGCCTAGTGAGTAAATTGGTGATGTATGCAGATGACACAACACTCTTCAATTCCAATGAGCGACTCGCTAAAAACACTCAGCAACGTCAGCAGTTATGCGACGTTCTTAATGAAGACCTACGCAGGGTCTCAGAATGGGGCGCCAATTGGCTTGTTTCTTTCAATCCTTCAAAAACTCAGAGTATTCTGCACTCACGACTTAAAGGAGATGATGATCACAGCATTAAGATGTCAGATAATTGGATCAGAGAACAAGATTCCATCTCCTTCCTTGGATTGGCGGTTACGAAAGACTTGTCATGGAAACCGTACATCCAATCCATTAGCAAGCAGGCAGCTCAACGCATTGGTAGTCTCTATCGTGCCAGCAGCTATCTTCCACCACAGACTGTCTGCTATCTTTACAAGTCCACTATTCGTCCTCTGATGGAGTATTGTTGTTATCTGTGGGCAGGCGCCCCACAAAAGCAACTTAACCTCTTTGAACGGGTTGAGAAACGTGTCAAGAATCTCATGGGTGAAAAACTTGCTAGCAAGTTGCAGCCGCTCTCCGTCAGACGGGATGTTGCTTCACTCAGTCTCTTCTACAGGTACTATTTCGGTAGAAGCAGCTCTGCAGTAAATGAGTGCGTACCCAAACCTAAGATCTTCTCCAGAAGCACACGCAGAGCTAATGCACTCACATGCTATAATGTGAGCTTAGAACGCGCACGTACTGTGAGTCGCTTGAAAAGCTTTTTTGTTCGCACGGCACAGCTTTGCAATCAGCTTCCCCAGACCACTTCCCCTGACCAATACAATCTTGATACTTTCAAGAGGCGTGCGAATAAGTTTCTGATGGGGACAGCTTAATCAGATTAGATCTGTTTTTATTTATTTTATTTAAAATAATACAATTTGGTACTTTTCATTGAGTAACCCCTAGCTTCGTTCATGGCTCATAGCTGTGCTAGGGGTGAAAATTCAGTAAAAAAAAAAAGATTAGTTCGCTCAACCGTTAGCCTACGCTCGACATCAGCATTACCATTGTTGATGGACAGACAGCTCTTGATCAATTTACCAAGAAGTTCATATTTCTTCTGATTACTACTCTCGAACTTGTTATTCATGACTTCACTCCAAAATTGATCGATAGAAAGCAATTTCCCTGTTTTATCTCGGAAAAGTTCATCAGGAATACTTTCTGATTGATAAAGCTTCCACTGAACACGCAAAGCTGACATTTGAGACTTTGATGATATGCGGCATCTTTGAAGCCAGTCGGCTAATGGCGTTCAATGAATCTGTTTGACTCTTTTGCTTCGAACTGGGGGATAGATAGGTCAAATCCTTCAACAACTCCGAATCTATAGGTAGCTTTGTTTGCGGATGTTCAATCATAGCTGTATAGGAGGTTCTCATTGATTCACGGCTTCCCTTCTTTTGCCTTTCTGACTGCATAGCGCTCATGACATTGGCTGCTTGACCAAATTCAACTTCTTGCAGATGATGGGCTGTATTGGCGGTATTGATGCAAAGAAGGTCGGCTGCAGTCTTCATTTCCGGTTTTAACAAGCGACGCATAAAGTTGTCACGAGGTGTTTCATTTCCGGAAACAGTCTGTGTACAAGGTCACTATCTTGGAAAATGAGGAAATACTCTTCAAAAATATCAGCAATATCCAGCAAGAACTTCCTTGTTAGAATTACATCTTGTTCATGAACGGTTAGACCATTCCGAATTCTGTCGAATCGTTCATTTTTCGGTAGCGCTTTTTTGAACTCGGACTGTTTTGGCACATGACTGAGGAAGTACTTTTTGCAATCATCCCACCGGATTAGAACTCTTTCAATTGATTTTGAGAGAGCAAGCCATCGTGAATTGGTGTAGCGAATAAATAATGCTTCCCCTTGTTCAATTATCGAATCCGCAAAATGAGTGAAATCTTCACTTTTACATGGAGCACTTTTAAACCATTCGAATAAATCAAAAATCAACTGTTCTACCATGGGTCCGAATTCCAATGCATCTACGCCTTTCCGGAATCACCCATAAGATAATGAATAGCCCAAAAAACAGAGTGTTGCGGAAATTTAATGATTCTCCATCAAGTTATACGACATCTGGAGTTCAGTGCATTAGTCAACAAAATCATAAAATCCAAAAAGTGGAGAGCTGATATCTCTAATGATGAATTTTGAACTAGGCTAGTAGTCGGCAATTTACGAAAATCTATTTGAGAATGCATGATTTCGAAGAAAAAATGAAAAAAATGACAGCAGCAGCCAAAAAATGAAATAATATGATATGTTACCAAAATAATGACGCACTAGACAGCCTGCCATACGTACTGCGTGATTACTTACCGGTATACAGGTAGAAATTGTGTAAATGTTTACCTACTGTCATATGAACTTCCAATTACGATCGTTTTTATCAATGAATAATTGCCGCGACTCGAACAGTATCCGCGAACTTCTTGCCCAAGTATTTTTTGACGAGAGACCCTTATGATCTGCTGCTTACCGGCTTCACGTGTTGATGAAAGCAGGAAGTCTTTCCCTATTCAATACCGCAATCCCGAGGTCTGTGTCTGTAATTCATTCATCTTGTCTGTAGATAACTAAGCAATTCGGTCAGAGGTTACCTTTTGCCTCAATAAATTTAGAGAATTTGACTGTCTTTAAAATAACAAAGGCCACATATTTACCCACATATTCAAATTAAAAAAAAATTATACTTCTGTGTGGAAAAAGTTACTTCTGATTAGTTTCAGATAGACAATGTGAAGCGTAAAACACTCAACCTATCAGAATTGACGTAGCTGCTGCGAGAAATTGTCAGGACTGGGTCAAAGATCTCATAGATTGAATATGGTTCATATAATTTGAGATTCCAAAACCTTTTTCCCGACCCCTGGTGACTTTCTAGACATTTTTTATAATCATTTGGATGTATTTGTAGTCGCCTGTGGAAGAAGGGACCGAAAAATTACTAACATTTATTAAAGAATGTTTGAAAATTAGATTTTTTTCAAAAAATTTTGTGATTTTTTTTGGAGGGCCCACAGAAATTTTCTCGCAGCGAAGAAGTTATGAACTCCGCTTGGAACATCTATGGTTCGGTATCAATTAAACAGTCCAAGAAGAATTTTCCTCAACTTCGCTGCGAGATCGGTGATGTAGGCTGTCTAAGATGCAATGATTTTTAATAAATTCGCTAAAAATAGAATAATTCGAATAAGTCAAGACCACGTATGTGACCTTCCCGATGGAATTTTCCCGAAATATTTTGGATTTCATCTAGATAGACCCAAATGATGAAAATGTGAATTTCAAGAAAATGTGAGAACCTTCGCCACTAATTTTTCCCGAAATTTGACGTTTCATGGTGCCCGCGCAATGATAATGAAATTTTTCCAGAAATTTTGTAAAAACCCTTTGTGTTAAAAGCCAATCTATGTACAACAAATTTTATTTATGTTCGATATACGGCAATTTAGTTAATTTAGAAGACGAAATTGGCAAGTTACCCCATCCTGACGGACTCATTATCGGTGGCGACGTAAGTGCTCATGCTGGAACGTGCATCAAAAGGTAACGAGGAAGTTCTAAGTCTGCATGGTTATGGCGACCGCAACGCCGAAGGGGCTACAGTTCTGGACATCTGTAAAAACCATGGGCTCAGAATTCTGAATTCTCTCTTCGGGAAGGATAAGAAAAACTCGTCCACTATAAAGCAGGAGATTCCGAGACACAGATGATTTGTTGTTCATGAGAAGGAAAGATGGCGCGACAGACCTGGACTGTACTTCAGCACCTGGGGAGGCTTGCATGAGCCAACACAGAATGGTCAGGGCTGATATCAGCATTGAAGGCTTTATCAAGAAAAAGAGAACTGCGAGGAAGAAAATCAAGCTCTGGAAGCTAAAAGAAGTCTTCAAAGAGGTTCACGAAGGAGATGGCAGCCGGGAAACACTTGTGGAGAGTGTAATGAAAGCTGGAGTGAAAGTGTGTGGCCTATCGAAAGGTCAAAAGAGGCAGAGAGAGGGAGACCTGGTGGTGGAATGAAGATGTACAACAGATCAAGGAGAAGAAAGATGCTTACAAAGTTTAGCAAAGATCTGGAAAAGGGTCGGATCATCACGTGTACTGTACAAAAAAGGCGTGAAGCCAGGTGTTGTGTGGCAATTTCGAAGAAAAATGCTTGGGAGAAATGGAGTGAAGGCTTGACAACTCATGCCGGAAGAAACAAGATGTTCCGGATTGCAGCGCAGATGAAGAAGGAAAGGACTGACATGCAAGGCACCCACTTCATCAAAGATGAAAACTATGCAATCAAAATAAATGAAAAGGAAGTGAGAGATGTATGGACCTACTTCAAACGAAGAGAACGCCATCTTTCTGAGCGAAGTTACTCCAATTGGAGAACCCATCGAAGATATTTCTCTGAATGAGGTGAGGGAAGCTATAAAGAATCTGAGGAACGGCAAAGCTCCTGGTCCTTCTCGTGTGACAGGATATATGTTGAAATTTAGTGGAAATTCTGCCTTGAGAGAATTGCATACCTTATTTCAGAAGATCTTGCAAACGAAAGTTTGTCCTGAACAGTGGTGTAACAACCTTACCGTGGCTTGCGACTCCTGGAGCACGGTATCAAAATCTTAGAAAAAAATTCTTGACAAGAGACTGAGGAGCCTGGCCAACATCGGTGAACACCAGTTTACGTATCGTCAAGGGAAGTCATGTACTGAAGCGATCAGAAGATTGCAGGAAAAGTACATCGAGAAGAAAAAGAAACTTTTCCACATCTTCGTCGACCTCCAGAAGGCATTTGACCGCATCCCAAGAACCGTCATACGATGGGCCCTCAGACGACAGTACGTCCAGGAAAGTCTGATCGAAATTATCATGGCTGTATGTTGATACCAAGTCAAGAGTTTGTGTTGCTGGAGGGACATCGGATGAATTCGGTATAGGCGTCGGCGTCTATCAAGGATCCGCTCTCAGTCCCCTTCTTTTCATCCTAGTGATGCAAGAAGCAACTAAAGATCGTAGAATAGGCGGACTGAAGGAGCTGCTGTACGCGAATGATTTAGTCCTTACGGGCAAAAGCAAGGAAGAGGTAGCTATGATGTCTAAAGAATGGAAGGAGGATCTGGAAAGCAAAGGCCTGAGTGAACACCCAGAAGACTAAGATGATGATCAGTGGTAGCAAAGAGAATTCCCCCGTTCAAGCGAGATTCCCTTGTGGTGTGTGCGGCAAAGGTGTTGGGGTCAACTCCATTCATTGTCAGCAATGTGAGAAGTGGTGCCACAAGCGTTGCAGTGGACTGAGGTTTCACTACGGCATCGTGAATTTCAGGGATGTGATTGACCAAGCGAAAAAAAATCAGGAAATCAATTTTTGAAGGGGGCCCATTATAAACAGTCACTACTACATTAATAATAGAACCATTGGTTTGGGACATTCACACTGCCTGGTATATTTCGATTATAAGCAAGAAATGAAGGGGAACAAAATGAAAGCAAAAGCAACGCGCTAAGTAATGTATGCAGCCCATATAGTATATTTAGTATATATAGTATATTTATCTGTCATGTACCAAAAATGACCGAAATCAACACAAAAAATTAGGATTTCCTGATAAATCAGGAAAAATCACATCCCTAGAATTTTCAATGTCCCACTTGTGTCCATGGCAGCAGAAGTGCAGTAGATGTTGAGACATGTTGGGTAGACTATGAGGAAATTGAAATCGTGAAAGAATTTCACTATCTTGGTGATGTGCTTTGCTGCGAGGGTGGCGCCGTTCGTGCTAGAATCGCGTCAGCCTGTTGCAAATGGAAGGACATCACCAGTCTGCTCAGAAACCGCCACATTCCACTCAGGTGCCGAGGTAACGTGTACAACTCTTGCACCAGGCATGTACTTCTTTACGGTGCTGAAGCTTGGAACCTCACTAAACATCTGGTTCAACAACTCCGGTCATGTGAAAGAAGAATGTTTCGTTACATGAGTGGCATTTCATTGTTTGATCGGATCGACAGCGCTACGGTGGCAGGCAGGTGTGGCCTCACATCGTTAGACTAAGCAATCAGAGAGCGAAAGCTTAGGTGGTTCAGTCATATCAAGCTCGAAGTGATGGTAGAAGGTTCCCGTCCTCGTGGAAGACCGAGGAAAACATGGTTCCCAATCGCTAATGACGACATGGTGGAGCTGGGAATATCTGCGAGTGATGCTCAGGACCGTTCTTGATGGAGGTCTGAGATCGTCCAGCACTCAACAGAAGACGAACTCAGAAGTTCATTCATTTTATTTTTTAAATTGTTGCTCTCATGTTGCTTCTCGTCCGCTGCCTTCCGCAAAGCGTTTGACCTAACAAGGAGGCTCATATTACACTCCTTCTCAGCATTTCTTGCCAGTTCGTCTGCCTCTCTTCGCAACAATAAGATATCGGAGTCGATTTTCATTTTATTCATTTTTTCTATAGTTTTTTACAATGACAACAAGTAAAGAAAATTTCATTAAAATCCGGTATATCGAAGTTTTTCTGACTCTTCGACCTCCAAATTTCCTGACTTTTCCTGAAACCAACAAAATTTCCTGACTTGCCTGTATAATAACATAATATACACAGCATCTTCGGTCTGCGTTACTAATAATTTGGTTTCATAATATGAACAATCGATTTGGTAATATAAAATAATGAGAAATCAAATATAATTATGAAGTATTGGTAACAAAAAATAATGAGCAATCAAGAATAATTACAAAATATTGGTGGCAGATGAACAATAGGAATATAAAATATCTGCAGAATAATTATTGATAAAAACAATACATCAAATATGAGAATATATTATGGAGCACCAGAAAAGGAAATCGTCTAATAACACAACTTGTCGGGAACATAAACTATGTTTAGGCCATCGCTTCAATTGTCCCTAGATTGCCCGTGTGTTTAGGCAGATATCATAGGTAAAATATACAAACTTTAGTAAATTTCGAATGTGTTGTATCAAAGACATTATGAATCGCGATAGGTTAAATCAATAAAAACTAATAAGCCGTTTCGATATCTAGACGTCCCTAAGATGATCCCTGCAAGCTTCTCGTAGAGTCGGCACCCATCTACTGGATTTTCCGTAAGCGAACTTGATGCCCGACTTCATCACATTCAAACCGGAGGTCATCGACCACGGGAAGGGGAAAAGTTTGATGTCGCTAAAGGCATCCCAGAGATCCTCCAAGGAACAGACGTTGGGGATTCGAGAAGTGATAAATGAATTCATCATTGGGGATGAAAGAAGTCACAAACGTAGTGTTCGCAGATTGTACCCGCAACTTCAGCATGTCTCATTACCTGATCTACTAAGAACCTTTTCCAGGCGTATTTTACAGCAGTGGCATAAAATTTGCAGCTGCAAACGTAGACTGTGTTAATCAAAATAAAATTAATCATACAATAGCTGAAATGTTTTGAATTTGGACGTTCGCCTGCTGTTGTGATGAAGGTTGAAGTAAACAACAACCAAAGTTGGCCAAGAGTAAGAGGAAGCCCATTGTAAGCTTTCTAGGGCATATGGAGATAATATAAATTTCATTAGAAATAGCCGAATTATCAATTATGTTAAAAACACAGAAAGAGAGAAACATTGTGTTAAAATGTAAAGACACGACTCGTCCCGGTGAGAGGAGCTCAAGAAAGGGACGCCAAAATTGAGCCCTGCATCAGTGTGTCTGGTACTTAGTTAACAGAAAATTTCTCAGAATATCTTGAAGCGTCCAGTTCATCAAATGACATCACTGTGACCGAATAATGTAGTAAATTACAAAGAGAAGGAATTCTGATGTTGAGATCTTCATGGAGAAATAGGTTTGTGAGATGAAAAGCAGAAAAAAAGAGATTATCCTGATCCTGGCACCGATCATTTTCTAGGATGACAATGTCGAATGTTGAAAATTCTTTTAAAAGCCAAACATGAATATTCTTCTAACTTAAATTCATCATCTCAATCTGATACGTGGAAATCCATAAATTCACAAATTTCCAATCACAGCTCGAAAGTGAACATAGATGATCCAACTGCTCACGATCTGAATGATAAGTTCTTTTCGACTTTCACTCCCCCCGACCTACCTGAATCTTACGACGATCATGGAATTTTTCGTTATTTCACACCTACCACCGAGGAAGTAGTGTCTATGATAGGACAACGTAAATCCAATTCGATTGGCGCTGACGGTATTCCGGGCTACTTCATTAGATCATTTGTTGACGAATTGGCAGCTCCTCTTACGATAATTTATAATCGCTGTCTTCAGTCTGGTGTTTTTCCTGATTTCTGGAAGTGTGCCAACATTTTGCCTCATCCAAAAGGCAAAACTGATTATCGCCCAATCTCTATCCTCCCGTTCCTTAGTAAAGTCTTAGAAAGGCTCATAAGAGATCGTATTCTCCTCCCTTCCATGAACCATAGCCTTAATCTCCAACAATTCGGTTTTGTCCCTGGTAGGAATGGTGGTTGCACGAATGCTGTGATTGCCATCAGACTGTCAATTCTTCAACACATTTCAAAAAGTTCTTCACATTATGCTAGAGTCCTTGCCGTTGATTTTCGAAAGGCCTTTGACACCGTGAGCCATGCTACTCTTTTGAAGGTTCTCAGTGATAACTTTGGTTGTAATACATTTGTCCTTTAAGTTATTCGTGATTTTTTAGCTAATCGTTTTCAACGTGTCATCACCAGTAATGTTGTTACTCTATGGAAGCCTGTCACCGGTGGTGTCCCACAAGGCTCAATCTTGTGACCACTGCTCTTTGTTACCTTGATAGATGACCTTCCACAACTACGTGAAACGAAAATCATTGCATATGCGGATGACATGACTCTGATCCATCTCAATGAGCTGAAGTGTTCTGATTGCTTTCAGAGTGATGTCGATGTTTTCACAAAGTGGGTGTCTGATAGAAAGCTTGTAGTAAATGTTGATAAAACGAAGTGTATGACTATTTCTCGAACAAACTGTAATCCCACTGTCAGTGCTCCGAGCGACAAACCACCGACTTTTCAGGAATTCCCGAATGGCTGAAATTTTCGGGAATTATGCACTATCACATTAAAACGGCATAGAAACCGTTAATGGGATAGCATTCATTAATTGATATATCAGTACATTAATCTAATGCATCTGTAAGTATTTTGATCCCCGGGAACAGACTAGTTATATATATCCCTTACATTTCTTCAAATATTGTGCATAATAGTCTTCATAAAGCTTATCTTCATGTGTTTGGGTTTTAAAATGAATTGAAGCTTTGAGATACTATAAGCAAATCTGAATACTTCAACAACTTTAAGTGTGCAGCAACACATAGAAAATATTAATTAATTGGCATACAATGAGGAAACGTCATATCTATGTTGCACATGTATTATCTATTTTCATCTAAGCACTGTACTACTGCCATTGATCAACAAGTACATGTACATATATTTTATTACAAAAAATACTCAGTTTATCCACATTCATTTATTTTCACGTTATTTGGAAGATGACTCTTTGACAAAAAATTGGTCCATCAAAGACACCATCTTTTTTTCTTTTTGTTTCAATAGTCTTTTTCTTCTCTAATAGAAATTTCAATTTTTCCTCCGAATCTTTCACTTTTGTTGTTGCCGTTGCAATAAACTCTGCAAGTTTCTCTTTTTCGGCAATAAGTTTTTGCAATTGCCGATCCGTTTCAAGGGCAGAACTTTCAATATTCATGAGTGAATCATTTGACTTCCGAAAATTGGAAAAATCTCCAATAATTTCGGCCTCCATGTTTTTCCTTTTGATATCCTCGTTCGCTTTGGCTTCATCCCTTTTTCTCTTCCTGTAGTGCTGATGTGCAGCAGAGCAGACACTCAGAAGGCTTTCATTGATTGGAACAGTGGAATTTGTCCAACCATTAGCCGAAAGTATCGACTTACTGACGACCAGTGCCTGTATAGTGTCCGGCGAGAGGCAAGATCGCTTCTTTGTCACGTCAGACAGGACACTGAACTGCCTGGCCGATATTAGTTTAGGACATTAAGAAGTCCTCATTAGACCGTTAGTAGAAGGCACCACGACCTCCTTCAGGCATTCATTAACGGTACAAGATCCGCATGAATAATATAGAGATCGGAGATACAGACGAAGACGTAGAAAATCGGAGATTTGGACGGAATCTGTCTGTAGGTTGACAACTGACACCTAATCAGTTCGTTAAATAAGTATTCACACAATTAATATGAAAACACAGATCATTCACCAAATCCATCAACAAGCAACCACATACAGGTCACATCATGGTCACGTAAAACTCTTTCTCTATATCACGATGATATCGCAAGAAATGGCTGTTTGAAGGATCTCGTCTTAGATAGATAGTCGGACATGAAACAGAAAACAAAACTTTATACATGTGCGTAGTACATTTTATACAGCATGATATGCCGAGATAAAACTATTAAATTATTAAGCTATTAACAAGTTCGGGGAAAGCCAAGTATAATTAATTATGTTGGAATCATACTATATGTATTTAGGACGACAAAAGGAGTATAAAATGGCGAATTCTGCGTCAATACTGATAGCATAACTTTCATAAACTTTAAAGCGTATACTTGCTACTAGTTCGATATTTACAAAATGCTACGATGGCCTTCTTCGATTCACGAGACCATGGGATTGGGAAGTACATGTACATGTACGTCGTTGTTTATTAGAATTAACTATATTTTACCGAAAAATTCATGGAATAAAGGAATGAGGATTGATAAAGGAGTCGAGAGGTTTGAAATTGATATTCTAGATAAATTTCTATCATACGCTCGCATGATTACTCGGGAACGTTGATATTTATTGAAGATGCTTAACTTCAACAGGACCCAATGCCAAAAATCATATTTGTTAGAGATACTGCATAATGGAAATTTTCAGGTATTTCGGGTCCATATTTTCGGGAATTCTGGAGTAACTTAAAATTTTCGGGAAATTCCCGAATTCGGGAATGAATCGGAGCACTGCACTGTCTCTCCTATTTATATCAATAACGCATGTATTGAAGAGGTTGAAAATTTGAAAATATTGGGAGTATTTTTTACATTTTATGCGAAATGGGATAAACAGTTTAGCGAACTGTATAATAGGTGCTGTCGGGCAATGTCAATAGCAAAACGCCTGAAATGTAATTCTAACCGCGGCAGTGTTGTTTGGCAGGCTTATACGTCTCGTGTATTGTCACATGTCTTTTTGCTGGCCAGCCATTTGTGGTGATGTTTCAAAGACAAACTTGAAAAACTTGTTCACCTAGATCGTGTTGCCCAAAGATGGGCAAAAGTCAATGACATTCCAAGTCTGCGACAAGACTTGTATTCGGATTATAAAAAAGATTTCATGTGCGAAAGAAAATCATCCCTTATCGGAATTTTTTGTATTGAGAAAAAACCAAAGTGATGTGAGACATTCACGGATTTTACGACCTTTGAAAAGGCGACTTGCTTTGTATAATAACAGTTTTGTGAAATTTTCGATGTACTCATGATATTGTCACCCCGCCTCTGTCATTACCGCCCTTTGTAACTGAAGAATAAAGTATTATTATTTTCAGATTCAGATTGCCATCACTAAAGAAATTAACGATAAATTCTACTCATTCAAAGCAATTCTTTAACGATCAATATACTTAAGTTAAGGAGAATAAAAGCACAGCAACTTGCTCAGGTTATAGACGGATATGATGATGACCAAATCTGACAATTTGAGCGAAATTTAGTGCACTTTTAGCGTTTACACAACGAATGGCATGATATTCAAAATTAAAAAGTTCTCAATAGTTTACTGATGGAAAACTGAATTATTTCTCTGTTCCAGATGTACAGTGAACAAAACCGCTTTGCATTTCTTCATTTAAGCCTAAAATCACTCCATGCTTCCTAATGAAATAGCACATAATACGTGGAATGAGATCAAGAATGAGAATTACACTACCTTTAACATGTGGGTTCGCACTGAAAGCGATGAAAACGATTTGAAATTGTTAATTTGAAACAACCTTTATTAATTGATGCATTTTAACCTCTGTGCAAACTCCGCAACTGTTTGTTCATTGGCACCATCCTTGCTTTATCTCGCCTTACACCACCTCTCATATGGCAGAAATGCTAATAAACTGAAATGAAAAATCAAACATCAATTCATAGAACTTGTTGCGATTGAAGCGCAGTAAACACGAATCATGAAACATCATTCGTAACTACGAATCATGTAGCATTTATATCGCGAAATTCTTCGCTTTACGTCAAGAACCAACAAGTATTGTATTTCACCTGATGTTTTGCAAGCTTCACTCTTCGGGATTTCAAGGCAATTGGCAGCAATTGGTGCTAGCACAGGAAGTAGAAATATTTCTAAACCTCTTCGAAGCATACGCTATGTGAAGGTCTCAAACATAGACATCGAACATCAGCGACTAGTGCTTATTGTTCGATGTCTATGATCTGAACTGTTGTGTGATCTGGATGAAAGTGTCATCAGTGTCATCCATATAAACAAGTAGAGTTAAATATCTTTCAAGTATCATCAGCTAGCACCAGTGGCGGATTCAAGGGGGGGCTACCCGGCCGTGGCCGGGGGTGTGATACTCAGAATACAAATCTCCATCAGTTAAGTTAGTGTTCGATCTCTTTTTTATTTATCAATCAATGATGACTGATGAGAGAAACATGCAAGGAAATCTGATGACGTAAGGCATATTTTCTGTCTTCATCAGATCATGGACTTCTAGATGATAAAAGAAATAAAATAAAAGCGAAGCTGTGTTTCAACAGTCTATAATGCTACTCCGCCACCGTTCGTTGTTACTGTAAGTTTCAATCGATCAAGTTATTTTTGACAGTCGTGCATGCCGTGTGGAGTGGATGAGGATTGAAACAACTGATATCGTTTACAGCAGCGCTGGCCTCCACTTGCCAAGTCCAAGTCGGCCATTTCTCATCCATCACTTTCATGTCCAGGTGCTATTATCTAGAAGTCCATGATCAGACTTAACATTTCAACGCCGTCAGCGATGTACTATTGAATGGCGATTCGCTTGCACACGCGGAGGTTTCTTTGTTGGCAATTGCAATGACTTGTAAATATTGTGTGCATATGCTTGCGAGACTGCGAACTGCTGATTCAGATGTAGATGATTAATGACTAAGAAGGAAACGCTATCCCTCTCTTATATTACATTTAGCTGCTTGTTGTTGACATACATGCAAGTCAAAGTCCACTGTGAACATGAGTGAGAGACCGCCAACGAAACGAAGGAAAATATCTGATTTCTTTGAGTCTGTGAAGAAAACGGATGCTACTTCTACAAATCAAAATACTATGAGCACGTCATCGTATAATTTGTCATCTCAAAATCTCTCCTGTTAGTCCTCGTCCAAAGTCCTCGTCATCTAAAATAGAAATACAAGGAGAGTCGAAAAATACATCTTCGTCTTTTGAAGCTGGGACATTCCCATAACGATGTCTACATGTTTCATAATTTTAATAAACTTATAGTTAATAAGACTTAAGGTTTGTCCTTAAGAGGACAGGTGGTGCGTTCCCACCGGCAGACATTAAACGTTCAAGGCGCGTCAAACTTTTGACTATCCTAGGACTACATTTTAGAGCCAAACTTGACGAGATCGGTGTGGAGGACCTTCCCACTAGTCCATTTTTCACTCAGCGCTTATAAAGCGGGGCTGGACCTTACCCCTAATGGTCCTCTGACTTGTGATCCTCGACAAATGAATGAATGCATGAAGGTCTTTAAGCACAAAGACTTGACGGATCTGATTGCGTGCCGGGCGGACCTACCCGGGGGTCCATAACGTAGCGCTATACGGGCTGGACTTCACCCTTAAGTGTACGAGATCGTTCAAGGCCGCTTAACAAGTGATCTCCTTGGTCAAAGTTTCAAGCTCGATTGATTAGGAACTTATATATAAATAGACACTTAGTAATCACCATGTCAACCCCATGGAGACCAGTAATCTTATTCGACGTCATCACCCAAAACGCCAGAATTGAAGTCTCAAAGTTTCGAGGTCGACGGAAATGGAATAGGAGAAAGCGACATTGCTCGAGCATTACAACATCCTGGTGGACCAGTCCAAAAAATGAGCAAAGAGAGAAGTACATATTCTTCTGATGCTTGCAGTATTCATTCCACAATAACTAAAGTTGATTTTATTGTTTCTCTAGTAATACTGAACTCAGTGATGACTGTAACCAAACGTCTCGCATGCGTATTACAATCTGCCTCAAATGACTTGATTTCCGCTCTACAACACGTCGACACAGTGATAGATTTACTCAAATCAAGAAGGAATGAAGAGTTCTTCTCTGAATTGTTCGAAAAGATTGAAAAGTTGACAACAAGACCGATACAAACTCCGAGAACAGTTGGAACGCAGGTACATCGAACGAACGTACCATCCACCACACCAATTGAATATTATCGCCGAGGAATATATTACCCTTTTCATGATGGACTGATTTCCCTACTACATGATCGTTTTAGTGGTCATGCTGCTAGTGTGATGCACCTCTCCAAGCTGCTTCCTAACAATGTAACTAATACTGCGCTTGAAGATATTCTTCCTGCTGTGGAATTGTATTCTGAATATCTAAATGGAAACTTGGACGAATTGGAAGGCGAATTAAGACTTTAGTTGGAACATTAAGACTTTACTTAAAATCTTCGCCTTATTACCGGTTTCATCTGCAAGCGCCGAAAGGACATTTTCAGTCTTGAAACATTTGAAAAGTTATCTGTGATCTAACATGTCAGAAGAGCGCTTAACTGGTCTGACATTAGCTTACATTCATCGTGACATGGACTGCGAAAAAACCGTTGATGCCGTCGTACAATTATTTGCAAGAAAGCAAACAAGAATATCTATGTGACCCGACCCCTTCACTTCTAAGACTGTAAGTACGAACTTTTCCTTCTTGACTCTATATTCACGATGTGTAGAAATTATAGGCGTTTCACGAATATACATGAGCGTTTCATATTAACATATTGTGTGACGTTTTGCATAGGCTACTAACATTAAGTCTGTTTGCCTACATATATGAGAGAAATATATTTTATACAAATTGACTAAACCAAGTATTAATTATAACTATTTCTGCTTTCGGTTTTACATGTCTTAAAACGTACAGGTTGATATCATTTCAATATTTTATTTTTCATTACTTTGTTGAATGACAGTATTTTCGAAACCCATGACTGTAAGTAAAAGCCCCCAGAACTTAAATTCAGGATCAGCCGCTGGGCCCCCCCTGTGGTCGAATCCTGGATCCGCCACTGGCTAGCACATCCCCTGTTTTGTTTTGTGGGTGTAGTGATGCCAAAATGATGTTGTTCCTCGATAAATCCGAGCATAAATTTGCATTTTTTAGTAAACAGAAATGGACAAGCAGAGGATAGACGACGGTGACTCCAATAGAGTATGTCCGGCTACTAGGGTCCACAAGTGGCCGATTTATAGAGTTTGTTTGTTAGACTATATACATTCAAAAATCTATGAACTTCTACAAGTTAAAAAATATTGTTTCCGTTTAAGTTCACATGGTACCCACATTGGGTTGATCCCCTTGGTACCAAACAGTGAACCCCTTGTTCAATATTGTGTATCAATGCGATGGTGGTAGAATCCCACCAAGCATCAAGACCAGACCAGTAAACACTCAAGCTGGAGGTCGTTGTTCTTCATCAATCATCTTGTAATGCTCGAAATTAACTATTAGTACAAAAACATGTGAAACCAGCGCCAACCATAAGCACCCACATGATTTTCAAATCATGAAAAATTTACAGGCTATACCTAAATGGAAAAAAGTGAAATCAAGTTTACTTCTCTAAGGTTTCCCCTCGAGTATCATCCTCTTAACCCTGAGTGAACCCTGATAACACGGCAAATTCATCGCCTTGTTCTCTTAATACCGTAAGATGGGGTGATTTTGGATAGCGGAGTGACTGTAGAAAAAGAAAATCTGTGCATTACACCACGTTGCTACTTTCAAATGTTTTCTGAACGATTCAATCTCTGGAACATGATACTTTGGTGCACAAGCTACTATGCTCTAGTAAGATTTCATATCAATGTTATAAAATTTTTTAAGCTATGTGAAACAGCGACTGCTTTACCCAAAAAGGAACCTGATTCATGAGCTGAGCGCCATCCGTCAACGAGATTTTGACCCATTAAGCTCAGTATCTCTCAGGATGGTGGGTCCGTAACACCTCGTTGCACCCAGGTCATTGACACAAAGCTGCTACCTTCTTCCAACTTTGCACTCACCTTATTGACGGTGATCTTCACGTTTTTAACTCCGACTTTGGCAAGAAATTTCCTCACCGATGGAGCAACGAAACCGCGGCATCCCACTTCAAGGGCATGAGCTCACGTTTCCGAATCTCTTCCGCAAGTTCTTCATATTTGGCAGCTTTCCTCTTATGGGCATCCTCGATGTTCTCTTCCCAGGGAACGGTTAATTCGCCCATAATCATTTTCTTCCCTACCGCATCGATCAACACTAGGTCAGGCCGTTGGTCAGATAGGGACATCTAATCTGGCTGCTGTGTATCCACTCGAACTTCCCACTTCCGCGGAACAGATCGAGACACACGAGGAGACTTTCGTCTATTTGTTTGACCACTCGGCACAAAGTCAATTCACGTTACATACCTGGAAAATATCACTGCACCCTGGACTGCTTCCACAATCGCTTGCTGGACCAAATCGAGCCGGTGGGTGTACCATCCTCCTTGCAGTGCCGCATGACAACCAGAAAGTATATGGTGAAGATTGGCATACCTGCCACACAAGTGACACTGAGGGTCCGTGCGGATTCCCCAACGTGTCAAATTAGCGAGGGTTGGAAACACATAGGTCTATTGAAGCCAATAGCCCATGTTCCACCAATCGCTCCATGAGATCTTGCGATCTTCAACTTCCCAGTTGAGCCACCGTTCTTGCTGCCTCTGTTGCAGTGCCAGGGCAACTCTCTTCTCTTCTTCCAAGGTTCGCACCTTATTCTCTCGCAACTTCCTTCTTTGGTCACCTTCGCTCATTTCTGACCAAAATGTGTCTCACTTTTCCATACCAAAACCTCTCCTGCCGTTTTGGACAACTCCCATCATCTCTCTGTGCTTTGCCATAGAGCTGATGGAGATGACTTCCGCCACATCCCACTTTCGGCCCACTTTCAACTGAGATGGATCTGAACACATAGACTCATCACGAGAAAAGTCAACATAGAGTGCAGCCGAATCTTGCTGACCTTATATTCCTCCACAATAGATGTTAGTAGCAATCGCAATCTGTTCCTCTTGCTTTGCCATACAGAGCAGAACTGATAATTGATAAGCATTCGCGGAACACCAAGCCACTTCCGTATCATTTTGCTCACCTTGGATTCGATTATCTCCATTCTGGATAGGGAGATCTCATAAATCGTTATAGGCCCCGTAATCCATGCGAACACGCCAAATTGTATCATCCACAACTTGAACCGACCTGGTAGAGATGTTCGGCTGATCTTGTCCAGGTACTTCAATACTGACGCTTGCAGTTGCTGTACACCCTGGTGACGGTCAGTCAATGGAAACGTTTACCAACTTCCCAAGCTTTTCACTCCTGTCTCTCGAACAGTCGGAATACGCTCGCCTCATAGATCAAAAGGCACGTATGTCATCTTGCCTTTCAACAATGATAGTGCCCCACTCTTCTGTGGCTTAAATGTCATCCCATACCACCCAACAAGTTCACGCAACCTATTGAGAATATCTGAGACACTTTTCTATGACCGTCAAATCGTCCATGAAAGCCTTCATATTGTTGCTTTTGCCGCTACTCCTGATACTCATTCCATGACCAGGACAAACAGGATGGGAGAGATAGCACATCCCATATCAATTCCCTTTTCTAGCCGACATAAACTAGTCACGCCGTCATTGGTGCTGAAGCGGAAACGGATTGTATCGAAGTAACTGGTGATAATTCGTTTAATTTTTGAGGCACGGTGAAAAAATTCAAGGGCGAACTGAATGATTCTATGAGGCACATATCCATTGGCGTTAGCCAAATCCAGCCAGATGACATGACACAGATATCTTAACCCTCAAGCTTCGCCTGCCACAACCGATTCCATATTGTTGAGACGTGTTCCAAAAAACCAGGGAAGCCTGGGACACCAGCTTTGTGAATGCTCGTATCGACAAAACCGTTCGCGTGCGGGAACCTAGTCAAACGCCTCGCCATCACACTGAAGAATACTTTTCCCTCCACATTCAACAACGAAATTGCTCGGAATTGACCTAGAGTTGTTTCATTGCTCTCATTAGGTGTACTGTATATGTGCCATCTGCCACAGACCAAGATTTGTATATCTCTCCAGATTCCCACACTCTTGCTACTGTTTTCCATAGACACTTAGTTAACTTCTTGTAGTTTTTTGTAGACCAGGCTATACGCAATTCCGTTCGGCCCTCCAGCTGACTTAGCTCTCGCTTTGTGAATGACCGCTTCAACTTCCACAAGCTTGATCCTTGATGTATCAAAATTCGTTGATGAAATTGATGACCTGTCGATCTCAATCACATCGTGCACATCCGAATTCCTCTATAAATTACATTACAAATCACTATAAAAATCTATTTCAAAAAAAATTGTACCGCTATTTCACATGTGAGTGTCATAAAATGTAGAATCTCAGTGTAGCATGCTTGAGAATTGCCTAAATTATGTTTTGAGTCTATTGCACTTCCTGAAATAATGATTATAAGCATGTCAAAATGACTGTCCATAGTCACCCCACTCTAAATGGGCAAAAAGGGCTGACTTTGGACAGTGGATGTGCCGACATGACTGTACTTACGAGGGCAACTGAAGCCATAAAGTATATTTTTTGAATGCTGAAATCAGACAGTGACTTTTGCTGCTAACATGGTTTCAGCGGTTCTTAAATCATCACAGATGTTCATTCTTCAGCATTATTGCCTCTGTGATATTTGTATCTTATCAAATAGGCCTACTTTGAATTTCTACTATGCAATTTTTCTTAAAAGATGTACTTCAGGATGTTCTCTGTTAACTACCCGACCTATGACAGCGTGCAAATATATCATAGCATCATCGCATTTCATATTGGGTGTAATAAGAAAACGGAATTTTGATGATCGATTATGTTGTGAGTCCTTCCATATTCAGACAATGCCGTTTGACAAACAGTGTGCATTCCGTTAACTTGATGATAAATGAGTGACTTTTTGATTCGAATCCCCAAAACAAATTGACCAGTCAGAAGAAAAGAAAAAGGGATGTAAATCTTTGCAAACATTTGCATCCACGTAGAGCCTTGAATTTATGCTTGAATTTACCGCAGCAATTTCCATCGTTGTTACTTTGTGGACCTAGTCAAATGTATGTTTATTTTACATTGCCACGCTCACCATCAAACTCTTATGTGTTTATGTGGAATTGAATGATATAGAACCGTAAAAAATAAGCCAAGGTAATGGAGTACTGTTAATGTTATGAAAGTAATGTGATTATTGACAACTGCTGTTGTCAATACATCCATGTGAAACTGTCTAATCAATTCATGCTTTGTATTTTATGTATGCAAACTTTATTAAAATCGCCATGCATCCTCTTAGATCTAAATAACAGTCGGGCTAGATGCACACAAGATAATCCTTGAGGCTTACATTTAGGCCAATAGGCAACGCACAAGGTGCGGCAATTCAGCTCCCGGAATGGTTGGAATTCTTCAAACTAAATCATTGAAATTGGCTCAGTAATGCTATTTTTTCAATGAGACGACGGTGAGCACGACGAGTTAAAAAAAAAGCATGCCATGTGTGACTGAACATTCCGAACTCAATTTTGTAGTGCACTGTAAAAAAAAGTGTTTCATGTCGATATTTTCATAGGAATCTGTTCTATTTTATCGAGTGTCCAAAGTCATCCCATCCTGGGGTGACTTTGGACACATCTTTTTTAATAAAAAGATACCGTAGCAAATGTTTGATAGAAGTGATTCTTGGTAAGCACGTTGTACTAATGCAGATGCAACTTTTGATATCAATTGTTTGTAATTTTTATACTTTTAAGTAATTAGAAATTTGAGTTGAATTTCAAAACTGTCCAAAGTCAACCGTCTTTTTGAGTCTTACGATGCCTCAAATGGGCTGAACCCAGTACTTTCTTGTCTGGCTGAGCGGTAAGCCATCAGACACTCTGGAAGTTAAGAACCCCAATTGTTCTCAGCATGAATTTGCCGTGTGATCAGTGTTCACTTCCATCTGACAGCGATTGTGCCAATGCAAGTAGCTCCTTGTTGGATATAAGGAACTTACTATTTAAAGTGCACCATGCTGCTTACATGAATGCCTGTAAATCAAAGAACTTGCAGAAAGGTATATTTGACTGAAAATCAACTCAGAGGAGGTATAATGTCAACGATGCGTGTGGCTTTATTGTCCAGCTAGCGACAGCTCAAAGAAATTTCATAAAGCATGGCGAGGCCCCTATCGCATAATGGAAGTATTGTATCCGGCTAACCTAAGGATGCGATCATGGTGCAGGAATCACTCAAAATGTTCATCTTAATAGAAAAAAACTTTGCTGCAAGTTACACGATGCTTTGAAGACAGATGAAGATGTTAGAGAAAGTAAATTGCCTGTTGGCATACGAAATGACGCGTTGAGCGAGAGTGACTCTGATTCCTCAGCTAAGGCTTCTGTGAGTATAGATTGTTATGATACCGATATTAAGTATGATGTGTTTTCTGATGCGAGTGCATGTTCATCCTCTTCCACGTTAGACTATGAAATTGATGGTCTTTTGGAGTTGTCGCCGAACCGTTCAAGCGTTTGTTCCGATATGTTAAATCAGGATGAACTGGATAGTGACTCAACATTGCCTATGCATGAAAATGATATAGATCCATCTTCTTTCCATAACAGCGACTTAGAAGAGGACGTTGGTAGTGGTGTGGAAATTGAATCTCACGGTTACAAGTTGAGGAGCAACTGTAATGGAAAATGCTGACGAAGCAAAAGTTCTGTTGTTAAATGGGAAATTCAGCTCAATTTTAAGGAGGGAGAATGTGATGAACTAAAATTCACGTGCTCTAAAATTTGAATTGTTACTGTTTATTTAAACAAAGTTAACAATGTTGAAGCATTACTGCGATAGTGTCTCTGGGTCAATGTAATGATTGCTTAATTGCATGCGATATTTTTCTGGAAGTTCAAATAGTTTAGTCTGTTTCTTTCCCTCAGGATCTCCTGTCGATATGAAATCTTCCCATTCGACCTTACTTATTTCACTATGACCCACTTCAAGGTCTGGATATCGGATTGTACAGTTTCTACCTTCCCAATCGTTTCATTTTCGATTAAGGACACAGGCTCCTCAGTAACATTCATACAATGGATTGCTTAGTTATTCATGGAAGGCTCAGTGATACAGCTGGTAACCAATAATTTCGATCCAACTTTATAATTGAGCGAAGCCCTGCCTGTCACTAAATGACCATCTACACCTTTAGTTAAGCATGAAAAACGCCAATGTGAATTTCGCACATCGGTGGGATCGACGTCGCAGTGACAACTTTAACTGGAGCGAAACTGTTGTATCGTTGCGTGAATAGTTTGACTGCTGCCTTGCCTCCGGAAAATATGCTGTCTAAATAATCTATTCGACATCGATGCATATTAAAAAAAAATCTGGTTCCAAAATGCAATCTTCACACAAAGCTTCGATTACTATAATGGTATGGATGCACTTACATCCCTCAATCATGATTTGAAGACTAGCACTTCCGAAAGGTTCTAAAAGAGAATTGGTAGCCGATTTAAATCTGATATTAGTAATTGAAGTTAAAGATGTTCTGCCAAACTTTCCCCAGAATCTCTTTGATACCAGATTGAGACCTGCACCTGAATCAACCATCACAATGTGAATGGTATCCCAATTTCTGCAAAAATTCCTGTGGAACATTTTACAGGTAGCACATGATCAACAATATTTTCATCAGTGTCATTAATACTAGCAAAATGTTTGCTATCATCAATTAGGAGTCAATGTTCATCAGAAAATTCGTCTAAACAGTTTTTCAAAATATTATCAGGTCTATCAATAAAATCTTCATCATCAACACTATTCACACGTACCGGAAAATCAGTTACTGCAAAGTCAACACTTTTATTGGATAAAGTCGAATCATTAGGTTTCTTATTCGAAATTAACTCATGCAAGCCCGACTCATTCTCACTGTCATTGCGAACGCAAGTGTTTGTTGCGACACAATCAATCACACAAGATGAAGCAGAAAGTGAACTCACTATCTCCCTTAGTTGGATGGTGACTCTCTATTGTCTAGACACTCCTTATTGTATTTTATTGTCTCTTGCTAGACACTGAGGTACCAGTAGGCATACGATTTGCAAATCGGCAAAATTTCGATTTGTCGAGAATCAAGTGGCGATCTGAACAATTCTCACATTGGATCTTTCATGTATTAGCGTGCATGGATAAAGATCCATTTCTAGAATTTTTTTCGTTCGATTATCAAAATCGATATCACTAACTCAAACAGTTGATGTTGATTGATATGAACTGTTCCAGATAGTGATATCAAATTATGCAATATCAGCTACTTTGTTGTCTAGTGTCGGTTGATAAAGTCACTATTATCACAAAAGTCCATTTAAGACAGTTTGTGAGACAGGTAGGACGGAGACGTTGCGTTGAATCTGTCCCTTACGAGACAGAACATCTGTGGCAACGACTATCAATTGCCATCGTAAAGGGAAACGCAGTCAGCATCCTTCACAGCAGTACTTCCAACTGACTATCGTTTTTTGTACAAGGTGTATTTTGCTTTAGAATAGTTTTTGTACCTCAATGCTGCTTTTATTGACTAGCTATGGTAGATATAAACTTCGCCTACGGCTCGGTATTTATCACGCCATAGCTAGTCAATAAAAAGCAGCATGAACCTCAAAAGCTAACTATAACTTTATAATCAAATTTGATTATGCTTGTAAATGTTGCAAGCCCGAAGCAGATGCTTGAAGTCCCAAACAGAAGTGTTTCTGAATTACTACAAAATTGGTAGGACAGCATGATGGATGAAAGCGAAAATAAAACTGCCAGCGCATCAACAGCTCCAACTAATGCAATGATATCACAAAACGTCCATAAGACCGTAGGTGAAACCACCTCCTCCATTCTATAGAATCGCACCTGATTTGTGTTGAAAACTGTTTATTACTGAATGCACTTGTATATAACATAACTCGCACTCCCTGCACACTAGCACACCTGCAAATAAAGGAACAAAACGATAGTACACAGAAGTGACATAATCTGCAGGCAGTATAGAATTAATGCTTGCATGCAGGTCATACAAATACAGTATACATGACTACTAGTTTGTGGCTTAGGCAAATTGAATCCCATTTCATTGCAAATCATTGATATGTTTATTACAAGTCCTATTTCAATGTTTACTTTCATCCTTGACAAAGAGGCAATTGAAATTATAGATAAATAGTCTTTCGTTGTCTTTTATTGTCCTTCTAAATATTAATCTTCTAAGTCTAACCATGAATCATCACAACAACATCATGAATGACCGATATTGCCGAATAAATATCGAACTATTCAGGTCATTGCAAAACATCGCTTTATATTTCTCATTTAATGAATCCACTAGGAGATTACAAAAGATATTATTCAATTCCAAAGTGTTAAACAGCTAAGAACAAAATGGAAAATACATTAGCAACTCCTTAAGTACTAAAAATGACAATGCAAAAGAAAGTATTTGCTTCCAAAATGTTCAGCAGCTTAGGGCAAAATGTATTGCAGCACATTGCTTCCAACTTAATCTAGCGGTTTTAGAGTGATTGCATTTGATTTTGTAAAGGCTTTCGATTCGCAAAGCCATGGTTCACTTCTGATTCTTTTGACTTCTGAGATATTGACTGTAGCAATCATGCACTGAAGCTGACCAATACCTCCTTTTCAGATCGGGTTCAACGCGTCGCAGTTGATGAAGCTAATGCATCGTGACGATCTGTGACTAGTGGGGTTCCCCAAGGTTCAATTTTTCCCCTTCCGCAAGGTGGTATATGGTTTTAACACCTGGTTAAACCCTGTTGATTATGATGAATGATTTCGTATGCAGATCTTACTATCGGCGATACAATGTCTTATTATCGAATTGTCTACGGTTGATATATACGCGATAGTCCTACCGTGTATCCTAGTAAACATATGTATCAGACTAAACTTTTCTTCACACGAAAAATCTTGAAACTTTGCATTTTCTACAAACTCAAACTAAGAAATTTCACTTTCACGGAATTAAGCGCGTGGTTAGATAATAATACGATGCTTTGTCTATTACGTTGTCATAACGGGAATGATCAGCTTGTTTTTATCTGTAATATTCATCGATTGTATATTCTCAAGTTTATTGCCAAATAAGTCTACCGAGAGACCAAATGCTTCAATAATCTGAAATAGTGTCTATACTAAAAAGAATGTGATGAGTTTCATTATGATCTGTTTATGATCTTTGAAAATATAGCTATTCAATTTTCAAAATTAGCGGTGTAAATCCGACAAAGTGTTATGCTTTTCCGTCAGAACTATGGCGCAAGTTTTGATAGTAGAATTCTACATCACTAATACAGACACGACAAGAAAATATTTGTCTGGCAAGCTTGAGTGAAAATGACAGCATATGAATGGCAATGTCATTCATGTCTTCACCATCTTCTCAAATAAAATAAAATCTAATATTCAAAAGACGACATATTTCTGAAGCCGAGACATGAGAAAAAGTTGGTGCTTAATTGCTTTTTATGATTAGAATTCTAGCAATATTTAGTGGGAATGGGACGGAAATTTCGTCCAATTATTCCTTCCCATTACCAAACCTGGTTATTATTGCAAGAAATCAGAACTTCATCTCGGGAAATCACTCTTTCATCAAATGTATATTTGCACTGTTTATGTGAGCTCTTTCGAATGTTTTCCTTTTTGTGTTTCAGAAACCATGTGGAAATCAGTTCTTGGTACGAGTTGTGTCCTTGCTGGATCATTCATTTTTCAACAGCAGCTTCGCACCGTAAATGCAGAAGAACCTACTTTTCTGGATTATCGCAAACCTTCTTTAGAAAACTCCATCGAAAAGGCCAATGCTGTTGCCATAGGGTTCAAAGAGAGTGTGGGTTCTCCGGGCCTCGCCGTTGGGGTGATATATCATGGTAACACCATTTGGCAGAGAGCCTATGGCTATTCTGATGTAGAAAATTGTATTCCAATGTCAGTAAATTCTGTGGTAAGGATCGCGAGTATCAGTAAATCAATTTCCTCATTACTTGCTCTTCGACTTATTGATACAGAAAAACTTGATGTAAATTATAGTGTCAAAGACTTAGTTCCCGAGTTCCCCGACAAATTTGTGGATGGTGTCAAGGCAGACATACGAGTCCATCATATTCTGAGTCACACGAGCGGTATTCGACATTATAAGAAGAAAAGTGATAATGATGAAGATGGAACTGATAAAGAAAATCACAGAGAATTTCAAATGAAGGAATATTATATAGCTGACCATTTTGATTCTGTCATTGATTCATTGAATTTATTTAAAAATGATGAATTGTATCATTTGCCCGGGAAAGGATTCACGTATACCAGTCATGGATACACTCTGGTAGCTGCTGTAATTGAGCGAGCAGCGAAGGTTAAGTTCGAGACTCAATTGAACCAACTTTTTAGCAGATTAAACATGCTGCACACACATCTAGAAAATAATGAAGCAATAACTCCATGTCGTGCTCGCCATTATGTTCGAGAGAAAGATGGTCGCTTAAAAAATGTCAGATATGTAGATAACAGCTACAAATGGGCAGGTGGAGGCATCACATCCAATATTCCTGACCTTCTCAAATTCAGTAAACATGTTATGGATATTTCAGCAGGTCGAGGACCAAAAGAAAACCAAATTGTTTCTCGACAGAGTCTTCAGATGGCATGGACACCGGTCCCAAACACTGAAATCAATTGGTTTGGAAAGGCAAGTGGATTGAAAGGAGCTTATGGGTTTGGATGGGCAATGACGACGGCCAATAATCAAAACTACGTTCTTCATACTGGAGGGGCAGTTGGTGCAACTAGCGTATTACTTTTGGTGCCTGAACATGAATTAGGTGTGGTGATTTTAACGAATGTTCAAGATGCGTCTGGAATCGCCTTAACAGGGAAGAAAATTGCTGATGCTTTTCTGGAGTCATTATCGATAGATTAATCTCTATTAGTCAAATCTACTCATCCTGTCTTTGATCTGTATGTGCCAAATTTTTTTTGCCTTGTATCAGAATATCACTAGTATAATAACGTCGTGTACGTCGATTTTTGCAAATGAAAATTTTCTCAAATTTTTCGGCTAAGTAAAAATAGTATATGATGTTTACATATCAAAAGCTAAATATAGAATTCATCGCTCCATGATCTTACAAAACACATAATTGAAATTATTTATTTGGATAGCGCTGTTCTTTAAATAGTGTCTAGCATAAATGTTTAAAATAATGTGGTCTCAAAAAATTCAAAATTTGAACTGTTTAAACAGAGTTCATGAATTTCAATGTTTACAACCTTGTTACACATTTTTAGTATTCCCTGTAGTGTTGTTGTTTCAACCACTCCCAGAAAACTTGATGTGGTTGGAGATCATGGGACAGCCAGATGCCTAAATTAAAACTAACAATTCGACATCAACCGACGCGCTCGTCTTCTTCCACCAGACATGATCTCAGTACTACATATTGTAAATAATATTATATATATACTCGTACATATATATTCGTATGGACAATCACAAAAGCAGACAATTAAAGGAAAAGTTCATCACCAAGAAGCCATTAAGGAAAGCTGTCATCCACGGTAGCGATGTTGCCCAGAGAGTCAAATGTTCGACACAAGAAGATATGGTCTGGTGTTTGTACAGCATCGCCACAGAAAGAAATTGTAAAGAAAGAATTTATGTACACACAAATACTTGCATGTATTCATTGAAGTATCAGGAAACACCGTGTTCATCATGATGTACTCGCACTTTCATGGATACTTGCAGACACACTGTAAGGTGTAATCTGGCATGGAGCACTCATTAGAGATTAGCTGAAGTCGCATCTCTTAATCGAGCTGACCAATTACACACAAGCATTCAGAAGCACTGCGATCACGACAGACATGGAAGTCGTTCAATTAACAAAGGGCATCGAAGAATTGAAAAGCCAGAAGCCAACACAATAAGAGAAAGAATTAGCGAATAAAAAATGCAAAAACATCAAAAATGCTGAAAGAAAAAAAATCATATATAAAAATACAGAACAGCCTTCTATTGTTTCTTTCAGAATATTAAGGCCATTTTGTAAGTAAATCATAGTCGACCAGGCAATTTTGATTCATTAGTTTGTGTAATTCGCATGTATTTTCTTCAATTGTTTCCCTACAATAAAATATTAATTTCTCACGAACAGTGACGAAGGCTATAAGTCCAATCTTATTAAAGAATGCAATAAAAGATTAGAAAACAAATTCTAGAAATGCCATTTCAGGCATTTGAGAGTGGAACACACGATTTCATCCACCTTTCAGCCTGATGTGCAACGCTTCCTTAAAAATATAGTTCTTGTCGTGTTCTCGTGTCTACTGTTGCATTTTGTTATTGGTCGGCTGTGTTCTTGCTGATTGATCTAATCAATTCCAAGTGTCTTTACAATCCGTTTTTGTAATTCTGTCGTGACTCGGAATTGCGGCTAGTGGGCGACAAGTGAAAGCGTTCGACCAACCAAAGGTCGTTTAATTTAAGAGGTCTTCCCCAGGTCTTCTTTAAATTTGTATCATGAACATAGAGCAAGTATATAGTAGGTAGAGTGTCGACTCAAAAAGTATCTGTATACTGCGAAAATTTTTATATGAAAATATTCAGTTTTTTGCGGAGATTGTGTCCTTGAGGTCCAAAAATCGTTTCAGCTGTTCTTAGGTAGCAAAATTTTTGCAAATCATTCCTATGTTTATATACTACCGAGATGAAGCTTGATTCGTAATATGAAACAAGTTGGATATCAAAAGGAATGAATATTTGCTAGCAAGCATCTTGATTAAGCTGATGATCAAGGAAATTTCAAGAGCTGCCTTATAATGCAAGTCATTGCAAGTCTTCAAGAAAAAGTTGAGATCTTATTGAGAGTTACTTGGCTGAGACGTCATGTCTTTAATTAAATTTTCAGCGACATGATTTTATGATTTACAAGACGTCATTTCTTGAATCTGAATAGTAATGAGGACCCATCTACTTATTTTGAAGTTATTTATGATCAGTTTCTTTTATCATGTTGTTTTTCTCTACCAGTGGCAGGCTGCTTGTGTTATGATCACGCTTAAGAAAATAATCTTATGATAGGCTAAGCTTTAAAGTAGTGGTATCCCATCGAATTGCTAATTTAACAAATCATATTACCTCAGCAAGGTTTTCATGACATAGAGGATCTCTAATTTACTTTTCTTTCTTCTGTGTTGCTATCATAATCAGTCAAATTCGTGTACATTACTCCGGAAGTGCAAAAATTTGCATATCTCACATGTGATACTGGATCTCAAATCAGGTTGATTTAATGAAATCTAAAGCATATACATATTGGGGATTTAATAAATGCTGAGTTGCTACTCTACCAAATATTCTTATTCTTTGATCATGAATGTCATGTAATGTTATGTATATAGGCCCTTACACGCATAAAGAATTATCATCGGGTCTACGTGGACCGGAATTCTTTATTCGGATATTTTGAAAGTCGAGTTTGTGGACCATTGTGACCAGGAACTACAAGCACCAGAAAGTGAATCTACTTATGAAAGCCTACTTTTCTACTAGGTGAATAACATAAATAATTATTCGAATTATATATCAGTTTCTTGGGCAACCTTTTCAACTTGTTCATCAAATTGTGATTCCATGGTTAATTCCAAGAGAAAACCCATTATCTAATATTTTATCAGATTTAGAAACCAACTGTTTTAAATTTTGCATAGTTGCGTGTTTTATCATTTTTGATGATGCTTTACATGTACAGCATTCTTCGGCTTTGCGATTATGTATACCGTCGTTGTGCCTGTAATGAATTCAGTAAATTGTATCATCGTAACCCAGTTGTTTTAATTTATTATCATGTAACAACAGAAAATGGTGTTGGTGTCCATAAATTAGTAAACTTCACTAGAGCATATATTTTTCTTGGTAAGTGAGAATGGCCATCACATGTTAATTGTTTGCGCTTTACTTTACACAATGTGTGTTCTTCATTGTTCTGAACGCACAACTTTTTACGCAATCCACAAATGTACAATCGATTTTGATCAGTTTGTAATTTACTGTCAACCCTCTGTCATTGCAGTACCGCTAAATGGACGTCAGATAGATTTCTTTAGGTGCGCTGCTAAATATAAGAATCAGTAAGCTTACACTCGAATGGGCTTCAATGATGCATATGCTATGGAGCATGTGGTGAATTAGCCTTTTGCTGTGTAAAGACATAATTATATGTGCTGATCTCCGCTATTAGCATCATTTGATTATTTGTGGTAAATGAGATTTTCGTCACAAAATGCTAAGATTTTTGCGGTAATCGAGAATTTATTCACACTCACTCCTTTCTTCATGAAAAAGCACCGTGCAAAGGCAACTGTCAACATAATGACGCGAACCGTTAATCGATGCCAAACACATTGATGACGAAAGCCTATTAGCTGCATAGAAGAAGAACATTTCTCGGCAATTGCGAACAATAATATATCATAATGAGAATGATAATAATGATGATAACATGATAGCAATGACAAGAACAATTCAGGTCTACAATTATTGTTGACCCGAATTGTATTTACTATCATTAACAACTGTATATCGCTTCATAGCATACTGATTGGCAGCTTCCCAGCGCTGCAACAGAACGACAAGATGACTCTGAGAAACAATCAATAAATTGTTGCTAAAGTCGCTGAAAACCGGAGCGCTATACTATGCTATGTGGCGATGCCCTAAATCGATATGATCCCAAGGTATGTTCATCACACTTAGGAATTAGTCGACGAGGTCAGTCATGCAACCAATCACATAGAAAATAAGTTGGACATGATGAAACGGTGATTCAAAAAAATCAGTGCTCGAGAGCATTCTACACCATATAAGTGAGCAATTCAACGTTTGAATGCTTTTGTGTTACTGGAAAATCGCTCTAGTTTTGGGCCCTCAATTGTTCACATGGGTTTTAGGGTCCATAAATTGTTCACATGGGTTTTAGGGTCCATAAATTGTTCACATTCGCCGATTTCTGATGCATTAACACGCATATATGCGATGCTCACAACTTCACTTGATGGAAATTGTGATGACGTCTTCTGTAGATTTAGATATTTCTGATGAAGAAGTCGAGCACTTTAGTGATGATGCTGGTTTTAATCTCAAGAGTTTCCTGATATTCAGATTGATCCAAATCAATCTATGGAACAACAATAGTCCAGGCGGAATAGGGTTAAAGGTGGAAGTAAATAAGTCAGAAGCTCCTTTGACTTGCTAGACCAAAATTTCATGAAGAATCCGAATATCAGGTGCCCCCACTCTAAAAATGTCTGGATAAGACGTGAGACCAGTTTTTCTCAAATATACCACCTACACTACTCATATGACAAAAAAATGTATGCCTACTCATTTCAGACAATTAATGAACATCATCTCAATCAGAATTTGATGGAGAATCCGGATATCAGATGCCCCTACTCCGAAAATATCCGGATCAACCGTGAATTCTATTTTTCTCGAATATGCAACCAACACTACTTCAAAAAACTGAAAAATGTGTACTTGCTTATCTCAAGCACTTAAAGGACATCTTCTCAACATTAGGTACCCACACTCTAGAATGGTTTGGATAACCGTGAAATTTTTTTTCTTCTTTGTTTTCAACCATTTTAGCAAGTACACTTCGCCTTCTTCTGATAGATCCTTCATTTCCCCTGCAGTTCCGATAGTGTGTTCAGTTCGGAATGGTTGGAGCATCAAACCATTCGCACATTTGCTCCAAGTAATTTAGTTTCTTTTCATTCTGTGGTCTAGCACGTGATATTTCCCCAGCTCGTTCATGAATAGTTCCAAGCGAAAAGTTTGATCGACAGTTGTCATGATAAAGCGCTTCCACCAGTGCTAGATCAATACAATTTGCAAGTCTTTCCTTCATCTCTTCAACTGAATGATAATTTCGTTTCTCACAGGCTGATAGAAGCCTCTCCTTCGATTTAATCTCATAACACAACGATCATCATCAATACATACATTTCCGCAGAACACAATAAATTTTCCATTCGAATGTGTTTTTCGTCTCCGCTTTAAATATTCCTGTAGAAGCCTCTAGCTTTTCCGCTTCCATCATTGTTGATTGTTTAACTTTTCTTAAGAATTTGTATGCCTGATGTATGAATGAGGCATCAAGTACACTTAAAAAACGTCATGAAATCAATTGCCAAAATGGCCGACAGATCAATCAAAAACAAGAAAATAAAACAATTCTCGAACATGTATCAATCAATGCAATATATTGCTGCCACATAAATCCTCCTGCTTGATCTGAATGAAACTATGATTCCAACTACTATGAAACTATGATTGAAACTACATTCATATCAAGAGCACGTATGCTTACCCGATTTTAGACAAAGCACCCTAAAATGTAGGCATGGATTTTTCAGTTTTTATACGCAGCATTGGTTGCATATTCAAGAAAAATAGATTTCATGGGTTATTCGGACCATTCCGGAGTGGGGGGGGGTGCCTGATATTCGGATTCTCAACAAAATTCTGATTCAGAAGATGTCCATTAAGTGTCTGAGATCAGAAAGTATACATCTTTCAGTTTTTATAAGTATTGTTGGTGGCATACTTGAAAAAATAGATTTCACGGGTTATCCGGACATTTTTGGAGTAGGGGCATCAGAAATTCGGATTCTCCATCAAATTCTGACTCAGATGATGTCCATTAAGTGTGTCTGAAATGAGTAAGTATACATTTTCGGTTTTTATTTCGATTTTTGTAACTCATTTTGTATCAGCCTCACGATCATCAGTATTGAAGTCTTGTTTGATAATAAACGATTGTTATTTATGAGTAGTGTAGGTGGTATATTTGAGAAAAATTGGTCTCACGGCTTATCCGGACATTTTCAGAGTGGGGGCACCTGATATGCGGATTCTCCATGAAATTGTGACCTTGAAAAGATCAAAAAGGTTTCTGCTGTATATACTTCCACCTTCGTCCTGTTTTTGAGCTAATGTGCCTGGGCTACAAGAAGATAGCCAATTTTATGGATTTCAGTCTTGAAGGAGGGTATATAAACAGAAAAGTAATAATCGACTTCTAATTGCTCCAAAAACCAGTGGTTGCTCGTGTGTCATATTGAACTAATACGAAAACTGTCTTTTAATGTCCTTATAAGTGTATAGACATCATCTCAGCTCAGATCTCGGAAAACGACAAGCTATAAGTTGCATGCCACCTGGATACTGCTTTAGGCCTACATATCTGCAAGGGAGACATCGTCTGATTCTGCTAGCTTTCCGCATCAGTGCCATAATTAGAAACTTTAGCCTCATTCACCTTAGTGATACGAAGTATTCGAAATTGCGAGAAAGCATCGGGATTGATGTGATGATAACGCGTAGACTACCGTATTTGGGAAACTACCATTGCCTTCTGTTTCGTGACATTAGTCTTTCTTTCCTTCGTGTGAAACGGGTATATGACTGTGAGTCGAGACCGAAGAGTGCGATTTGGGACGACTTTGTATCTTCGTAAATGAAGTCACAAAATATTAATTGTACTCATTTATGTGAGAAGGGGAACTTTTTTATCAAGTCGGTATCGTGGGGCAGAAGAAACAGAATTGCGTAGGAGCACCTCGGAAGGGAGGTTGTCTTCCGGTGCAACAAAAACGTGTTGTGACATTCATTACAGTCACTTTTTTTTCAATTCTTTCAACAAATTTGGTTACAATGTTGAATTCTCTTTATATCATTTTCTTTTGATCGAGTGAGACTGCTCTTGTGAAGCTGATAATTTACGCATATTTTCAACAGTTATCCTTATTTTTAATATTTATATGATGTTTGCAAACTATTAGCTAAATAAATAAAAGTAGCTTTTCAATAATACTTTTGCGCCTTTTCAATTTGTGAATATATAGTGAAAGGTTAAAATTACGAAAATGAAAAGTCGTGAAAAAATAAAGAGAAAGATAAGCGAACTCGAGAAAGAAAAGTAGAAGTCTAGGACGAAGAAGACGCATTCCGCTGAGCTTTCATTATCTAACATTGTATTGAATGGATTGAATTCAGTGTTTCTACTCGTAGATATCTTCTTTATGACATTTGAATTATGAATGTGTCTATTGTATTATTTCAACATGAATGCAGATTTACGTTGGATGACCTATAGTGTAGATGACCAAAAAAGTCGCAATTGCGTTATTGATGTTATATGTATATTGGCATGTATTTCAGGAAAGGTGGAAATAAGATATGAGCAACCTGGACAAAATTCGTGGTACGCTGAAAATTGATACACATGTAGTTTAGATTTTATATATTAACATTCGATACCACATTCTCTTCTCCTTCTAAAGCGAAAGAATTGTGGCATAGTTGGTCCGCTGCTAAAATGGGTCTCTGGTTGTTATAGGGAGTAGGGATGTGCCGATATGAGAAATTTCGCCGATAACCGATAATTTATCGGCAAAAAAATCAAATATCGGCCGATATTGATGTTCATGCAACATAGTCAATTTACAATAGCGTGTAGTGTCCCTAATTATTTAACCCATTTAGTATCCGCCCGTTTGACAATAGATTCTTCACACAATACATAACCATGCGTGTGAATGTTTTAAGTTAAGATACTCTATTTTTCATGTATTCACTGCATTTTTTTTATAAATTCACCATATTTGCACCATTGGTGGAAAGAGACATTAAAAGTATGACATACAGGTATTGACGTAATGCATTCATATAACTCCATTCAAATAAGTAAGTATATCAGTACTGAATCTGTATTGCAAAAGGACAGGGGATCAAATTGAATGGTTTTGCAAACTCACTTGAATTCTTGTAGCTTCTGGAGTCTACATTTAGTTTCACCATCCAGCTAGCAGGAACAGCGGAGCATACTTAGAAAACATTCAATCAAAATGCAAGTCCAATCTATTTTTGATTGTATAGCTTATCTGAATATGTGTATTGTGTATATTCATTATTGAAACTATTTGATTTTTCCTTCATTTGATACTTTAGATAATCGCTACATGTGATAAAAAAATACCCATTTAAAAATGCAATTTTCAGATACAGAAATATCGGTAAACTATCGGCATTTTTTTTAGATATCGGCCGATAACCGATATGTTACAAAAGCTGCCGATGATCGGCATTGCCGATAATCGGCCGATATATCGGCACATCCCTAATAGCGAGCGCACTCAATATGTACGGATTAATAGCGCTACTTCCCCTCCAACTCCTACTCAAAGTTCTAGTGTTTTAGGCCCACTTGTGTTCAATGTATTCATTGACGATATAGACCTATTGGTTTCCTACACTTTGTTGGTGAAATATGCCGACGATTTGAAATTGCTGCAAGCGCATGACGCCAATTCAATGAATTGCCCTACTTCCACGTTTGTACCTCTTCAAAATGCGTTGCACAATATTCATGAATGGTGCACCGCTAATGACCTCTGTATTGACTACTCCAAATGCAAGTTCTTGCATTTCGGTCGCAAGAATGTTGAACACCAATGCAACTTTGGTCCAATACCACTTTTGCAATCTACTCAAGCGAACGATTTGGGTATTTCGGTTTCTTCAAGTTCAATGTTCGATAATGACATTTTTAAAGCAATAAGTAAGGTTAAACGTTTGTCAGGAATGCTCAAAAAGTCGTTTCACACGCGTGACCCGGAATATCTTCTTATTCTATATAAAGCTTATATGAGATCAGTTCTTGAGTACGGCAGAGTAGGCAAGTTCGGCATCTTATTGATTCGATTGAGAAAGTTCAGAAGCGCTTCTGCAATTTCTTCTCGCATCTTCAAGGCATCAGTTAACGCGCTAAATTATTCAATTTGAATTTGCTGAGTTAGCAAGCATGGAGATCGTTTACAAGATCGTTAATGAGATGGTAGGCCTGGATAGGAGTGAGTTTTTATTGTATTCGGGTCGGGTTCAAGGAATCCCATCTTTTCAAAAAATTACTTGTATTGTCTAGGCATTCATTCCGCTCCAACTTCTTCACAGTCGATATTGCTAGTTATTGGAGCAATTTAACTTCCCCAGAAAGAAATGTAGACAGTATTTCTGAATTCAAAGGATCCATCACTGCTTACTTCAATCGGTGTGATATTTGGTGACGATCCTCATTTGTGTAATTCACTTTATTCAACTTGAATATTTTGATCTGCCCATGTTGGGCTTGATATTTATCCTCTATCTAGGCTTTGTGAAAACATGCTATCCATGATCTGTTGACAAATATATCATCATCAAGATATCAAAAGTTACCGTGATTCCGTTATTTTGAGGTATTCTTCAAAAGTTGACTTATTGCATGAAATTTTCTGGTGTTGCTGAAATTCTGGTTTTATCTTACCTACTTTCGTAATGATGAAAGTGACCCTTGCGTAATTCCACTGATGTGTCAACTGATGAGCGTGCAGCTGGCAGGCAATGGCAAATTGACATGTAAGATCTAAATGATCAGACGTTATTTAGTGATTAATGCAGCATACACATCTTAATCAAATATCTGATGGATTGTTGTATCTATCATCAGGATCTGTTGCAAAAAATAAAGTAATTGCGACAATGTACTAATCGTCGGTCATGTCAGTTATGAAGAGAATCATTGGTCAACGCTTTTCAGAACCTCATCAGAGTCGTTTCACAATTTTGAGATAAACATGAATAAAAGTTCGTAATGATGCAGTACTTTTGAGTGATCTTAACTGCTTTTCCATCAAATGCTCTGATGGTCGTCTAAGGGACCGAATGACCTGAAAATGCATTGTTCTTTGTCATGCGTCAGCTTCAGAGCTGTAGCCAGACCAAAATGTTCAGGTGAAGCTTACGAAAATTCAAGGGAGGGGCAGGAAATTGTTGCGTTTTATTCCTATCTGGTTGTACAATCTACCATGACAACTCTGACTATTTGACCCAATCCATGAGAAATCACCAATGGTCTTGTCCGTTAGATTTTTGATTTTTCTTACTTAAAAGCAAGGGTGTAAAATCCATTTGTTTTTCTTTGACTTCTTAATGTTGAATGTGTAGGGTATGAATTGAATGATGCTGGCACAAGCTTCACGTTAATCAGAAGATAGAAGATGCCAATATGTCCATTGCTGCGGTATTCCAAACTGATGTGCAAGTAACTTGTTTGTTGGAGCGATCTTCCAAAAAACTTGAAAATGAAAACTCTCAACGTTTCATGGCCACGCTCGTTCTCTTAGTGAAGTACTACGAGAAAGTGATCTAGGTTACAGCATCTCCAAACATGAAGCTATGATAATGAATAAAACTCGTTCACAACCAATGCAGCTACAAGCTTTGATATGTAGGTATAAGGGTAAAACTGATTCATAGATAGTACTAACGAGGATAAACAGTAATAACAGTGAAATTACTAAATCATAAAAGATCAATAAATAAAATGAACTGTAGAGCTTCACAAAATCAAAGAAGTTTAAGAATAAATAAACATTCTTTCTGCAAGCACAGAGTCGGTTTCAAGTGGCGAATGATCACACTTTCTACTTCTAGTATGGCAAGAGTTAAGCTGTTCCTAGCCTGTTTGAACATTCTTAAACTTCTTTGATTTTGTGAAGCTCTACAGTTCATTTTATTTATTGATCTTTTATGATTTAGTAATTTCACTGTTATTACTGTTTATCCTCGTTAGTACTATCTATGAATCAGTTTTACCCTAATACTCGTACCTACATATCAAAGCTTGTAGCTGCATTGGTTGTGAACGAGTTTTATCCATTATCATAGCTTCATGTTTGGGGATGCTGTAACCTAGATCACTTTCTCGTTGTACTTCACTAAGAGAACGAGCGTGGTCATGATGTGTAAGTAATAAAATCTATTGAGTCCTAGAATTTTCAGCCACAAAAGGCTTTCCATGTAACCAGCGAATCGGTTACTTTAAATTGAATAATTCAGTGGCGTCTTTATGGATGCCAGATTATATTACTCGCATACTAAGCTAATTTATATACGAACTTACCAGATTATTCTCCAGTAGACAGTGACTGCATAATGCATATGTAAACTACGTATACCACTTCTCGAATTAGTTTCAGTAAATGCAGATTAGAACATGCTTATTGATTTTTGAGACCCCAAGCTACACATTTATTGAAAATTTTCAAACAGTTGAAAACCTGACACTTGTCTTCAATTTTAAACAAAAGACAATGTGGCGATCAGCAAGATTCGTAAATGTTTATTTTCTTGATGATAGCGCTAGTCACAGCAAGCAAAAACTGGCTCACTAACATGATGCATGAATACATCGATGCTGGTTGTTAGCTTGTTGAAGAATTTATTATCATCACCTTTGGCTTCTTTCTTGATAAGATATGTTAATACCTGTTGTGTAGTATGTTTTATTCACGTTCGTGTTGTCTCAACACAGGCATTTTACATTCACCACGTGGCTACAAGCCGGGTCAGCTTCCAGACCTTCGTCTCTTTTGAAGGTATTTCTTTGAGAAAAAGGGAGATAGCTCATCGTTGTTAGATATTTTAAAGTAAAGATGATGCAGGGAGGATCTTCGTAAGAACACTAATTTATGTTGTTGGAAACTATCTGCTGCTCACTATTGTTCGGCCAAACCATGCTGCTGGTGAGGCCATCAAGGAGAATTATGCGCGCAGACTGTTTGCTACGTGTAGTAGCTTTGTAGTTTCGGATGAAACAGTTATTGTGTTTGCTGGATATCCCGAAACATCACACACAAACCTGTCAAATACAGTCCGTTTCATAAAAAGTGGATCATCCTAAAATTTGACTAAATAAAACATAAGTATGATACAGAAAGCATTTTTCATGTTATTTCATGTCCCTAATATATTTAAATGTCCTTATATAACCTGATAGGCTATGATACAGTAACGGTTCTTGAGAAGCCAATATTTTGTGGCCCTACCCTTATTGTCAATGACATTACCAATTCGTCTAGGCATTGATTCGATGATATCGTTGATTTTTGACTGATCTAACTTTCTCCACTCTCTTTTTAACAGTGACGTAAGTTGTGATACGCCATCTGTAGGTAGCAGTGAACGACGAACGTTACGTTTTAGAATACTCCATACATTTTCTATGGTATTCAGATCAGGAGAACGAGCTGGCCAAGATAATGTCCTAAGCCCTAATTGAGACTTGCATAAGTTGACTCTACTACTCCTGTGACACGTAGCATTATCATCCATAAATAACCAAGTCGATGGATTACCAAGTTGATCTGTCATTTGGCCAATGTTCATTCGTAAAACATTCACATAGCGTTCAGAATTCATGGTTCCTTGCTGTATGTGAAGTTCAGAGCGGCCATTGGTCCAAATGCCAGCCCAAATCAGTAGAGTCGCACCACCTTGTACACGGGGACGATGTAAATGTCTCGGAATTTCCTGATCAGATTTTATCCATAATCTCAATCGACCATCACTATCCTTCAGACGGACTGATGCCTCATCAGACCAGACAACCCGATCCCATTGATTTCGCCAGTGACACTGACTCATTGCCCATCTGAGACGTCTTTTTGTATGCTGATCTGATAATTCGATCTGAGAGGGCCTCTTACAGCTCTTGAAATTCGACTCAATAAGTCTTCTAAGAATAGTGGACTTAGAAATAGACGAGACTAGTGCCGCCATCTCAGTTAACGAGAGAGAGACTTGGATCAACTTTAACAAATCTCAAAATTAGGCGGTCTCTACGTTTGGATGTTTTGCGTGGACGGCCAGAGCCCTCTTTACGACAGAGTCGAAAATCATCATTATGCCATCGATGCACATTTTTGTAAGGGACATTTAGTTGCTTGCTTGTAGCTCGCAAAGAAAACCCTAGTTCTAGCAAGGCTGACACTTTGCCTTTTGTGAATGCGATCTCGGTATTGTTCATTTGTGCTTTGTATTGTTTTCAACCGGTAAGAGATAGATTTCTAGCTGAAAGCAATCAGGAGTGCTGCCAACACCAGCGCAACGAAGTCAGGAAGCTATGGAACATGAAGTCCAGTTAATCACATGTAGCAGTTACATTATTGTTGATGAATAATGGTGCTATACTGGCTCTGATTGACCGATTTTCTTTATTTTTGTTTTGCTTGATAGCTTTTGGCTTGTAGAACAACATATTACATAACAAAGGAAACAAATGTAATTTTATAAGAGTGAGGTATGATTTTGTGTAACATTGCTAAATGAAGATCAAATTATCTACTGCTTTTTTATCTATAACATGAAAACAACTCAATATTCATGCTTGAAATTTCCAACAATGATATTAGTAAGCACAACTGACATATCTTCCAAATTTCAGAGAAATTCGTTTAAGTTTGGCGGAGTTAGACAAAGTTGAAGTTAAGGCGATGTTTAAGGGTGATCCATTTTTTATGAAACAATCTGTATATGAAAGAAGAATCAAGATATACTGATTAACTCGACGTGCTTTCACGAACGTTACCGAACTGTTAGCCTGTTCTGCCAACTACATCAGAGTTGCTTTCCGCTGTTGGTCGGTTTGCTGACGCAGGTAGTGTATTGTCTCTACAATCAGTTTCTTGAGCTCCGCTTTCCAGATGCTGAATGTACTTTCATAGATATTCAAAATAAACGAATATGCTGGAAACAGTGGGAATGGCCTGTCTGAATGATAGTTTCTAGGTCGACGTTATGCAGCGGCACGTTGAAGATCAAAGCTACGGGATTCTGTGCCAACACACAGTGAACATTCTTCCAGAAACAGCTTGAAATCTCCTGAATGATGATCATTGATCTCCATCTTTGTATGCATGAGACAGCGAAGATCTTTGACGTGTTTCGTGACTGACACGTCATGCAGTTCTTTTCAACCATATACGGTTGTATACTGTACTTTTCGAGGTAGTCATTTGTGTTCCTATCAGCTTTCATTAAATCTGCGGAGATTCGTTCCTCTTGTAGTCTCAATCTGGTTTCAACATTGTCAGACGTTCGTCCAATACATTTGCAACTGTTTTGTCGCAGATGCTCACCTGTTCCGAAGGCGGTCACAATTTTGATTTTTTTACGCTAAAGTAAATGATAAACGGAACTCCTTAATGATCTCCCCACGATGCTTTTCAGTGATGAACGCAATGGCGTCTTCTATTTTGTCATCCAAACGAGTATTTCCTAGCTCCAACTTGCGGTCGAGCGACACTTACATGCTCACGGCATCGTTGAACTACTGCATACACAGTTCCATACGTGATACTTAGCTGCCTAGCTGTCTCTACATAACCTACATTACGCTCAGCTGGCGCTGTAATTCTTTGTTGGTCAACGAAGTAGAAACGATTTCTTGGCATATTTGCAGAATGACCAGTCGATAAACGAAACTTAGTTTTCAGCAGCAAATCAATTGCAAGCATCTGTCAATGAATTGCGAACATCATGAATTGAGATCATGTGACAACTGTCGTCACATGTATGTTTAACTGTCGTCAATAACTAGACACTAGAAATGAAAAATTTCGTACTTGAAATGAGATTCATAATTGAATCTCTGAACAATCTCAGAGCAGTTGAATGTCTGAACTATCTGAAGAATTATTCATGATCTGATTAACTTCAACATCGAATATGGCAATTGATTTAATACCTGAAATGGAAAAGGTGCATAAGTGATCCATGATTTTGAGCCGAGGTCGTGATCTATTACATGCTTAGAAATATCGAATCACAGATAAGTAATGATGCATGTACTTCATTAAGTAACCTGATGTTCTAGACGGCTTGTTGTAGACTTCCTGAATGTCCTTCCATCAATATAGCAACGTTAATGGTATAAGAACCATTGGATGCCATGTATCTGATAGGAAAGATGTATGGACCTCCACAATGTCATGGACTACTTAAGATAATTGCGAAAATGATCGATGATGATTGGATATCATAAAATTGAATTCCCAAATCACGGGAAATGTTATTTTCACTTGCTCTGTCAGTTTTTTACTCTTGAAAAAGACTTGGTATAGTCGAAATGTTTAGAATTGTTTGCATTCAATGATATACTACATGTAATTTTACTTGGCTTTTCCAAACTTTTCAATTTATAATGACAAACAGACAAGGAATATTCAGAAACTGTATATAACACTTTCAAGTGCATGTTAATCGCTTAGTGTTAATGAAATTATTCATGTGAAAGTCAATCAGTAATACTGTTGTTAAATTTTCAGGATGGAGCATTATGAGAAAGGTAGTGTTGTCTATTCCAAGGAAGCAATTGCTCTTCCCGGGCAGTTGGCAAAAGAAGAGGTTATATCTATGATAGTCAAAACTGGCAGCAAGGTGAGTTGAAGAATGAATTGTGAAGTTGATTTTTTACATTAACAAGATGTAATTATATGTAATGATATCGAACTTAGTTTCTACACCAAGAAAGAAATGGAACTACTGGATATAATAAACGGTAATTTCGATGGCGAGAATATTGAGAGAGATATATCATGTGGGCATTCAAATGTCAATTTTCTCTTGACTTCTCATAAAAGCGTGATAATAATAGATATGCAAGTAAATTTGAAATGATGGGAATCAACAGGTGCCCAAATACGATGTAAACACTAAAGATGTTCAAATATTAATTAACGTATTCAAGAATTTTGTAGGCATAATAGAGAATTTTGAAGTAATGTCAAAATATCATTTTCTGAACTTATTTGTATCACATGCATTCGACATGTGCATTGTATAATCATCTGAAAATTATGCTGTGCTTGTACAGTAAATCTGTCGTTAGAGCCATGGCAAAATTTTCTGCAGGCATTAGACAACGAGGCCGAAAATGAAACCTTTTACAGAGTGATGTGTATCCTAAATAGCTTAGTACAACTTTCGGCAAGATACTCAATGCCAAGTTCTAACATGACCGCTTAAAGTTATCGACATATATGATAAAATAAATACATACAAAGACAGTGGGAATCAGATCGGTGTTTCCGGTTAAAATCGTGTTTTCTGTGGTTTCTTTGATGTCAGGTATCTTTCATGAATAAGCGCTATTATCATGTTGAAAATGACTTATTATTCGTGATGTATGCCCTAATGTTAGTGGGACCGGACCGTTTAGCTCAAGAAAATTAAGAAATTATGCACTTTTTGATGAAAATTTTAACGGAAATGTGTAGTATGCTAGAATGCATTCAAGACAAGCAAGATACTAATTTTCCAAATTCTCGCTGCAGGTTTTATCTATGTAAATTATAAAATGGACAACACAAGTAAATAAAATAAATAAATAACCTTGTTTGCACTCGGAATCACATTAAGTACTGAACCTTTCTTCCATGTGGCCGAGTTGTCATTTATCCCACTCTCATTCTTTTTGTGCTGAGTGTTTAGCAAGAATGCAGAGTGCACCTATCTTGAAAGTCTTAGGTTTGACCTGACCAAGATTTGAACCAAAGTCTCCCCGACGAAGAGCAAACACTCTACCACAGGGCCACACGATTTATTTTAATACTTAGTCTCAAATGCCAATGTTGATTTCTACAAATGCATTGACTAAAATATTGTACACAAATCAATAATTTTAGAATATTGGCATTTGCTCAAACGCTACGAAGCAAAATAGTGCTTGTGTTTGTATTACGTGTGCTTTTGTGTACTGCACATGCAGGGACGCCGGCGCGGCATGACTTTAGGGCAGGTGTTGCATCGATCTCAAGGACGGCAGTTTGGGGTACCCCCACCTCCCACCCTCACACCCGATATATATACGTGTATATGCCTACCCAAGGCCCCTGCCATGCTACTAATACTATCAAACTTCAAACTATGAAAAATAGATAGACTTGACCATCAATTCTGAGGAACAAGTGAATAATCCAGGAAAACCAAGTAGTGTAATATAAATCAAGCAGAAATGGTGCATAGTATCATTGAAATAAAAAAATTGCTTTATTTCCCTTAATTGATTTTTGACAACCAAGTAAATTACATTAAAGACTGGATGACCCGATGTGTCTTTAAATCTTGCGATGTTTTCTCTCAATACAAAACATTCCCTCCGGCAACAGACGGAAAATCAATTTTCAGCTTCTTTGTTTGTGTTTACATTTTTTTTGTATTGTGTTTCAAGACGCTTCCACAATTCTCGTATGTCTGTTACAGTAGACTTGCTTTATGGTGCATATTTACATGATTTTACAGTATAAGTGATTACACACGCTTTGTGTGCATATTTGTTAAAAACCTGACAGCAGGTATGTCGATGTCATATTCAGTGTTCCTTTGCAGATTCGGAACCTCGTATCGTTTGCTTTGGATCGTTTGAATAAGGATGTTGTAAAGCAGATCGTATGGTTGGGTCGAGGACAGGCCGTGGGCAAATCCGTATCATGTGCTGAAGTTCTTAAACGGAGGTATCGTGGTTTACATCAAATAACGAAAATTTATCACTCTGAAGTCACTGAATTCTACGAACCGACACTTGAAGGTTTGGAGCGTCTCAAAGTAGTGAAGGATATTCCTTGCATTGCTATCCTCCTTTCGAAGGAACCCTTGCCAGCTGACACGCCTGGTTATCAGGCTCCTGATGAAAGTTTTGAAACATTCTGGAGAGAACGAATTGTTCCCGAAGAGACAGGGGCAGCGAATAAAGCAAAACGCCGTCATCCACAGCGAGTGAAACGATTGAGACTGCATAGGACTAATTGGTACGAAGATATTACGTTAAAAGAACTGCAAGGAGAAGAGACTAAAAATCAAGAAGATGTAATTTGACTAAAAAATAGAGTTTTACCCAATTCAATCTTTTTGATGTTTCTTATGTGCATGTAGAATCCATGAAAGAGACGCGTTATCTAATCATAGATTTACATGCATGTGCTTCTGTTCATAATTTCGAGTGCTCATGTGTCCTTCATCGATAATTTTTTAGCGGAATAATAGTGCTGACTTTTCATTAAATACCAGGTATTTGAGATGATAAGTGATTACATGAATTATCTCGCATTGAAATGTAAATCTATTTTCAAGATTTAATTTATTAAATTCTAATCATTTGTACGAGAAAAAATCATTCTCAACAGCTTGGCTTATTTTCCAACTTCATTTATATTATAATTTCATGTAAAGAAGATGTAGGTCTACAGAGCATCACTTCAACATCATGCTATTTATTGAGTGATCGGATATCCACGCGGTAATGCTCTGCAGCTTTACATTCTTTGTTTCTCCTCAACGCTGCGATGTTCTGACTAGTCAATGTTTGAATTATACATATATCCAGACGAAATTTCGGTGAGTATTTATGGATGGTCACATTTCAAAGAAGCTGAATTCAGTCAAAATTTAACCTGTTCAATCATTGCAACCGTTCAGGTATTCAGTTGCATTCAAACATGCAACAGTTGTCTTCTCCCGCCATGCCTGTTCGTTCCTCTCAGCAGCTCGATTAGTTGATTAGTTGCATTCAAGCACTTCTTCTCCCGCCATGTATGTTCGTTCCTCTCAGCAGCTCGATTAGTTGATAAGATGTAAATGAGCCATCTGCAACACCGTTGTTTCTTTACTTCAATGATTGGAAACCAGCGCTGTGCGAATATCAACTTTTTTGAAATCGAGTATCGGGTAGTTCTAGTGATTTAATAATTTCGGGCATTGAGCATGGAGTACTCGCCCACCCCTGTTGGAAAGCCATGAAATGCCACAAATAAATAGAAACTATTCCAAGCCACCAGTTCGACGTTAAGTCTGAGTCAGAAGAGAATGTCTGAGCGATTGGTCGATTTCATTCTTCATCGTGAACTCTGAGGAAAAGTATGTTTCAAAGATCACTAAAATTACTAGTACTATATACCGGGGTATACATCGTTTGTCCGTAGACTTTTTTGTGATCTGATCTTCTTGCGAAATATCGAGCAGCTGAGTTCATCGAAAGACCTACATCTATCAGGCCGTTTGAGAACAGCGACTAAAAGGCAAGATCGATTGATTACGATAGAATCATGAAATGAACCTCAATTATCAACTTCGATTCGCTTTTTCTCGCGTTTTCTTTTGTTATCCAAATCAACGGTCAACGTCGCCTGAAAGCTGCAGATATCAGGACCTTTATTGCTTCAAAGAAACCAAGTCTCACATCTCGTCACAAGCATCAGAGATTTCGGTGAGCTAGAGCTGATGAAGACTGGAGTTTTGAAGCATGGCGGCGAGTATGCCTCAAAGTCTCGTTCTATGCGGATCAATTAGATAAGTTGACGGAACATTCATTCGGATCCCCTGGACAACCACGGACACATGTCCTTCAATCTCCACTAAAGCCATCTCACAAAGGAGGTGCGCATATTCAGATGGTGATTCAGGCGGTGATTACATTGCAGGTGAAAAGTGAAACCTACCACGACTTGCTCTCAGAATTGTTCTCATCTGGAACTTTGGATTCGTCGCACCATCTTATTCCGGACTAAATGGTTGACCGCTGTTCCATGACCTGGATTTGGCTCAGACTATCACCTGAAGAATTTCAAGTTCTGATGAAATGGTAGCTCGGTTTACCAATGACAAATGGTAGACCTCAGTGTCCAAGATGTCCAGGAGTTTCATTAGATCCATTGGGCCATCACGCTTTTACATGTAAACGGGGAAGCTTTGTTACAAGTCCACATATTGCTCTGCGTGATCAGTTACACCAAATCTGCGAATTGGCAAACCTTCGACCTGCTGTCGAAAAAGGTGCTGGTTGTGGTCACTGGGAGCCTAATAGAAGACCAGCGGACATTCTTCTGCCAGATTGCAGTCTTGGTCGTCCAGCAGCAGTTGACCTGACTGTTGTGCATCCGCTCAACAGCTTTTTCTGCTTGCCATGTATGTGCCGCCTAATTCTACAGCATGTCATCGAGAATTGAATGAATTTATTATTCACCATATTGACAACATTACTGATAATTTATCAGAGGTGGGCGCGATTCGGGAAAATGAAGTTCCGAATAGCGATTATCCGATAGCCAGATCGGAGTTCCGAATCCGATTATCCGATTCAAATTTTGAAAATGAAGTTCCGATTCGCGATTATCCGAATTCGATTATGAGATTAAATGGATTTCAATTCAAATCTTTGCACTCCTAATGGAAATTTATGCCATCAATACACAACCTTGAACTAGAGATGACATAAAAATATTGCAAAAAATTATCAAATGTTGCATTTGCCTAGAGGACAAAATTTCCTGTCTAATTGCCTTACATGCTAGCTAACATTCAGTGTACATGTACGCTGCCACAATTAGGCAAATACAAAGCACCCAAATTCTACTGAATATCTCCAGGTTTACAGTAGCAATTTCATGTACTGTACTTTACTGGGGGGGGGGGGCGGTGAAGAGTGAATACAGAGCGCTTAGCGTGGCTTACGGGAGATGAGAGAGCTCCCATTGTTAAGTCTTGATGTATGAGGCGAAGTTTGTGTAAAGGCGTATTACATATTTATCACACAGCGATTACATCTTTATGGGATTCGAGGATGAACAGGATCTGTTTACTTGTGGGAATCGAAAAGGCAAAGATTGATGTACAGGATTTGTTTACATGTGCGGATCGCAAAAAGCATACTGTATTTATTGATGGGATGAATTTAATGACAGGATCAGTTTACATGTGGGAAACGCAACAATTGAATGATGTCTGATTTATCTTTGTGACATATCTTTCAAGACATATCATTACCTATTCAGTATTTTGTCAGCCACTATGTGTGGGACCCCGCTCGTCTGGGTTTGAGTGTTCAGGTTAGGGGTCGAAACACAACTAGACGAGTACCTGCTGATGACTGACGGACTGCAGTATTATGTTTTATATCCCTTAATCGGTAGCTGAAGTAGTGGTCGATGTATTGTAATTCAAATAAAGAAATGTGGAATTACATGAAGTACTATAGACGGATGAAGAAACTGGCGATAACAAATTCAAGTGAAGAAATAGTATTTTCCATGTGTAGTCTTAGGTATAGTGTGTATAGTTTCATTGCTTTCGGTGTAGTAGAGTGTCATTGTTGTTCTATTGTTTACCTCCATTATCCACTTTCCACTTATCCACTCTTACCATTATCCACTTTGTGTAGTGTCAGATATAGTTCACTTATAATCGGTGTAGTAGCATCGTTGTATTTCCATATTTTACCTCCACTTTTTCAATTTTTATTCATCGGTTTCCTGTTGTTTTATAATATCCATTTTTAATTTCCTCAACCTATGGTGACCATTGTCTTATTCTATTTCCACTATCAGCATCTGTAGTCGGTACAGTATATTAGACGTCTGTTTTGAACGTGTATACGGCAGTGTTTGGAATCTATGGTATTAGTATATTAACAGCAAGAATGAGTAGTATTACAAGTCTTAAGATTTCCATTTTTACCAGATATTGGGCCAAAGCTGATCAATTTTAATTCGTTGCCACGAGAAAGCTACATTGAGTTCTTTTAAGAACTGATTAATCCAATGGTTACAGTAGCATTGCCTCTGTGCACTTGCGGATTGGAGAACGCCATCAGTCCTCATTAGGACTACTTTAACTAATAATTTAAATTAGTAAGCATTATATTCTATTATAAATGGCTACTGGGATGACTTTCATCATCGTATGAGAATGTGCATGCATGCACCTAATACATGAACCGAGTGATAGTCCTTCTCCAAATCCAAGTCGACACAAGACTCATCAAAGGCCACATCTCTTAACAAATGGAGGTTGCCCTTCATAAACACTAAGGCCTCAAAGTTTGCGGCAGTGAGTGCCGCCCTTTTTGGCCTCAAAATATCCGAGCCAAAGCTGAAAATGCGCTCAATAGAGGCAGAGGTCGGAAGGGATGTGTTATATTTTAAAAATAGTCTCTTCCAAGAGTCCCGAAACTTATGTGGGAAGTGGTCTCCCGAAAGTTGTGGATTCCCTCTCACAGCCTTCTTTGACCAACAGTCAAACTCCATGGCCATCACCACTTCCTGACTTTCTGCTTCCCCTTACTTTCCGCCGATAGCAGATAGTCAGTTCAGTGCAGATTCAAGATCCTCTTGTAGATCAGAGGACACGTGACTCCCATCTGCAGGTTGAGTGTAGGCCGCTAGCTCTTGGATGAGGGTGTCTCTGACACTGCTCCACAATGCTTCTCCGTTATCTTCGCTTGATTGCCTCCGACGTATGGCTTTGACTGTCACGATCTTGTGATGAGGATGCATTGCCGTAGCTTTTGATAGGTCCATGTCGGAGAAAATGTCGTTGAACCTGAAAAAAGCAATTGATGATTGATAGGACAGTGTCAGTCATTTGCTGTATGTTGCAGCAATCGGGGAATAACCGTGGCTACTGCAAGCACCATCATTCGTGACTGAGCATGCATGCTACTCCTGATTCTGATCCACGCCAAAACCCTATGAACAGCATTATTTAGCCATGTTTATCACAACTACGCTATAGCAAAATGAACACAACAGCACTTTGACTGATTTGTACAGCTGTGGAAGACAGAAAAGAGCAACACACTAAGCCTAATAGCTCTGGGAAGCATCTCAATTTAGTAGTAACCCCATCCCAGACGCAAGCGCAGTGCGGTGCAGTGATGAGTCATCGATGAGTCATCATGCTGACTCAGCCCCCCCCTCTGGAAGGAAGGTGAGGGAGAGAGCCAAGGATGTGTTGGGAGGAATGGGTCCGTGAGGAGAAAACTGTTCCCTACCCCCCCCCCTCCGGAAGGAAGGAAGGAAGGAGGAGTGACGAGGCAAGGGGTGGAATCTCGGAAGGATAGAGTGAGAAAAGGCGGGTTTTGGTGGTTTTGGGATGAGAAAGGCTGGAATTCGGCATGAAGGAGGTCTCGGATGGGAAATTGGAGTTCAGATTCGGAATCTACGTGAAATTTTGGGTTGGGAAGGATGGAAGGAGGAGTTTTCTTGTGAGGCAAGGGGTGGAATCTCTGAAAACGGCAGAGTTGGAAAAAGGCAGGTTTTGGTGGTTTTGGGATGAGAAAGTCCATGTTTCGGCATGAAGGAGTGCTCGGATGGAAAAACGGAGGCCAGATTCGGACTCTACGTGAAATGTTGGGTTGGGAAGGATGTTTCCAGCAAAATCGGAGAGAAAACATTTCGAGGACGTCCCCCCCCCTCCTGCCAAACTTCCAACTTTGGTGTGAGAAATCGTAGAAAGTCGTGCAATAGTTCATTTGAAAGCTAAAAGTGAGAAAAATGCAGTGGAAAGCTCAGTTTGGACTAATTTTCTTGGGTTTAGGGAGGAAAATGGCAAGAAACCGTCAGAGTTGGAAAAGGCAGGTTTTGGATGTTTTGGGATGGGAAAGTCCATTTTTCGGGCAGAAGGAGACCTCGGATGGGAAAACGGAGGCCAGATTCGGAATTTTTAGCCAAGTTTGGGTTAGGAAGGATGTTTCCAGCGACATCGGAGAGAAAAAGTTTTGAAGACCCCCCCCCTCCTGCCAAACTTCCAACTTTGGTTGTAGACATCGTAGAAAGTCGTGCAATAGCTCATTTGAAAGCTGGGAGTGAGACAAATTCAGTGGAAAGCTCAGTTTGGTCCTATTTTCCTGGGTTTAGGGAGGAAAATTGCAGGAAAAAATCGGAGTTGGAAAGTCCGGTTTTGGCCGTTTTGGGATGAGAAAGTCCATTTTCGACAGGAAGGAGGTCTCGGATGAAAAAACGGAGTGCAAAGTCGGACGTTTTGGTCAATGTTGGGTCTAGGAACTTCTTCCCAACTCAATCGGAGAGAAAAAGTTCTGACCCCCCCCCTCCTGCCAAACTTCCAACTTTGGTTGTAGACATCGTAGAAAGTCGTGCAATAGCTCGTTTGAAAGCTGGGAGTGAGACAAATTCAGTGGAAAACATGGCTTGTTCGTATCTGCCTTCGTTTAGAGGTGAGACGTCATTGAAATTTTGTACCTTGACGAAAAAACGACAGAGTTAGAATGTTTATGAAAATCGCTCTAGCGGGTGAAGCAAGCCTCGGACGGGAAAACAGAGACCAGATTTGGCATCAGCGTGCCATGTTACACCTGTATGTCATTCATGCTATGTCTCCGAAGTGAAAGGAAGAAAGATGACAGAAGCAGTAAAGTTTACGAATGAATTTTGTTCACTACGTTTTCATCGACAAAGTCTTCGTGATGTGATTAAGGACTACATCATCTCCTTTCATCATGAAAAGGCAGACTTAGAATTTGCTATCGCTAAAGGTTACTTCGTTTTCCAACAGCTCATGGACAGTTTGATGAATAAAGATGTGAAAGGACGATTAGTTGCAGAGATTGAATTTGAGAAAGTGACTGATGAACATGCAGGTGAACGTGCAGTGTTTCATTTTGCATCCTATTCTGCAGAGACGATACATGATCCCAAAGATTTCTATCAGCGACACATGGCAAAAATTGCATCTCGACTAGATTCATTTCATGAGCATGGATCCAACTTGCTCTTATGTCGCATAAAACACATTCATATTCAACTCAATGTGCTAAACTAGATTTGACTACAAGATTTGGGAAAAGCATTCATGAGTCAGTCGTCCGCGTGCCTCCTTTTCCCTGCCGCAACGAAGTCAGGGGAGAAACGGAGGTCTCTGATTGGCTCACATAGTGTCAAATGTGGATTCGCAGGAGACTATATAAAAGCAGACGTCTCCCCATTTTCTCTTAATTTCATTCTCTTGACTTGGAAAGCGTGTGTGACTTGCTGAAGCCATTCTCCCCTCTCAACTTTGTCTGATCAATCCTGTTGGCAAATTTACAAGTGAGTGTCATGACTGTCTGTCCTAAACCTTGCTAGCATTTTAGAAGAGAGACGCAGGAGAGTGTGTGGCCGATGATTGTACAAGCTTATTTTGTTGAACCATCGCCACCACCGCCTCCACCACCTAGACGCTTTACGTTTAAGTCTTTTAGGGAATTGAAACGCAATTCGGGTCCTAAGCCCAAGACATTTAATTTACTTGACGATGACGAAGACTTAGACTTTGGTGATAAGCTTTAAATCCTGCGAACGCTCGAAAAGGTCCTCTTAAGGGCCACCTCGTATGTCACTGCTAAGCTAAGGATTTTCTTTTCTCTGATGATCATGAATGTACTTAGTGGTATTCTTTCGTTACAGACTGCCATGGCCATGAATCCTACTCCAACTGCTGCATCACTGAATCCTCAACATCTCGAGCTGTGGAATCCGAAAATTGAAAAGGTAATTCAAGGCTATCCTACCTACAAACAACAAGTGCGCTACAACGGTGTTCGACTCTATCTTCAAACGCCGGCTGTATACTTGCCAAAAGTGGATACGCAAGTAAATCGTTGCGGTCAAAACCTGAGTATTCCTATTGATAATTGGTTGCGTCAGCAGCTTGACATTTTAGAAGACGTTGTGAGGCAAAAGGCTCTTATTCCTACTGAACTATTACAGTTGTGGCCAGAAAAGAAAACTTCTTGTTATAAACCACTGTATCGTGGCACTCGCTGCTATATTTTACAAAGCAAGTATTGTAAAGTCACTTCAGGAGTGACAGTTGAACAGTCAGTTGAAACAGAGTTGTCATCGTTAGGTGCAGGCTTTTATTCCTTTCATATTGAGGTACCTGCTGTTTATGTGGGACCTCATCAATCTGACGGTAATTTGATTTCTCTCAATTTGCACATTGCTCAAATTCATCATCAACCTGAGTTAACAAGACTTGATCACATTGAGAAAGTCATTGATTCTTGTGTCAAAGAGTGTCAAGAACCTGTCACTAAACCTAAACGTCGTCGCACATCAAAGAAAGATGGTGCTACCACCAAAGAGAAATCTTAAGTATTGTAATCAGTTAGTATGTAGTGAATGTGGAAAACGCGGCCTTGTGCGTTATGTTCAAATAAAACATTGTCATCATGTTGTATGTATCTTTTGTTATGTAAAGGACAGACATCCTTGTAAAGTTCCTGCTCAATGTATTATTTTGTAATGAAGTCTTTTTGGTATTGTAGGTTGTCATCTTCATAGATAGTGAGGGAACACCCATGCAGGAATTGAGTGCTATTGCAATGAGAGAAAGTGATCAAACTGTTGTTAGTGTATATCATAGATTTGCCTACTGTCCTCCACACAAAGACGAATGGTCACGACGTCATGTGCATGGACTTGATCCTTCTATTTTGATTCATATTGGATTCGTAAATGAAACGTATTTGATAAGTGATTTCAAACGGTGGCTGTCAGGTTTTCATATTGTTAAAATATTAGGAAATGATTCTGAACGAGAAGCAACAACACTTCAGTTGCACATTGATAATTTATATTTACCATGTTGGGTAGATCGTGTAAGACAAGACTATCATATGCATTGTGATCAAAAGAAGTTTAGAGATGAAATGATTTTTGACATGGCAATATGTTTCGGTGAGAGACATCACCTGTGCAGACCACCATCCCATTGTAATACTAGAAATAAAGCTACCTACATTGCAAAACTCTCTTCACGCTGGCATTGTAGTCTTTATGACGTTTATGAACTGTATCTATATTATTGTCAACAGCATGGGTCTATGTAAAACATGTTTTTACTCCTTGTGAATGAATGATGATCATTTTATGAAGTGTATTCTGTACTTGTGAATTTTGTCTGGTGTTGAATAAACTTACAGTGGAACATGATTGTTATTTCTGTTTTATTCATAGTGGAAGTCATTGAAGCAATGTGAAATCTATAGTTACAACGTTTATGATGGCGCATCGTACATTAAGTAACCACGTGTCATTTGACACTTGATCAACAAGGATTCGATGGATTTTTACAAGATTGGAAACTTACATTTAAAATGAAGATGAATGATATGAAAGTAGTGCTCACTGAAAGCCTTCCTCTCTTCAAAAGATTGATGGAGAGCTTACAACCTCAAGATGTAAAGGGTAGACTCGTTGCTTATATAGAGTTGAAAGATTTGCAAAAACCACTTCGTTTTGGATCTTATTGCACAGAATGGATTACTCTTAGTTATCAATTTTATGGTCGTCATATGGAGAGAATAGAAGAGACGTTGGAAGGAAATGTGTACGTTGTTAAACATATCATGATTCAACTGAGTGTGTTTACATCCACGACTTTGTTTGATGCGCGACACATTGTGTAGATGCAATAAAGATTTCTTTTCACTGAGTATTTTGTAATGGTGTATAGAGCAACATGAGTCATTGCGCTTTGTGCATTAATATCAGGCTCTTTGTTAGATAAATGAATGCGTTTTTGTTCGAGAAAAGGGGCGTGTCACAACATGAGTCATTGCGATTTGTGCATTACTATCAGGCTCTTTGTTAGATAAATGAATGCGTCTTTGTTCGAGAAAAGGGGCGTGTCACAACATGAGTCATTGCACTTTGTGCATTACTATCAGGCTCTTTGTTAGATAAATGAATGCGTCTTTGTTCGCTAGAAGGGGCGTGTAACTCAAGTCTTTGTGAGGACTAGAACGACTTTGTAAAAGGGAAGGTTTCCACCTACGCAGTCAAAAGTTCATGTGCGATAACTCTTTGTCACATAACAAAGACAGGGAAAACGAGAAAAGGGAAACGTATGTGATTGGAGCTAGGTCTGCTTATAAAACGGACGACTGAGCTCATGGCAATCATTTCCGTCCTTACGCTAACCATGCAGTTGCTCGAAGCCATCAACTCCTCTGCTCTCGCACTGGGTACACTGAACTCCCTTACTTTAGCATCGGGTAAAAATGCTTTCAATCAAAAGATAACGCATCATGGAGAAGCCGTGACCATAAAAACTCCAAGTCATCGGATAGATTATCTAAAGGTTATGTCAACAAAGTATGGACTGGCCGTGTGTGTACCGTTAGACTACTGGACACGGTTACAATTCAATACTCTTGAAACATTCCTGAAAGAAAATCTCACCATTCCCAAAGAAATTGTTCCACACAATGGGAAGCGGCCACAAGTTCCCATCATGGAAAGACGATACATGTATGTGCATATGGATAGACACTGTCTCATCATCCATGAAAAGGAGGGCAGCGAATTCGACTTACTCAATTGCAAACCACTCCCCATTTTGGGAAAAGGATTCTACTCCTTCGAAATTAAAATTCAAACCATCTACATGGGTCCGCGCAGGGACAGAAGGTTGTTTGCGTTGAATCCCTATCTTGTCTCCATCACCTTTAAAAATGATGTCCATGTTGATGATGATCAACTACAGTAGCACTCTCCACACACTGAGAACGCACCATCGGTCTTTATGAGACCACGGCCTAACGGCCACCGTATCAAGAAAGAAAATGTACACTCACCATGCCACACAATAACATGACTCTCTCTCCTTCTTCCTTAGGCATATCCTTCTTCACTCAGGTTTTAATCATGTGGAAATTATCATCATGGCTCCATGTATCATGGAAAAGTCAGTGTGTTGCATTTCATGATACGAAACGTCAACTTCAGATAACTCTAGAACGCTTTCATCTACGAAGGTTACATCGCGCTATCCTATCCCACTCTTGCCGTGTCATTAACGTAGGAGACGGCATTGTATTTATTCGCATTCAAGAGATGATTCTACATAATGATCACTGCTACATTGTGATTCCAAAACCCTCATGGGAAAAGTATAAAAGGGAAGTTCACTCCATCCTCATGTCATTTGTGAGTCATGCTCCCCATCCGCATCATCAACACAATGCGCGAAATGAATCTCAGAAGAGACATCGATTTAGAACAGTTGCATACCCATCTTCCCGATTCAGTCTATCATCGCAGTCATCCACAAATGTTGGTCATTCGCATGAGCAACGGTCGAAATCTTCAAATCTTTCGCTGCGGCAAAATCCATGTCCTAGGAAACCTTTCTCATTTCGTGATGCAGTCCATGTGTTACGGAGTCGTCAAGAAAATGCGAACACTCATGCCTCATCTCCGCCTCAGTCCCCTGACATTGAAGAATATGGTAGTGTCTGTTCAATTGAAGATGTTAGTGAATCTAGCCAACATTAAAACCAGTAATCATTGTATATTTTATGAAACTGAACTCTTTCCTGCTGCTCTGATTCGGAAGTGGCATCCTGTACATATTGCAGTGTTTCACAACGGACATTGTATCATGACTGGTTTGCGTGATATCAGTAAAGTAGCTGACATTGTTAAATCTTTAATGTGTTATCTGTATGAGTCACAGTTAATAGAATCGTGTTAATCACATGATGCGTTTTGAATGAGTCATCGCAATGAACTATCGTCCACACACGTGTCGGTGAAAAGGTCATCAACAAGGTTCTTCGCTTTATGATGAGTCAGCGCTATTTATAGTCATGAAATGATATCCATACACTTGTCGGTGAAAAGGTCACGCTGTCTGACGTGAGGCGCCATCGATGTTGAATGACACGCCCACACACGTGTCGGTGAAAAGGCTGAACAAGACTGATTAGATTCGTATGACTGGCGCCTTACCACCTCATGAGTCAGAGCTATTTATAGACATGAGTCAGCAAAGTGGTTGATGTTTCCTAAGCCGAAGAAATTGTCATGATGTCACATGCGTTGGTGAGGATGATAACTTACAAACTCTAACATGGTTATGACTTCAAATCATCAACTTTATTTCTAACTTTACAATCATCAACTTTATTTCTAACTTTACAAACTCTAACATGGTTATGACTTCATTTATATTTCACCTATCTTACAAACAGTGACATGAACTTTATTTCTAACTTTACAATCATCAACTTTATTTCTAACTTTACAAACGTCAACTTTATTTATAACTTTACAAACAGTGAAGTGATTCTAACTTCATTTATATTTCACCTATCTTACAAAAACAGTGATATGGTGATAACTTTATTTCTAACTTTACAATCATCAACTTTATTTCTAACTTTACAAACGTCAACTTTATTTCTAACTTTATAAACAGTGAAGTGATTCTAACACCTATCTTACAAACAGCGACATGAGTATAACTTTATTTCTAACTTACAATCAACAACTTTATTTCTAACCCTACCCATCTTACAAAATGATTAAAACTTTTACTTCTGTCTAATGAGTGAGAATCCCATCTTTATGTCAAAAGGAAAACAACGCAGTATGTACATGATATGTTATTCATCAACACAACCGATTTTCATCACAGCCACATGCAGTTAATACCGATGGTAGCAGAAAACAAAGTTTTTATGGCTCACATCATCGGAGAAAACAAAGTCACTCATGTACAGGGAGAAAACAAAGTCACTCATGTGCAGGGAGAAAACAACGTCAGGAAAAAACCAGTTGATATGTAAGTCATGATATGAAGTGATCAGTAGTTGGACGCATGTTACAAGGCACTCACTCACAACACCCCATAGAAAACGCCATGGAGTAAAAAGCAAAACATCAACCACAACAGAGAGGAAGCATTCATCATCAGACATCGCCGGACGGATGAAGAGAAAGTTTCTGTCTCTTGGGTGGAGGTAGATGAGTGTCTGGATGGCCGTACGGTAGTGAGTGGTTAGGACTCATCCAGCATCGCCTGTCTTCCCAAGCTGAGAGACCTCGTTTCCTAAACGTCGTTGTTCTGACTTGATGCGACTGAGATTTTAAAATGGTCATTTCTACTTTTTTTAATTTAAAAGTGAATCTAAGGCATCTTGATAGTCCCTATGTGTCATTTTTCTAACGATTGACTTCGAGATGCCTTTCGCCCGTTTAATAGAAAGCTCTGAGGATTTTAGCTTCATGGAGTACATCTTGGGGCGAAGCAAAATCATCTCCTCTATCTGTTTGCCGGCACACTCATCCTTGAAGCAGCCACGCTTCGCTTTATTTGAGGTAGAGTAAAGCGGATGGTCAGTGGGATAGTTGGAACTATCAAACTTGGGTGCTAAATATTTTAAAATGTCGTCCTGCTTGACTTGGCTCGTGGTTGTCAAAGCTAGGAAGAAGCTGTCTGTATCACCTCCTACTAATTCCACACGTTGGAGAAGTGGACATCTCTTAAAAGTGTGGTAAAATAACTTGTACATTTCTAACTTGGAGTGATCCAAGACAGCTTGACCGACATAAATGGGCTTACAAAGTTCTACTTTAGATTTTAACATTTTAAAACCAGTGATGTCTTCGGAAATGACATCATGGTGGCAAAACAACGGCGAGCGACATAACTTGATACTCGTTTCCGGATCAGTTACGATACGATAGTCCATGCGCTTTCTTACATCCTCCATGGTTTTACCAAAGAGGGCATTATTCTTAAATTTAGAGAAGTCCTTTTCGAAAGGATTCTTGGATTCAGCCCGTTTCTTACTATTAAATTCTATATACGGTTTTAGAAAGGGCTTCTGCCTAAACTGGATAGCGCGATGGACTTTGTCAAGTTGCATCCCCATACCTAGATAGAATTTGAGGATGGAATAGTACACGATGTAATGCTGTTTGTTCAATTGGGTGAGCAACAACTTCCTAGTGGCTTTATATTTTAAGTCATTTTCCGCCTCATATTTCTTATTGTGTTCTTCCATAAAGGGAGAGAACATATATGGACTGACTATGCCAGATTCGGGTGCGAGAGGAAAATCAACGGTCCTATTCTTAATACAGTCTGGATAGATGAGGTCGACTTCAAATAAATAACCTATGTCGGCCTCATCTCCCAGTGCCATGATGTGTGCTGGATTGGAGAAATGTTCAATGTCATGGGGCTCTACCCATTGGAAGTCAGACTGTGGCAAAGGCTTGGAGAGTGTACTCCCATACAAATTATTTTGGTCTATGTACATTAAATGCGTGGTCGATCCTATGTCTTGGGTGCTGTTGACAACATGTTTGTTGACAAATGTCAAGCCACCCCTAATACCACGTTCAAATAACGTATACATTTCTGCATCTTGCAGTAAATGAATGCTCTCTTTCGTCATCTTGAAGGCTGACTGATAGGACAGACCCGGCAGACTAACAAAATGGACGGGGTCTAAGGCGTCCTGTTCTAATGTAACTTTCCTAAAAGTCTCAAACACGTCATCCAACAGATAGACGTCTAATTTTAAGTAGGCAAGCATGTAGTCACCAAAAGTGTGACAACTAAATTCTAATCATGCTTGCTCTGCATGCCTATAATCATCCAGCGAACAGTCCTCATCCGTCAAATCATTTTTAAATTTATCGATGGACGGAAGGGATGTTTTTCAATGTATCCATTGAACTAAAATAACTATAAGGAAACACCCCTTTCCGTCGTATCAGACTGTCACTTATGTTGGGATAGTCTTTCTTTAAATGTTGAGTGAGGGGAAGTGTTTCTAAATTATTTGCCAATGCGGCTAGGGAAGAACACATAAATTGGAAACTGTCTAGAAACTTTATGTCATAGAAGACAGGCTTTCCCTCCTTCGTCTTATCGACTTGAACTTTAGCAGTGATGCACATAAATTTTTCCTTATTTTGTGCAATCACTTTAGATGACCAGGATTTCATTTTACCGAATCCATGGCGAATGATGATGTGAGCATCATAACATTTAAAGTTATGGAAGATGACGGGGAGCGTTCGCCGTTTGAGCCTAAGTTTCATATTGCATTTACTGCATAAGGCAGACCTAAATTTGCCACTGAGATGGCAATGGTCCCTCACTTTCTTATGTTGCTGATTATCAAAGGATGAAAAGTAGCGGGGACATTCCGTGGTCCTATCAAATTTGATTTTATCGGCTTCTGTGAAGCACATGGGTTTCCTAGTTAGGTCCGTTTCATAGCGTTGATGAAAACGGGCTTTCCTATCTAAAAAGTTGAGGAAGTTTTCAACGCACTCCTCGCCTTGCCACACATGCATTTTATTTTGGTTCCTATAATATGGATGCCAAACTTCATAACAGGCAATGGCTGCTGGCTCATGGCTTAGATCTTCTTGTTCAATATAACATTCAATGTCCGCATAGATGGTACATATGGGACTGAGCTCATTGCCGTTTTCCTCATACCTATAAAATTTATCTTTGGGCATGACTTCCATTTGAAGCTTACCCCGAGAGCACCACTCGTAATGCTGTTCAAAATATGGTTTTGATGTGAAACGCCGTGTGCAGCGATCACAGTAGTAGAAATTATCCCTATAGGTTGCTTGATGATGGTATAACTTTGAAATTTTAGGAATGCCACAATAATGCCATTCTGGGTGGTTGTCGCTATAGACTAGGAGGAGATTGACAACCCGGTCGAAGTTACTTTGGCGATTATTATACCTAACGCCATTCAGACCTTTTTCCCAGAGATGGATGACAATCTTAATATTAGTCAATTTTTCAAATTGGGCGATGCCTTTAAAGTCTAATGTGTTGACATCTAACCCGTCAAACTTAAGCTCATCCTCCCATTCACGGTACTTGGTGATTCGTTCACGATCCCTATCTATATCATTATAGTGAAGAATGGAGAGGACGGCATACTTGAAACACTGGGACTGACACTCTACATTGATGACAGCCTTCCAGACCGCTGTCTCTTTCATCAAATTTATTTAAGTTGCTGACGAGATAGGTCGCATGTCTCTCTATCTACTCGTTTACATCACCTATGAGATCAGCAGCACAGGAGGCTATCCTAATGGTCACAGTGGACTCTACTTCTCCCGTGCTACTGTCTACCTTATTGAAACGAGCAGTGAGATAGAACATGCCTTTGAGTAAAAATCTATCTAAGCTCGCCAACATTTGATGAATTAAGCCTATATTATTCATCAAGAAAGGATGAATGTCCTGCACAGCTTCAGATCTTTCTAACTCATAATCGCGAACGAGCCTCTCAAGGGAAAACTTGCTCAGCCTTAGAGTGACGTTGTTGTCAGTGTAAAGCTCAGTGGGATGAGTGTGACAGAGTGTGTGCGAAGAAAGAACAAACTCTGTAGGAAAGGTCTTCTGACACGAAGAACAGGAAAAGCCAACGTGCGATGAAGGATGCTTCCTACTTGTTGTTGTCGGTGGTTGCCTCACACTGCCACAGGAACCGCCTTCGATGTGGACTCGCAAGTTGGTGCTGTTGTAGAACGTACGTCCACAACCTTCATACTTGGGTCGTTGAGGGATGGGTTGGCGTGTCTTCTCCAGTTCTCCTTTCGCTTTTGGGCAGCGAGAATGCCGGTGTCGCCGAAGGCAGAATGGCCTCGCGAAAACCTGCCCGCAGTCCGTACAGCTGAGCTGTCGAGCCGTAGGTCATTCTCTCTCCCTCACACCTTCCTCCTCGATTGCAATCTCCTCTCCCACTATCTCTAGCTCCTCCTGCTCCAACAATCTCTCCACCGACTTGATGGAGAGGAGAGGGAGGTCGGCCGCTGCAGGTGGTGGCGGTGATGCAGGGATGATGATGGGACGGGAGGGAACGTCACCGTCCAGGAGGTAGACCGCCAGATCTGTTGAGAAAAAGAGAAAAGAGATTAGTAACATGATCATCATTTCAAGTTTGAAGTCTTATCCCCCTATTTCCCAATCACGACTACTTACCATCTAATGAATTAATCTCCGGCAGCAAGGATGGACGCGGAGGAGGCAGGAGAGGGACACGAGCTGAGGGTGGAAGGGTCCTGGGCTTCGGTGTCGGAGGGACGTGATGACGAGGAGCAGGGACTGGCGCAGGCACGGACACAGGGAGCGGAGCTGGTGGTGGAGGTGGGGCGATGACAATGCCCGAGAGAGGGGTCGCACCTTGGGCGGAGGTAGATGAGCGGGAAGGTAGGGCCGGAAATTCATCGTGATATTTCCGCCTCGCGGCTTCCTCCCACTTCTTCTTCGCCATATCTGTAGAGAGGAAAGAGAGATTAGATTAGAGGTTGCGGAGATGATGATGATAGAGAGTAAGCTATAGGGATACAGAAGTGCTAAAACATGACATTCCAACTCTCATAGGTGAGGATACTTACACTTGCCAAGCCGCTCGCAAGCTTGCCCGATTGCTCCTTGGGGGACGGGTTCCCCGTTACGAATACATTCATGCACTGAAAAAGAATGACAGCAAAGATGAGCAGAGGTAAAATTTGGATTCGGTTTAAACATGAGCAAAATAAGGGAAGGGCTCTTGATTTTAATGATGTCTACCCTAATGATGTTAGTAATAGAGTCAATCTTGATACAAATACTTACATTGCTGGATGGTAGCCTTCTCCATCTCAGGAGCAATGCGATAATTTTCAATTTTTGTTAACTCCATGGCAGATAGTCGATTGCAGATTACGTCAGCAGATTTCAATCACTAAAAAGGAAAGATGAGAATCGTTTCATTTGCCTAGTCAACGTTTATCATGGGAACAATCATTGAAGTGACATCTAATGAATTACATTTCACTCTACTCCATATCATAAAGACTAACCTTTGTCGTATGGCTAAAGTACTCTGACCTGGCGACAGAAAGTGTCACGTTGAGTATGAAGTCGAACGCCCCACATGAGCAACGGCTCAGAGGTTTCGGTCTAACAAACGACGAACAACCCGTGCAACGCAATCTCTCTACGGCAGTACCCACCGTCCCGAAGGAACGCTCGAGCAAAGGAGGTATTACAGCGATGATATGTTTTATGAGCAGAGGATGTGATAGCAAGAGACTATTCAACTTGATAGCAAGTCAATACAATCTGATGGCAGGAGCTCACCGACACTCACCTTATGAAAGATAAATGTGAAGAGCAGAGCTGGTGCACTGCCTTTTATAAGATTTTCCTAAGCGGTGAATGGATGAGACCTCTCGTCCAATAACAGACGAGCTAGAGTTCCCGATGTGCGCACGCACAATTGTAACGTGTTAGGCAAAAATGTTGTTTAGCAATAGACTCAACCATGGCACCTGAAGTCAATACATTGAAACATGATGATTGCCCGATTCGTTTTCATCAAGAGAGCTTCGGAGGCTTAATACAAGATTACATCCTTGAGTTTCAAAGGGAGGAGACAGAATTGGAAGCATGTTTAGACTACGCACGAGAAATATTTACGGAGTTGATATCTTATTTCAAAGAAAGTCTCATCAAGGCTCATTTAATTGCAAATGTCAATTACATTCATTTTCCACAAGGTGAAGTAGCGGAGTGTTGATTTTCAATTTCCTTCCTACGGACAAGAATATGTTACTGATGCTTCTGAGTTTTATACACGACATCTGCGGAAGATTATTTCTCGGATGGACAACTTTCATGGTTACGACAATCATTTGCTTCTGAATAAAATAAACCATATTGTCATTGCTATTAGTAAAGTGGGTTTCAATGATGTTAAATCAAAGACCAAATAAAGTATTTTTTTTTCATGACACTTGTGTTGTGCTAAATTTTCTAGCGCTGTGGTGAACACTGTTTTCATATAACATTCTAGACTCTCAGTCTCACTGCAGTAGAAAACTGCTTTTAGTAAACCTGATGAAGCTAATCTAACAGTCATGAAGTTTGAATTTCTAATAAGGGAACATTTGACAACTGTCTCCAATAGAACTTTCTAACACTGAAAGTAAGTTACAAGACAATCTACACTGTGCAGTAAAACCTTCTAAAACTTTCTAGTGCTGCTGTGAGATCGGTCAGTCATACAACGTCAATGATCAAACTTTATTTTCACAAACATGCGTTGCTGTAAAACTAGTTGACTACACTAACTTTGCAAACCATGATACACTTTCTGACTAGACTTACGAATACAACTTCAATGATCAAACTTTTCTAACTATACATCAACCTGTGTTGCAGTAAAACCTTTGTACAACATGATAAAGTTTCTGACTAGACTTACTAATACAACTTCAATGATCAAACTTTACTTTCACAAACGTGCGTCGTAGTAAAATTATTTGACTACACTAACGCTTGCATTTCATGACACTTGTGTTTCGTAAACACATGATCAAACTTTACTTTGACAAACGTGTCGTAGTAAAATTTTTTGACTACACTAGCGCTTACATTTTATGACATGTGTGTTTCATAAAACGTCATGATCAAACTTTTATAACTATACATCAACCTGTGCTGCAGTAAAACCTTTGTACAACATGATAAAGTTTCTGACGACACTCACGAATAAACGTCATGATCAAACTTTATTTTCTCAAACGGGTGTCGCGGTAATATTATTTGACTACACTAACTTTGCTTTTACAAACCATGATACAGTTTCTGACTAGACTTACGAATAAAACGTTGATGATCAAACTTTCTAACTATACATCAACCTGTGTTGCAATAAAACTTTAGTACAACATGATAAAGTTTATGACGCCACTGACAAGATCTTGTTCACTAGCGAAGAGAGAAGTCTGTGATGTGTTGCGTGTGGCGCATGAATGTCCTCCCGTTTCATCCCTTCATCATTTCGTCTCCGTGATAGAGACAGTTCTGAAAAGAACTGATGGTTCATTCTCCCATGGTTGGCCAACTGTCGGGAGACCAGTGCAATGGAGATTTTGTGAGGTAACCTGTGGCAGATAGCTAAATGTCGCCCTGGCGGTCAGAGTACAACGTTGAGACGAAAGGTAACCACTTGGAAACATGACGCAGAGAGGTTTCACAAGGATTACCATTGCCCACGTCCCGTGCAGTACTCATCGCTACGGACTTCACCGCTGTCTCGAAAGAACGCCCACGCACAGGAAGTATCACACCGAAAATCTCCGTGACTTGCACCGTCCATGACTTGATCGTCAGACATGAAAACCGGTGGAGTTGGTATGAGGTTGGCAGACTTCGATCAGCTTGATAGCAAGCCGTAGAGAGCTTGATTCACCAGCGTTTTGCAATGGAGATGTTTAGAGGCCACCCATGACAAGATAGCTAAGACTCAACCGATTGGCGTTCAAAGTGCTACGTTGAGAACTGTGTCAAATGCCCAACATGAGACATGAGTTGCCCCAGCGGTTTCGGTCTAAACTATGACACACTCCCTTGCCACACTTATCACTCAGACATCATTAAAAATCCTCTAGTTGACTTCAGCAGGGTCGAAAACCTCAGAAAACCTCCAAAACTAGTGAATTTAAATTTTTCAACTTTTAGCACTACTTATGAAATTTTATAAGTAGTCTATCACTTAGGGTCAAGACCTATCGAACCTTTTTTGAATCAAGTCAAACGGACTTGTAGAAGCAAAGTTTTACAAGTAGAAGCCTTTAAAGTTTTGGAGTCTTTTATGGCCTGGAGACGAAGGCCATCTCCTGACGAACCTCGAAGTCTGACGCCTTAGCTGACTTCAGCAATGAAATTTTCTAAGTCGGTTTCTTACAGAAACCCGGTTTTTCAGATTTCCAATGCTATCATCGGAGCTCCAGAGTTCACCTACCCCAACCCAGTGGGGAGGAGAACTGATTTCAAAAAGCCGAGTGGCGATCAGCTGATGACGTAATACCCATCATCCAAACACTAAAAAACCCGTCTATCTCCGGTTCTAGTGCTCCGATGGAGCTGGAAATTCATCATTACCATGTACAATTTGACGCTGAATCCGAATCTGCCCTCCATTTTCCCATCCGATGCTTCGTTTTGGCTCTACAGCCCACAGCCATCGCAAAAATTCTAACTTGTCGTTTTCGGAAAAAGGATGAAAAATTTTTTCTCTCCGATGGCTTTCAAATTTAGAATGCCGAAGCAGAATTTGATGCTGATTCCAAATCTGGTCTCTGATTTCCCGTCCGAGGCTTGCTTCACCCGCTAGAGCGATTTTCATAAACATTCTAACTCTGTCGTTTTTTCGTCAAGGTACAAAATTTCAATGACGTCTCACCTCTAAACGAAGGCAGATACGAACAAGCCATGTTTTCCACTGAATTTGTCTCACTCCCAGCTTTCAAACGAGCTATTGCACGACTTTCTACGATGTCTACAACCAAAGTTGGAAGTTTGGCAGGAGGGGGGGGGGGTCAGAACTTTTTCTCTCCGATTGAGTTGGGAAGAAGTTCCTAGACCCAACATTGACCAAAACGTCCGAATTTGCACTCCGTTTTTTCATCCGAGACCTCCTTCCTGTCGAAAATGGACTTTCTCATCCCAAAACGGCCAAAACCGGACTTTCCAACTCTGACGTTTTCTTGCCATTTTCCTCCCTAAACCCAAGAAAATAGGTCCAAACTGAGCTTTCCACTGAATTTGTCTCACTCCCAGCTTTCAAATGAGCTATTGCACGACTTTCTACGATTTCTCACACCAAAGTTGGAAGTTTGGCAGGAGGGGGGGGGTCTTCAAAACTTTTTCTCTCCGATGTAGCTGGAAACATCCTTCCTAACCCAAAATTGGCCAAAAATTCCGAATCTGGCATCCGTTTTCCCATCCGAGGTCTCCTTCTGCCCGAAAAATGGACTTTCCCATCCCAAAACATCCAAAACCTGCCTTTTCCAACTCTGACGTTTTCTTGCCATTTTCCTCCCTAAACCCAAGAAAAGTGGTCCAAACTGAGCTTTCCACTGAATTTGTCTCACTCCCAGCTTTCAAATGAGCTATTGCACGACTTTCTACGATTTCTCACACCAAAGTTTGAAGTTTGGCAGGGGGGGGGTCTTCAAAACTTTTTCTCTCTGATGTCGCTGGAAACATCCTTCTTAACCCAAAATTGGCCAAAAATTTCGAATCTTGCCTCCGTTTTCCCATCCGAGGTCTCCTGCCCGAAAAATGGACTTTCTCATCCCAAAACATCCAAAACCTGCCTTTTCCAACTCTGACGTTTTCTTGCCATTTTCCTCCCTAAACCCAAGAAAAGTGGTCCAAACTGAGCTTTCCACTGAATTTGTCTCACTCCCAGCTTTCAAATGAGCTATTGCACGACTTTCTACGATTTCTCACACCAAAGTTGGAAGTTTGGCAGGAGGGGGGGTCTTCAAAACTTTTTCTCTCCGATGTAGCTGGAAACATCCTTCCTAACCCAAAATTGGCCAAAAATTCCGAATCTGGCCTCCGTTTTCCCATCCGAGGTCTCCTTCTGCCCGAAAAATGGACTTTCTCATCCCAAAACATCCAAAACCTGCCTTTTCCAACTCTGACGTTTTCTTGCCATTTTCCTCCCTAAACCCAAGAAAAGTGGTCCAAACTGAGCTTTCCACTGAATTTGTCTCACTCCCAGCTTTCAAATGAGCTATTGCACGACTTTCTACGATTTCTCACACCAAAGTTTGAAGTTTGGCAGGGGGGGGTCTTCAAAACTTTTTCTCTCTGATGTCGCTGGAAACATCCTTCTTAACCCAAAATTGGCCAAAAATTCCGAATCTTGCCTCCGTTTTCCCATCCGAGGTCTCCTGCCCGAAAAATGGACTTTCTCATCCCAAAACATCCAAAACCTGCCTTTTCCAACTCTGACGTTTTCTTGCCATTTTCCTCCCTAAACCCAAGAAAAGTGGTCCAAACTGAGCTTTCCACTGAATTTGTCTCACTCCCAGCCTTCAAATGAGCTATTGCACGACTTTCTACGATTTCTCACACCAAAGTTTGAAGTTTGGCAGGGGGGGGGTCTTCAAAACTTTTTCTCTCTGATGTCGCTGGAAACATCCTTCCTAACCCAAAATTGGCCAAAAATTTCGAATCTTGCCTCCGTTTTCCCATCCGAGTTCTCCTGCCCGAAAAATGGACTTTCTCATCCCAAAACATCCAAAACCTGCCTTTTCCAACTCTGACGTTTTCTTGCCATTTTCCTCCCTAAACCCAAGAAAAGTGGTCCAAACTGAGCTTTCCACTGAATTTGTCTCACTCCCAGCTTCCAAATGAGCTATTGCACGACTTTCTACGATTTCTCACACCAAAGTTGGAAGTTTGGCAGGAGGGGGGGTCTTCAAAACTTTTTCTCTCCGATGTAGCTGGAAACATCCTTCCTAACCCAAAATTGGCCAAAAATTCCGAATCTGGCCTCCGTTTTCCCATCCGAGGTCTCCTTCTGCCCGAAAAATGGACTTTCCCATCCCAAAACATCCAAAACCTGCCTTTTCCAACTCTGACGTTTTCTTGCCATTTTCCTCCCTAAACCCAAGAAAAGTGGTCCAAACTGAGCTTTCCACTGAATTTGTCTCACTCCCAGCTTTCAAATGAGCTATTGCACGACTTTCTACGATTTCTCACACCAAAGTTGGAAGTTTGGCAGGAGGGGGGGGGGTCTTCAAAACTTTTTCTCTCCGATGTCGCTGGAAACATCCTTCCTAACCCAAAATTGGCCAAAAATTCCGAATCTGGCCTCCGTTTTCCCATCCGAGTTCTCCTGCCCGAAAAATGGACTTTCTCATCCCAAAACATCCAAAACCTGCCTTTTCCAACTCTGACGTTTTCTTGCCATTTTCCTCCCTAAACCCAAGAAAAGTGGTCCAAACTGAGCTTTCCACTGAATTTGTCTCACTCCCAGCTTCCAAATGAGCTATTGCACGACTTTCTACGATTTCTCACACCAAAGTTGGAAGTTTGGCAGGAGGGGGGGGTCTTCAAAACTTTTTCTCTCCGATGTAGCTGGAAACATCCTTCCTAACCCAAAATTGGCCAAAAATTCCGAATCTGGCCTCCGTTTTCCCATCCGAGGTCTCCTTCTGCCCGAAAAATGGACTTTCCCATCCCAAAACATCCAAAACCTGCCTTTTCCAACTCTGACGTTTTCTTGCCATTTTCCTCCCTAAACCCAAGAAAAGTGGTCCAAACTGAGCTTTCCACTGAATTTGTCTCACTCCCAGCTTTCAAATGAGCTATTGCACGACTTTCTACGATTTCTCACACCAAAGTTGGAAGTTTGGCAGGAGGGGGGGGGTCTTCAAAACTTTTTCTCTCCGATGTCGCTGGAAACATCCTTCCTAACCCAAAATTGGCCAAAAATTCCGAATCTGGCCTCCGTTTTCCCATCCGAGTTCTCCTGCCCGAAAAATGGACTTTCTCATCCCAAAACATCCAAAACCTGCCTTTTCCAACTCTGACGTTTTCTTGCCATTTTCCTCCCTAAACCCAAGAAAAGTGGTCCAAACTGAGCTTTCCACTGAATTTGTCTCACTCCAGCTTCCAAATGAGCTATTGCACGACTTTCTACGATTTCTCACACCAAAGTTGGAAGTTTGGCAGGCGGGGGGGTCTTCAAAACTTTTTCTCTCCGATGTAGCTGGAAACATCCTTCCTAACCCAAAATTGGCCAAAAATTCCGAATCTGGCCTCCGTTTTCCCATCCGAGGTCTCCTTCTGCCCGAAAAATGGACTTTCCCGTCCCAAAACATCCAAAACCTGCCTTTTCCAACTCTGACGTTTTCTTGCCATTTTCCTCCCTAAACCCAAGAAAAGTGGTCCAAACTGAGCTTTCCACTGAATTTGTCTCACTCCCAGCTTTCAAATGAGCTATTGCACGACTTTCTACGATTTCTCACACCAAAGTTGGAAGTTTGGCAGGGGGGGGGGTCTTCAAAACTTTTTCTCTCCGATGTCGCTGGAAACATCCTTCCTAACCCAAAATTGGCCAAAAATTCCGAATCTGGCCTCCGTTTTCCCATCCGAGGTCTCCTTCTGCCCGAAAAATGGACTTTCCCATCCCAAAACATCCAAAACCTGCCTTTTCCAACTCTGACGTTTTCTTGCCATTTTCCTCCCTAAACCCAAGAAAATTAGTCCAAACTGAGCTTTCCACTGCATTTTTCTCACTTTTAGCTTTCAAATGAGCTATTGCACGACTTTCTACGATTTCTCACACCAAAGTTTGAAGTTTGGCAGGGGGGGGGACGTCCTCGAAATGTTTTCTCTCCGATTTTGCTGGAAACATCCTTCCCAACCCAACATTTCACGTAGAGTCCGAATCTTGCCTCCGTTTTTCCATCCGAGCACTCCTTCATGCCGAAACATGGACTTTCTCATCCCAAAACCACCAAAACCTGCCTTTTTCCAACTCTGCCGTTTTCAGAGATTCCACCCCTTGCCTCACAAGAAAACTCCTCCTTCCATCCTTCCCAACCCAAAATTTCACGTAGATTCCGAATCTGAACTCCAATTTCCCATCCGAGACCTCCTTCATGCCGAATTCCAGCCTTTCTCATCCCAAAACCACCAAAACCCGCCTTTTCTCACTCTATCCTTCCGAGATTCCACCCCTTGCCTCGTCACTCCTCCTTCCTTCCTTCCTTCCGGAGGGGGGGGTAGGGAACAGTTTTCTCCTCACGGACCCATTCCTCCCAACACATCCTTGGCTCTCTCCCTCACCTTCCTTCCAGAGGGGGGGCTGAGTCAGCATGATGACTCATCGATGACTCATCACTGCACCGCACTGCGCTTGCGTCTGGGATGGGGTTACTACTCAATTTACTGCCAAAGATGACCCACTGGTGCGGCATCAGCTCAATGAATTTCGTGTTTCGATCTGCACCTGCAGAGGCAGTGATACTACTTAGAGACATAGATTAAATGGTGGCAACTGTTTACTGTTTAATGCATTTGAATCATAGTGTCATCGTAATCTGTGATGCATGATCGAGTTTACGCATGTACCCTCATTCAATTCAGTCAGACACATGAGGCAGTATAACTCTCTCACTGAAAAATGATATTATGCTCTTAATTAACTCGCAAATCAACTGTGGACATTTTCTAAATTTTAGCTCTGTTCACTGGAAAATGTTGAGGGTTGCGTGATTGGGTATGCAAAATTTGTTGTGGCAACACCTCTGCTCATCAGCATGCCAGTGAGTTGCTACTGGCGTGAAACCTGGTCAACAGTTGGATTGATTCCGGGCCGACCCCTTGCAGGCTGCCGGACAAAACTGGTCCGAAAATCTCGGCCATTTTCCCATATCTCTGACATACACGAGTGCCTCGATGACCAAATCATAGGCTCAACTGTGCGACAGCACCGGCAGTTTTGGGCACATAGTTTGATTATCATCGGCTTATAGTTGTGGCAGGAGCAAGCCGTAGGTGTCAAAGTAAACAACATTGAATGCCGTTGCCACAAGATGCACATATTTGGCGGTTATGCGGCAGACTATTGACAAATCAGCAATCAGAAATATGCCTATCGGTATGTTGCATTTATTGCCATAACAGGTTGGTGGATGATGTCTTTTGATGAAAATCTTCGGACGGATTGCGTGTTCAAGGAAACGACTAAATTTTCATGAGGAAAAGCGTAGAACACGCAGTAGGGCCTATTTGCAAGAAAAAAAGATAATTGCATCTATTAGACAAGTTTACCAATTGAATTGAAAGAAGTATATGTTGAATAAATTACTATGTGTCAGTCAATCGTTTGGATTTCGAGCTATATTGACATCAATGTAAAGTAGAGCTTAATTACCTTTAAATTTGACGAAGTTCCTTGCTGAACTTTCAGCACAGTCGAGCATTTCGTGCAACAGGCGCTGTCCTCGCTGACTTTGAAAAAAAGTTCAATCGATCTTGGATTACTCAAAAATCTTGTTTTTGTATCCACCTGGTCGTCACTATCATTTGTGGATGTCGTTGAAATTGGTGCTTCTTGTTCTGAAGTCTGGCCTGCACACATGCGCTTCGTGCTCGTAAAATATTTCTTCATTTTCTTTCGAGTCTTTTTTGTGGCCGACCGCCTCCAGCGCAAAAATGAAATGAAATGATCTTCCTTGATCAATGACCTGTATTTCTACAACTCATTCACAAAGTAGGATTGTCAGGCGCCTGGAGTCTGGCTGAGCGCAGCGAAGTTTTGGGTAACTGGTGAAAACAATCCTATTGTTTTGATGGCTACACTATGCAGACATACGCTTCTTCAAGGCGCCATTCGGTCGGTCGGTGGGTGAGAGCAAAGACAAGAGCGGGAGAGGAATGGACAATCCTTGCCATAGTTGAGCACGGCTTCAGCAGCATACCGCTCCCCAAGTCTTGCAAGAGGAACAAAAGTAACTTCATAGATATCTCTACCTGGTGTCTGCGCTCGAGGTTGAAGGAGACAATTCATTTACAGCACGATTCCAATCAGCCGAATCGCGAATCGCTTTAAAATAAAATCAGTCCGATTCGATTATCCAAACCGGTTTTTCGACAAACTTCCGATTCGAAAATGAAATTCCGAATGTTCGGATAATCGGAATTTTTAGTCCGATTATCCGATTGCCCACCTCTGTAATTTATATTCCCCCAATCAGTGGCGTCGCGTGCTCCCTGACCATAGGCCTTCACTCGGCATTGGGATACTATTTCTATACAAAGCACTTTTATGTCACAACATTAATTTTCATAAAAGCTGAATTTTTAATAACAATTTTCCGAACATTTTTTAAGGTCAAGTGAATGTGCACATGAGAAGTGATTGCTTATGTCACTTAACCACCTTACTGAAGGAGCTGAGATCACTATATCCCCTCTCTGTCCAGACCACATTTTCTCGAGAAAAAAGGAGGCAAGGCAAACAGTTTCTTGCGTTTTTGACGGCCGGTCAGCCACTCACATGTTTGAAATTTTGATGCATTAAAATGTCTTGTGTATTTCTTATTTCTTTCTGTGTGAGTACTTTCAATTTCATATCAGGTGTTGGCCTACCTTGCTTGCCGACTGTCATCTTTTTAGTATATTCCCTTGGGACGTAAGGCGTGGTTATGATCTCATCTGCAGTACTAAACATAGCGTCACATCAATCACGTAAAAACAAATTTTTGAATTCTACCGAATCTGGGTGTTCGAGTCAGATGCATTACTCTGCATTCATTGGAGAACGCTCATCATCTGATCGCAGTCTTGTCTGAACGTCATCCATCTGCCACTGTTGACGTATTGGCTTCTCTCACATTAAGCGGAGCTAGGAACAATTGGGTTGCGCCCAATTAATATTTAGGCACCGCGCCTCGATCAATAATTGCGTAGAATTTCATTGCAAAAATTGGAGAAGGCAACGCATCATGTCTATCGGGAAAGCCAATATTTACGCGGGCGCGTGCGCTTACTGCCTCACACGCACACAACTCTCTTTCGCTGTCTGAACATCAGTGCTCCGTCTGAACACACGACTTGCTTGTGTGCCTAATTGTTCGAAGAAAACAGCTGTGATTCAAGCACGTGCTGCAAAACTGTTCACTCTTGAGGTTGAGCGTCTGATTTTGAGACGGAAAGCTGTGCACAGCTGCTATCACGAGAAGCTATCGAATTTAAATGAATGATGACACTACTCATTTTTATAAATGTTGGTAAATTATTTTTGAGTATGCGCCGAAGGCCTCGCAGGTACGGAGAAGACGCCACTGCCCCCAATATTATAATTGGATGCGATCTAAATGATTTTGACTGTTCTACTGTTAAGCACTCATTTGATCTTGTTAATAAAGTTACGGTACCGACACGATTTGATCTTGTTAATGAAGTTACGGTACCGACACGTTTCGTTAGTATTTTGGATATATTCCTTGTAAGTAGATCTTTGTGTGAAAGCTACAATAGTGCTGAAGTTGGACCTACTACTTTTAGTCATCGCAGAGGATCCCATTGTACAGTTTTGTTAAAACCTTTTCAGCAGATGTTTCAAAGTGTGTCTTCTGTACACAAGCTGTTTGATTTCAGAAAGTCCTAGATTGCAGATTTTCTATCTGCCCTTAATGATATTTCTTTTCAAAGTGTATGATGCTGTTGATACTGAATCTATAGTCCGAAACTTTTATGCCATTTTTCTTGAATGTGTTTTTTCGTGTATACCAGTAAAAGAAGTCTTTCTATCAAAAAAGAACAAGCCTTGGATGTCTCCCATGGCAAAAGACATGGTTAATCGAAGGTGGAAGGCTTACCGAAATCGAGTATTTCAAGAATATAATCGCCTGAAAATTAAATGCAAGGAAAATTGGGTTCAAAGATCTAAACATCTTCAAAGGACATTTGGCAAATTGTTTCCCACTATTGAGGCAAAATTGGCAATAATTCTATTGAGTCGCTGATTGCTCAATATCCTGATGCTGCTGCTGCTGCTAAGGAAATTAATCAAAGATTTATTGACAATTTTAGTGAGCACAGGGTATTTGAATTCAGTTTTGATGATGACTGGTGCCCTCTATCCGACCCAATGGATATTTTTCATTTCTTAGATAAATTGTCTTTACCCAAAGTTACAGGAGCAGATGGAATTCCTAATCGTTTGTTTTGTATAAGATTGCCGCACCGTTTATTTCTGAGTCATTGTGTCATATCATTAATACATCTGTTTTGTATCGTGTTGTGCCATCATCTTTAAAGTCATGTGTAGAAAATCTAAGACCTATCAATATTTCATGTACCATTTTTTGTACCATGTAAAATCCTCGAAAAACATGTTTTGTCACATACGCATTCATATATTGTCAAATGCACTCCGCCTTTTCAATTCGCTTACAAACCGAAATCTGATTGCACCTGTGCATTGATTACTTTGTATTACCTGACCTAAATGTTAGATGCTAGCGGTACTACTGCGACTTTGTTAATCACGTGCGATTTTTCATGTGCTTTTGATAGGGTCCGACATGATATTTTGGTAGAGAAATTGTATAAATTGGACTTCCCTAATGGTTTTATTCAGTGGATTTATTCGTATCTAAAGGATCGCCATCAAAGTGTAAAATTTCGTGATATCTTAAGTGATTCAGTGTTTTTAAGCAGTGGTTGTCCTCAAGGATCTTTGTTAGGTCCGTTTTTGTTCCTTCTTTATTGTCATGATGTCATACCAAAGCATTCTCTGACGAAGTATATTCAGTATGCGGATGATTTGAATATTCTCATTCCTATTTCAAAAGATGAACAAGAGTCGAAACTTTGTGTTATGGAAGAAATTTCTAACATTCAGAAATGGTCCGAGAATAATGATCTTCTTAATGCGGCGAAAACAGAAATTGTAATTTTTGGAAAACAGAATTTCACTTGTAGCGATGTTTTTTCTAATTTATCGTTTAGTGCTCTCAAGAGCGCGAAAATACTCGGTGTCACATGGAACCAAGATATATCCTGGAGTTTACATTTTAAAGAGATGGAGCGTAAATGTTCACAACGTCTGTTTTCACTCAAGTCTCTAAAATATACTTTAGAGCATTTGAGTCGTTGTACATGAATTTACGAGATCCATGTCATCCTTTGAATATATTTTGACCGACGCAATCCGTCAGACGTGTTACTATTCCATTTTTTCGCACAACTCGTAGACAAAATTCTTTTCCAATAGCTTTTATGCTACATCAAAGTGGTGATGTAAAACTCTAACATTGCTGTGCATTTTGATTTTCATTTTGACAAATATACTGTTTTTCTCTCTCTCTCTCTCCCTCAACAACTCTGAATCAGGAGTGAGCACAACGGAAGGATCACCTTTGCTAACGGCTGAAAAAAAACATGACTCCAATGACAACAAATGTGAGGAGCTTGGTTGGGATGTATTCCGATGGTGGTTACAGTCTGCGGGTCATGGGGAGAAGAAGCCCTAAATACATTCTCTCGGATTGCTTCCAGACTCTCCACACCGACTTCAGCGACCTTTTCTGAGTCACGGGAGACCATAAAAAATGTCCATCGCTCTGATGCGCCACAACGCCCGAGCATTTCTATATGTATCTTTAAATATGGCCAAAATTGGCAGGCATGAACTGGCTCTGGCTGGGTCGCCGCGTTACTTTGACTCTTGATTTCTTTTGGTTCTCTTTTGTACTTTCTGTATCACACAGGTTTAGGTATAGCATTTGTTATTTCAGGAATTTAGTCTAGCCTCTGCTGTCTCGTAGAAATTATTGCAAATATACATGACTTCATTAGAAAAAAAATCCGGACTATGCTTCACCCCATGCCACCCGACGAGTGAGTGAATTATTGAAATTTGAATACATGTAATGAACTAGCTGTCAGTGTCTCCAGATTGAAACGCCATTGGAAACGATGGATCATTAATCAGAAGTCGTGTTATACTAGAACACACAGTCATTCTCTAGAAAATGACAATAATTTGATCGGCTAAGGATAAAAAATAAAAGTCAACAATTGTCACACATTTCATCCCTTAAATAATTACTGTGTTTCCTAGTTTATTTTTTGAATGACATGCATAAACTAAGTTAATCGCATCTTATGTAATGAGCTATTGCTTAATCTGGTGCATTCCGGAGTTGACATCATGCGGACTATATTTTTCTGAAGTTGACATATAGGCCTATCGTTCTGCTTCATGGTCATGGATTGACATACTGTAATTGGCATGTATAATACATGTAGACCACACTGTATGTCACCTATCACTATTTCAGAAATATTACTTATTGGACATACTTCAATGATTCCACTCTACAATGTGTCTTTTGCGTACAATGTACGTGTAGCTGTACTTAGTGAGTACTTTTGAAATGTTTTCATACACTTGAGTTTTTCCCCGATTGTTTGAGATTCACAATTACGCACCGGACTATAACTATTTAGAAACAAAAATTTGTGCCCTGAATTGTGACTTTTCATAGCTGTAGGCATATATTACTGACAATACAAAGATTATCGGAACTGTTGAAAGATGCATATGCGCATGAACAATCATGAATGTCGATACTTATAAACTTGCTGCAATTATGTCTATACCTAATTTTCAACGTAAGCATACTGTCATGCAGGTGAGAAAACCTACATGACGTAATGGCAGTGGGCCTAACTTCATGAAAGGTCAGTGCATTTCAGACAGAATTCACGTAACAAGATTTCATCTCTAAATTCTAGGACATATTTCCAAATATTAAAATCAAGATCTGCCGGAGGAATAATAGAATATCTCAACTGAAACTATCTCAGAAGTTCCAATACAGAACATGCCTACGTAACAATTGGAAAAAATGGCGATTTATCAACATGCAGACTTAATCTTATATTTTAATTTTCAGTCACTTATCCATGCGGCATGTTTTCAATATTTGTTTATTATCACATAGAAGACATTCCTCAACATACGAAAATGCTTGATTGCTAAAAACGTTGATTGATAAAATACGCAAAATCACCAGGCAAGAATTGTGATGCTTTCAAGCGAAGGATGCTGAAAAGTGAAGATTAACTTGGATGAAATAAATTGAAACGGCGCTGACTAGGAAACTGAAATTGAAGTTAATTAACTTTTTACATTGAATCTCAGGTGTGCTAGGTTCTAGCAGCTCAAAATATGTTATCTGTTATAGTAGCACCCGGATTCATTTTGAAAAGCAACCGTCACTTACTTTTCGTATGGTGTCGTTGGCATCCATCCCTTGAATTCATGTGCTTCATCGTCCCTTTTTCGGAGTAGGCCTAGTCTTAGATCAGAACTGTGATCGAGCCTTTTGCATAACGATTCGAAGATGATTCAATTTTCTAGATTCCCCATAATGGCTGTTCTTTTTTCTCAGCATTCACTTTCTAACTCGACGCAGATTCTTTTGTTAGTCATCATTCTTATCGTTAGCAGTAGCCTTTAGCTGATGTCAACATTTTTAGACTCTACATATTTGGTATTGCAAATATTTTGGCACTCCCACTATTGATTTCAAATTCTTTCTTGTCAGATTATGGGATTGCTTTATGCTCATTGATCCCACATAGCCTTCTCTTTTCGCTTTGTTTCAGAGCTGAATCATATTTCAATTACACAATGATAATGTGTAAATAGTTAATTTGGTATCGCAGATAAAGTTTTCAAGTGTGAATTGTCAGTCAAAGTTCCATCTAAAAATCTTCCATCTGGCGTATCTGTAACTTTCTCGTGTTACTGAGTGCATACTCAGACCAATGTCAGATATTCATAGGCACAATACCAAATATCTGTATATTTAGAAATTTCAGGTTAATTAATAACACATGTAATTGACCAGAATTCATCAGGATCATTTGTAATTTTAGTTCATTGAGCATAGACGGGTCCAACTTCTTCATTGCATATTGAAGTTGATCATGGCAACTGCGGAACTGACGTGGCGTTCCGGAGTTGACGATCTGTGACATATTTCTCTTCAGAATGATAGCAACTGAATCAGTTATAATCTAAGTTTATTATAATTGATCAGTATTCATCACAGTAAAATTCAGGACCAGTAGATTTGGCATTGATTTTTTGGCTAGACAAACAAAATGTTCCGGAGTTGACATCGAATAAAAATACGCACTTGAAGTAAATATTTTTCATCGTGCTATTTATTTGATAGGACATAACTTTTTTCGTTACTAGGAATATTTCAGAAGAATATCTATATCTAACACAACTACCTGGATAAATTACATTTAGCAAAACAATTTCATTATTTTTTGAAATACATGTGTGTTTGCCTATACAGAAGTTACATTCCAAATAACCTGAAAAACCGTCTGAAAGTGCTATAATAATAGTGTGGCAGGTAGAGCATGAAGACTTTTGAACGGAAGCTTTACGACGTGTTTTTCACCAAGGTAGGACATACAACTACAGTTAATTTGCTTTTTGTAATTACTCTGTTCAAATTTTGAAGATGGGTTACACAAAGATTCCCCTTTTCTGGAGAATGACCTACATTGTGTCAGAGTATGTGTGGGAAGCAGAGTTGGAATATCCTCTCAGTCGAAGAGATTCAGAAATTCTTTGATTCGATGCCAAGGCAACCATTTCTGCTAGTCGAGCTTCTTTACAAATGCTATTGAATATTGTCCTGGCTATTTGTCATGTTTTGAATGTAATTGGAAAGAGCCAATATTGAATGATGGTGGTTTTATTTTCTTTTTTGTTATTTTTTACAATTAATTTCTGTTAACATCCACTAACTATCTTCAGGTAAAAAGGAAGGAAATGGTGGTCTAGTATAAAACGTCACACCGACGTTTATGTACAAAAGTCTATGTCATAATGACACATAGGCTGAATGCAAAAGGGGGATGGGCTACTGAACAGGTAGTATTGGGTTCTACCATATATAATTAACTACAATATTTATAATGCCAATTTTGTCTTTTTTCAGTGTAATCGATTGATTTGTTTCTCACTGAATTATCTCATTCATAAGTAAATTAGGACTAATCATTCCGACAGGAAATGTAACAAAAAATTTGATATGCTTTCTCTAATCAATTAGATTAATTTGTGAATTCTGAATGATATTTTCAGCTGAACAGCTGATTCTCGTACAAATGGAATTTTATCAGGAAATTAGTATTAAACCTTCCCAATTGCAAATTCTAGCATTTTTTCTAGTATACTCGTACAAATTTATAATTTCAGATGAATTTTCTATTCAGGCTATGCGTGTAATGTATATATACTCGTAGATAGGAATGTTCTGTCGAGGGATGGCTATCAATTGTTCAAGCTCTGTAAGCAAATTCTGTCACTAACATTCAAACTTAGTTTCAAAAATGTAGTCTTCTGATGAGGGTTGGCTTTTTGCCGGCTAAAACTGGTTTTTGCCACTAAGTGGTAAAAACCAGGTAAAAACCGGCAAAAACTGGTAAAAACCGGCTAAAACTAAAATTCCGAAAAATCAGTCTATTTCTTCACAAAATGATCGACAGCAAGTTGGGGTTTAAGTATTACGGTGCATGCGGGTTTACAGTTTGCAGCTCTTATCTTCCAAAATATGACATTCATTCTGTGATGGAGCCACAAGATATGTTTTTATCACGAACGACACACGATGTTGTCTTTCTTAACGATTGCTCTGCCCTATTCTTGTGATTTAAGAACAAATGTAGACTTCAGCACCATTTTGGCTCTTTGGTTCATGTAACAGAAGTTGTTACTCGCAGAATTATCATCAAATGAATGAAAAAATGAAAATGAATATATGAATGTAACTGGTTTATACATAGAACTAAATTAAGCAGAACCACTTTCTTCATGTGGACGAGCTTCAATAATCCCACTGTCATTCGTCTAGGTTGCGAGTGTTCAGCAAAGCAAGATTGTAGAGTGGTATTTTAATAATAGCTTAGGTTTCATCAGATCTAGATTCGAATCCAGGTCTCATGAACGCAGAGAAAACACTCTATCAAAAAGTCTCTGCACCGGAAAATCTCACCTCCCAAATCAAGCAATGTGCAACAGTCACTTAGAATGTATTTCTACTTTTTTTAGAAATAATGCTAGAAATAATACTAATGTTTGTGACTGTAGCAGGAAATCATGATTTGTAAGAACAAATAATAATTAAATAACATAGTTCGCACCAGCAATCTTGATAAAATGAGGTATAATGTATGTCTGAACAGCTTCAGTTATAATCTCAACTAAAGAACATGTCCAGTAAGCTTTTAAATTAATATTGTTAATAGAATCTGAGAGCGACAAACAATTTTGACATTATTGTTATATACAAGTTTGTTTAACCCATAACGGCCCATTGTTCGTTTTTCGAACAGATGGGTTTCATCAACCGCATTCAACTACGTCATTGATCGATTCATTTCGACTCTCCGTTCAAGGCAGTTGATAAACAGTGCTAACGCGTAGCAGCAGTCATTTGTCTCGTCTACGCCTTCTTACAATTGCAGCTGCTGAAAGAGTTGTCGACAGTCACGAACTTTTCAGTAAGTCACCTTTGCTTCAAATAATCTAAGCTTATGTCGGTAATTAGAGTTAGCGGTAGCAATGAATCATAGTAATAGCAACAGCAGACTAAAAAGATTATTATTGTATCATTTGCAGAAGAGTTGATGATGTTTTAGTATACGTAATGAACATTTATGTTTTTCATGTTCGTTTTTCGAACAATGGGACTTAGACATTTCTGAAATTATAAATCTAAGAAATATCCACAATAGTCACAGTTAGAAACTGGAACTATTATCCCGTAAATTTCAAGTGAAACTTTGAAACAATATCTTAAAAAAATATTTTTGCCTTCCAGCTGATCAATGTCACGCTACAAAAGCACAAAGACGTTATACACTATAGATGAAGCTGTGAAAATGATCGAAAATGATGATTCAGTCGATGTAGACCGCCTGATAATACCGGTAATGTGACTGATGAAGAGGAAACAGAAGACCGTAACATAATTCCTCATGACATTCCCGGTACGATTGAGGTAGATTACACCGATATATCTGCAGAACAAGATGAACAAGACATTGAATTCAAAGAGAATCGACCCTCGCATAAATCTAATAGTCGGACTGCTCGCCCTTCTTGGAAAAAGTCGGAGACATTTCGTCAACCAATTCCACAAGAATATCCGACTGCAATTTTAGATAGCCATCCCACTCTTGCTAAGAAGAATCCTTTTGAGCTCTTCTCAATGTTCTACACTGAGGAAATGAACCAGCTGTTAGTTACAGAAAGCAACCGTCATGCGAATCAAAAGAATTTTCACCGGTCATCTTTTACAATTGACGAAATGAACAGATTTTCCGGAATATTTCTCCTTTCTGGATGCGTCACTCGTCCTAATCAGCGCTTATATTGGAATACAGATGAAGATGTGACTACCACTATTGTTAAGAAAGCTATGCCAAGAAACCGATTGATGGACATGAAGAGGAGACGGAGATTGAGACGTCGTTATAGCCGTATGGAATGACAACAGACCGATCTACGTTGCCTCAAATCACCAGGGAGTGTCCCCAACAATCAAAAAGCGGCGGTACTCACGGATTCAAAGTTCATACATTCAATTTGACTGCCCTCAAATGATTCACGGATACAACTCTAGAATGGGAGGGGTCGATCTTTTCGCCCGCTTCCTTAGTGACTATCGTCCGAGCATCAAAGGGAAGAAATGTTGGTTTGTTTTTTATACCATGTCCTAAATGTATGCGTCGTTGCTGCGTGGCGAATTCTCTGTGAAGTTGGTGGAACCATGCAGCAACTTGACTTTCGCCGGTATGTCGTGAGGACCCTTTTACAAATGCAAGCATCTTCCAGTTCCGAAATTCCAGCCACCGTTCACAGTGTTCTACCTGACATTCGATTTGATGGTATTGGACACTCCTTGCTGCAGAAAATCTCTGAAGGTCGATGCAAAGCTTGTCAAAAAAACATGACTTACAAGTGCGGTAAATGCAATCAAGGACTTCACCAAAAATGTTTTGCAGAATATCACATTCGTAAATGACATTCAAACATATAAATCTGGATATACTTGAAATAAAGTAAACTTGGAATATTTTGCATTTTTGATAGCTGTAAGACCCAATGTTCGAAAAACGAACATGTGTCCAGAAGATACGAAAATTAACGGATTCTAAAATTTCGATATATCATAGTCTTTTATATCACACAAGAAGCATTTATGCAAGTTTTCAGTGTTTTTTGCTCGTTGAGTTAAGTTTGGGCTTTTATGGGTTAAAGTTCTTGAAATTTCCATATTATGAGCTCAAATCAAAACTTTGCTTTCGGTTTTAATTTCATTTTACATAACCTTATCCTCTAAATATGTGAGGGTAAATTACCATGACATGAAAAATGTTGAAGGGCAAAATTTTTAATCTAGTCCTTCTGGGAGTGCAGGATAAATTTCATAATAATACTCGTGTAATCACAATTCGTATGGGACATTTGCCACAGATTTAGAAGACAAGCTATTCTATGAGATCAGCAGGGAGGTTAATCGTAGAAATCCGAGGCCAGATTTCTACATTTTCCTACCCCTCTAGCTTAATGGAATGCCTGTTTTCTATCTTTTATATAGAGTCAAGTGATTTCCTTCCAGCATGGACGTCTGTTTGCATCTTACAATGAATGAAATTCGTAAAGCAACAAAATGCGTGCACACTTAGAAGAATAATGTACAACAACTTTATACGTAACAATATTTTCTATAATAATTCATATTCTTACACCTATACTTGGAACATATTCTTGATTGAAATGCGATATTGATAGGTTTGAATTGTGAAAATACAGGCCTAAATGTTTATCGAATGATGAAGAAAGTAAAGTGAACTTATTGGTACTAACGCTCATCAATAAAGTAAGGAGTGACGATGATTCCTTATATTGTATGTACCTAAAAAACTGAAGCAGTAATGCTGGAAAAATAGTTTTAGCCAGTTCTGATCCGCACAAGCCAGAGAAGCATCAATATTATGGGAAACTGTGTACTCTGGTGGTCGGAATGTGATTGTGATTATTAAAGTTCTCAATCATACAAGCTCGTTCGGCAATGGTGGAGCTATTGTGAAGGAGCACTCAATGATAAGTCTCATAATAAATCCCGTTTCATCTCATGTCTTCATATGCAGTGCTCCGAATCCCACCAGAAAATAACAGCCCAAAATGCCCGAATGTCAACAGATCCTCAAGTTGTGTTGCATTTATTTTTATACCAATGCTCTCCATCAGACTGGCAACAGAAAAGCACTACGAAATTGAAATAACTTATCAAGAAGAAAATTGATGAATTTTCATACAGGATAATGACGAGTCTCTTTCGAAACATAATCGTCGGAGAGAAATCAAGACGAGTGATCAACGACATCGACCCCATCGAAACAGTTGGAAGCTTTTGCTTGCGTGATGATATTGTACATGGAAGCAGCTGTCCGAATGAAGCAATGCCTGCAGTTCGATAGCAAAGTGTTGATGTGCTGTCGTTTTGTGCCCCACTTCATGAAAGAGCAAGAAATTGGAATGGAAGCTGAACTATGTGGCAGAAGGCTTTCCTAAGTGTCTAAGTGTCCTAAGTGTTTCCTTAAGTGTCTAACTTATGAAATTGGAGAAAAATCAATCCTCCTATCGAATGCATCATGCAAAGAATCTTACGGATCGGTCATAACTTACTGAACATGAAAGAAACGTTTCCGCGCACTGATGGTCCGCGCATCCTTCACCATGAGAGTGTAGTTAGTGAATGCAGATGTCGAGGAACGTAATTGTTAACCTCGCTGACATACAGTAGTCCAGAAAAAGCGTCGGAGCTTGAATTCGGCAACAATTCGCTATCAATGCTCCAGATCTTGCCTTCGCGTGAAGAACTGGATGCCAAAGTCACTCTCTATTGCGCCACGTCTATTGCAAAGTGCTGTGTCTGTACTGCTAGTGCAAAGTTGAAGATGGCAAAAGAGTTGATAAGAGAAATACAAAGCTCGAGGAAGCTGAAAGATCGATGTCGACAAGGAGCTAGAGGAAAATTTGAAAACCAAAGGCTGAAGATGAGGTGCAACGCCTTCAGAGAGAGGAATCATCCCTTATGAGAAGGGATTTCCGTTCAGTTGCGTCATAGATTCAAATACTTCGAGACTCATCAACATTTTGTGACTCATATTTGACTTTTTCATTTATTTAAGCGTCAGCTTTCGTTAGTGATTCGCCTGAGCAAGGAGCTATCTTATGAAATATAATGTGCTGATATGCATGTGTACCTGTGTTTCTGTTCATAATGCATATTTTACATAGTACATGCACAATAAACAATAATTTGATATTTTTTTATGAGCGTCATCTACCTGGGGCGACCGCACAGAAACACTGTTAGGCTAACAAATCTCTAACAGCAAGATTCACCCATTGAAATTATCTTGTCACTAGCAAGTCACTATCTAGCACTGTTCGCCCCTGATTGTGCTACACGCTATGAATGCTCCGATTACTGGTTTCTGAGGCAACAAAGTAAATACTAAGGCAAGTTTTTGGCCTGATCTAATATTCCCCGTCATACTCATCCTCATTGCTGAAAGACTCTGTACATTACTACTTTATATATGCATTACATATACATAAGTAAGTAAGTAAGTAAGTAAGCGTTTATTCGTTATGAATGGAAATCAAGACATTACAGAAATCAATTACAGACACAAGAGAAATAGAGTTAACGGCAAAAAAATCATCAGTAAAATCACGACAAACTGTCATAAGGATTATTGTTTGAAATTATACACGACCACGGTACAAAAGAATGCATGCGTCGGGAGGTTGAAATGTGGGGCAAGCAAAAGTGGCCACAGTGTTGTAAACGGCCAGGTAAAAGAGAATGCAACGGATGGAGAACATCCATACATACTATATCATAATACATTAATATACATTACAACATTATATTACATACATTACATTTGCAGACATGCCTGAATTCTGAGATTTCGGGCGCTAGGAGTACTGCATGATGAGCTTTACATTTAAGATTGTGGTATCCATGTAAAAGTTAATGATCATTAACAACAGCAACCACTTCCATTAGGTCAATAACGAATTCACGCAGGTTAGGGTTCAGTCTAGAGTGGGAGCATTGTTTCCAACACGAAAGGGACTCCCCATTTCCGTCCATTAAGATATTTTTCTAACAAGAAATGGCATCCTTCTATAGCATCTTAATTACATCTAGCACAAAAAATGGTCCATTATCTTCCTTTCACCAGGCCCAATTTTTCCAGCACGAATGATGCCACATTTTCTTTGCACCAGTGCAGTGCCTGCTCTCAACACGATGGGACACTTATTTTTTCTAGCAAAAGCAGATTCTCATTTTTTGAACACGAAAGTGGTCACATCACTTAAGCATGAAGTGATTTTTATTTGTTCGGTTTTAAACGAAATAGGCCTACCAGCAGCTATTTTACCATAGATAGGCCTACTTAAACAAAGGAATCTTTCTATTCAGCCGTTCTTTGTCATGATGTATCGTAATATGCAAGTGTATTGGAAAATGCACCCAACTTTACACATCTCATGTTTCATCAGTCATCATTGTAGTTACCGGAACCTCACGATATCTGCTTGAATGCACGCTGTGCAATTGCACATGCAACTCGTAGCATAACCGCGGACAGAAAATTTCTCATGTAGATTGTCGACAGTCTACAAACCTGTTTTCTCAAGATGCCAACTAGACTGTGGGTGTGTGTGTAAATGTAGGATTTGATGCGTCTGAGTCCGTCAGGTGGTTCGAGTCCATCATTCTCTCGGCTCGGGGCTGGCTTCAGAGAATTTGGAATGGCGCTGTGCTTGGATGCATCAATAATAGCATATTGATATCTCGTCCTAACTGGTCACATGAGCTCGTCTCAAAAGTCACGTCTGGAGACGACTCGCTAACGGACATTCTTGCACCAGTTGAGACGTGTTTTTTGTGACGAGCTGAGACGTCTTCAGTCGTGATAGGTCGTCTTAATGCTGCAGAGGATAGAGTAATTAAGTATAGTAGTAAGAGTGTCGACTCAAAAAATGTCAGCACACAGCGAAAATTTTTATATCAAGATATTCAGTTTTTTGCAGAGATTTTACGTTGCCGCGGTCTAAAATAATAATTGATCAATTTCTAACCCTTAAGAAAAGCCAAGAAAAGAAGCAACTGATTTATGCCAAGGTCGGTCATCCTTAGCCCAGCCATGGACACAGAATCCATGATCGATGATTCCAATAAATCCATGGAAAATTCAAAATTGAAAATCATTGTTGGTAAGCATGTTTAATGATTGGAAAGCTTATATGCATTGTCAAAATACATCGATTATCATTATTGAACCAAAAATACGCAATTGCAATATCTTAAAAACTTGCATTGATGATTCATGCATAAATCTCGGTTGAACATTGATGATAAATTCGCATTGATAAAATAAAGATTATTCAAAATTGAAAATCATTGTTGGTAAGCATGTTCAATGATTGGAAAGCTTATATGCATTGTCAAAATACATCGATTATCATTATTGAACCAAAAATACGCAATTATAATATCTTAAAAACTTGCATTGATGATTCATGCATAAATCCCGGTTGAACATTGATGATAAATTCGCATTGATAAAATAAAGATTATTCTTTTCAATTCTTACAGTATTCCCGGGTTGAAAAAACCGAGATAATTTATCTAATATATGACTGATGGTGACAAATCTTACAAATATTAGATAATTGTTTTATAAAACAATCAAATACTGCATATTTGATATTTTTTAATAATTTTTGATACATCTTTGACTATTATTTGACAAATATTATCATAATCACCTAAATGTTCATATCTGAAACATTTTACAAATATTTATAAATTAATTTGTCGATGTAACAAAAATACTCCTGCATACTTATGTAATTGTTAACATTAAACAGTGCAGTAAGCGGACTTCTGAAATCATCTGTTTAGCTACATGATAACAATGTTTACGTCAAATGATTGAAAAATCACAATTTTTTAATCACTAGCCAGCAACTGGTGTCAAAACGGAACCGAATCTCCAAGACAAACACGTGAACAATGGAATTGAACTTGAACAGTGTAACTTGCACTAGCGAAGTCGATGAACATGCAGTTTGACTTCACAGACAAGCACAATAGCAGCACCCATATTCCCCATACTTCATTAATAATTGCAGCTCTACATTAATATGAGCGTTTGTTTCTTCCTTGCTGCCTTCAGTCGAGGACTTCTGTATAATACGATCGAGTGACGTTATAACAACATCAATCTTGCCTTACACGTAGGATCACTGCTTTATAGAGTGACTCACGCATAGTGTGCGCGTGTCCTCGCCGTCTTTGGCGCGCATTGACTTACTTTGCGTTTCTTTTAACAATGCGTGACCTTATTGTCTGGCCATACTGCTGCGCCCGTTTCGATGTGCGCTCCTCACTCGAACAGAAGGGCTGTGAATTGTAAAGCTTTCACTGGATGTGCCAACGACTTTTCATGCTGATTCTTTACATTGGCAAACTATGATTTCGTGAATCTTCTTCGAACTAAACGAAGTATGATAGAAGATGTGTGAATCGAATACCTGTGACTCAATTTCTGCCGATTCTCTCAAGTTTACGTGCTGGAGGCCTCGTAAAAGAAGGTAAGACGATCACTCATGCTACAAGCCAAGTTATTATTCCATGAAGTGCGAGTTAAATTGTATTTTAGCTGTAAGCGTACACCTTCATGGTCTCCTTTTTGAAATAATGTGCTTGAGATTGAAAAAAAAATTGAACATTTTTTCTAGACCTACCGGTGCTAAAGTTTTTGATTTAAAAACAATGAATATTTTTCTGAAATTCAGTAGGAAAGTTCAAGCGTCGCATCATTTTCAGCGTGATCATTTTTATACTGTGCTTCAATTGAGGGTTCCATTTCCTTTTCTCACTCTGACCCGGGTTTCATTCGGGAATAGATATTGGAGAATGTAACACGGCTGTTTTAGACTGGGTAGGAATTCAAAAACAGCTTATCTTTTTACAGCATCAAGGTTTCAGGTAGTATCAGGCAAGGAAACTAAGTAGGCCAATTGATAGAGGGTAACATTATAAATTGGAAATTAGTAAGATTTCTGCAATTTTTTAAGTGTCATGCTAAAATCATGAATTAATGAAATTGAAAAACATGATATTATAATATACTATAAAATGAACCAACACATGAGGTCTTGAAATGAAACCTTATTTTCTCAACCACTGAAACGAATTTTAATGCGCACATTCTGCGGTCATGACTCAAAATAATTCAGAAAGCAGCGCCACTGTACTCGGTTTATACAGCATGTTTGAGACGAATAGTAGGTGGATACTTGCTTTTTTTAGATGAGCCTGCATGAATCCAAATGGTCCCATCCCCTGATTAAGAAATAGGGCTCAAGCTAGCTACATTAGGCGGCTGACCAAATGGACCTCATTTGTGATTTAGCTGGTTATAAAAGTAAATTGTCTAATTTTCATAACGACTGATATGTCAGAGCTTCCGAATGTTTTGTAATCCTGGATATTTTGTGGCAAATGATATTGATCGGCAGTCGCGGGTATAATACTGAGTCTATTGTGAAGTACTTATGTTGCATTCTTAATATTTTTTTGAATTGTGTTTGCATGCAATACATTATTGTAATTATGTCTGCTTCTATTTGTTGAATATCTATTTTATACTTCCTACTTATTGTCAAAGTGAATGTATTTTGAACCAGTCCTCAGTATGTGGATTGTGCCATGTAATTTGTGTCACAATATATGGATGACAATCATGTACTACCGGTATCTACTTAGTTTGGGGGAGGAGTGTACAGTCACAGCCACTGGTTGACTGGATTATCATCACCTCGCCGACCAATTAATTGCAATAATTTTATCCAAAAAATCAAATGGATTGTCAGCTTAATTTCGTCAATTGAGAAATTAATTAATTGCACCTAATTGTAGCAAATCCCTAGCAATTATTTGAAATTAATGTTTCATTGCCCCTGTTTATCAGTGATGTTTGCGCTCGGTGAAGGTTTCTTTCTTGAAGAACATTATTTATCAGGGTGCAGTCAGAAGTCAGGTAACATCTTAATCTGCTTGTCGTCGGTAAAAGGATAAAGGAGCTTAGCGGACGATAACTGATTTATTGTCTTGCATATCTTTCACATCACCTGTTTTTTTCAAGTGAAATCAAAAATATGTAAGCCGTCAAGTTTGGCGGTTCGTCCAAGTAAATGCGGATGAAAACTTCTTTGTGGAAATTTGCTGAGCTTGCAGCTGCTGTCCACAGTTGCCCTCCATCCAGTGCTGGTACGGAGCGAGTATTCAGCTTATACGCACCGACACACACAAAACTGAGAAACCGTCTTTCACACCCCGTGTTGTGAAGATTGTAACAGCTCACTTAGCTCTATAGATGATGACATTGACTTGATTGTGAACGAGTGAAGGATTGTTGTAATGATTGGGGCCGTCTTGTTGGCATCTTGTTCAAAAGCCTACTCATTGCTTTTATAGGCCCATATTAAGTAAGAAGATGATGCAAATTTGTGTAGAGATGTAATTAAGGAGTTGTTATGTTTAGACTTTTTGCACTAGTAGATTTCTTTTTTTAATTGTTTTCTGATTTTCGTTAAATACACACGTATGTACAGTTTTCAACAGATATCCTGATATTATTTACATGTAGGCCTAGTTCTTCTTTTTATATTTGTGCCTTCTTTCTGTACCAGATGAGAATATCTGTCAATTTCAGACTGATCAAACCAAAATAGATTTGCGTAGCGAGTACATGTGCATGTATTCCAAATTCATGGCATTATCAAAACTTGACATGACTAGACTACCGCATGTCGTTGACCTTGAACAGTCCGGTTAATATCAAATGATTTTAACTGAGCAATGCTAACTAATTCAAATATGCCATATCAAAAGGTCGGTTGATAATTTCGTTATATATAGATCTTAATCTGTATATAATTGCACGTAATATTAAATGGCAGATCTATAGCAGTGGTCGGGCCAGCTGCGAAAATCTGCGAAAATGTTTAAAAAAATGAACTCGCTGCGAAAAAAATTGACTTGGTCCTGCGAAAAATTGAACCTTGTAATTCTTACATTTAAATGAACCTATGTTGTCTTATAGAATAAACACTGGTCTACAGGATGGAAAAGGCGAACTAATAACAACTAATTAGCATGTTATTCATTACGTTATAATTTAGTTAAAGCTTCATATTATTCACAGCGTCTTACATCTTGTAACAGGTTCAGTAAAATAAAAGAATTGCAGCAGTAGTTCCGAGCATCTACTGAGTTACTGTGGATGTTGTAACCGCATACGAAGCTGTCAAAGCCATGTTTAAGAAGTTGCCGATAGTTCTATAGAAGAATGATAACCGACTTGATTTCAAATAATTTTTCAATTGATGTATAGACAAAACAAATAAAATTCAAATTAATATGAGTATTGTTGTCGGATATATGCATTGAAATTCATTTTGTACACTCGCTCGATGCCTGAAATTCTGAACGCAACTGGAGTCATTTGAAGCGCTCCACACTTCCTATACGATTTACTCATATTTTTGATATTCAGCTAACGATGCAACGGCTCTGATGGATGCAGAAAACACAATGTCTAGCCTTGCGTTATCAGTTGCATTGCCATTAAGTTGTCCAAAGTATCCTCGAACAGCTGGTGGTTTTTAAGATCACCCGAAAAGATCAAATCAAGCGATGAGTGATGTTAAATGAATGTACCTTCATCTTACAAACGGTTCTTACCTTCCATTCAGAAAATTTGAAAGCGCATTCTAAAGACGTGGATGCTGCAAAAAATGTACCCCATTTTATACCAGATAGGCAGAAAATTTCATAGCTGACCCTGGAAAATAGACTGTTATGGAATTTTCTCTGAAATGATGCAAAGTCCATAAAAATGAAATGTCCGAATCTCGAGACATCTGTTTTGGATCAACAGTGTGTGAGCGTTGACCTAGCTGCCGACAATCAGTTCTGCCCATAGAAATAAACTGTTTATCAGAAGTTAGCAATTTTATCTTTTTAGTTGTCTGTTTATTGCTGTCAATTTCCATGGTTCTGCCACACGTTGCCAACCACAGACAGTCTTCGTAAAAAAGTGTCGTTGGCCAAGCGGCATTCCAAGGCTTGTTTTAAAGAACAAGAGGACAGATCACCATCAAAAAAAGTGGAAAACAGTTACAGCAAAAGAAGGAAAATAATTTTGTGACAATAAATTCGATGCTTCAGAGCACTAAGAGATAAAAGATAGAGGCATCGGACAAAAAGAAACACACGAGGGAATGGAAAACATTAATATGATGTAGAACTATCGAGCCGGAGTTGATAATACTGCAGGAAAGCACATTTTGTTCTGCTCGAATTAGATTCATTGGCACACAAGTTTTCGCAATTGCAATTTCCTGCAAACAGATGCAAAAATTTTGTTGCTTGTGCAGTCGCCGCCACTGATCGACTTCAGTTCCTCCAGGTGCCGGGAAATTTGGGGTGGACCTATACCCTCAAGCTCGATGCATTCCGAGACGGAGAGAATTGATGGGAAATATCAGTGCAATATTAATGGAAAACCAAGCAAGACAGCAGCGTGAGGAGCAGGAGGAGTCAATGGAAAGAGAACATCATACTTGATCATACTCAGAGACATCATGCTCAATGTTTTCATGTATATGATTGTTGCATCTTTACAAGTTAAGATTTCCACACCGCTGAATTTCTGCATCATCCACTTTTTCTCTTTCGATCCGTAATTATTACTTGTTTTCTTTTGATGAAAACTTCTGCTTTCTGTCAATTGCTGATTGGTTTATTTCCTTTTGTTGTGACCTTCCTGTCAGTGCCTGTTATCAACTGGAACGGATCGTCTTAAATGACATGTAATAACAAGAATTTTTGTTGTAAAATTTTTGTTGGTGGTTTAGTTGTAAGGTTAGTGACTTTTGACTATATTTGCTACATGCACATGTATGTACTAGCTGATAAGATGGATTCGGTAACAAAATGCCAGTTTTATAATTTAGGCAGTTAAGTATCAACAAAATGGCTCCTAAGAAACAGTAGATGGCAGTAGTAGCAAGTTTCTGAAATCAGATATTTGCGAAAAATCTTTTGTGAGTCATCACTGACGGAGCGTAGTTACTTTCGAAAAATCTGGCTTATTACAAGAAAGCACTTAGTTGCGGAGATTGCACAAGACATTTTGAAAAATCAGTTTGTCCCGACAGATATTGGGCGTTGGTCAAGTTTTGATAAGAGCGGTATTTTACTCTTCATAATCATGAAATATGATACTATAATTTGCTGGTATTAGTAGGCCTGCGAAAATTTTGTAGAGCTGCGAAAAAAATGGAAAAATCTCTGGCCCGACCACTGATCTATAGATAAAAGTGAAAAACTTAAGTGCATGTATTTTTTTCATTGGAATTTTTGATTTAATTGTGTAATAGTTGTTCTGTAAATGTAAAACTATTATGTTGATCAGTCTGTACTTAATCCCTTCTTTGTAGATGGTTGTTTTCCCATTACACGGATTCTCTCAATTGCATTGGATGTTTCGGGCTTTTCTGCAGCTCATTTAAAGTGGTCTCGTTATTCCTGTTAAGTTGCAATTATTATGATCATTTAACAGGCATTTTTGTGTGGATTGACGTTGAAGGTGGTCGTTTTCCCGGATACACATGTTCTGCCAATTCCATTGAAAGTCATAATTGGTGCTTCTGAGTTTGGCAGCACATTCTCTACTTGTATATTAAAGTATGTATTTTAAAAGAGGAATCGTTTTCAAAATTTGTGGCTGTTCGAAAATGGGATTAGGTCATTCTCTTTTCTCTGCAGCTCAGAAATTCTAAGTCGTTACATGACTTTCATCATTTAGTGTACGATGTAGATGATATAAAAGGAGTTTATCGAATATTGATAGATATAAAGCACGTGATTACATAATAAAAGAAGAAATAAGAATGGAAATAAATGATCACTTTAAGTAATCGAAAATTGCCGATGCTGTTGAAAATATATTCCCAAACTTTCGTCTGTCTCAGACCGCGTCAGGGGACGACGAAAATTTGAGAATAAATTTTCAACTCAAACAGCATCGGCTATTTTCGATTTTTTAAAACAGTAGGCTGTTTATGCTGAACAATTAAATGATTATTTGAAAATGAGATTCTATTCAGCTACAATTTGGTCATCTTAAATCAATAAAGAATCTGTCTAATGATCCGCGCGTGTCCCGAAATTTGAAAGAGACAAGTGTGAATTTTTGGAAAACCTGGTATACAGTTGCTATCATGTATTCATAAAAGGTGACTTAATCAGTAAAAGTCAACCATCAAATGTCAATTTTGAGTAAGCCCCTCCCCCTCCTATTTGACGTCAATTGCAAACAGCCCTACAATGGTTTTAAAATAACATGCAATTTTTGTTTCTTTGCAGGTGGTTAATGCTCGTGGTGATCTCCACATTTGATGCTTTACTTCCTTTGTCCTCTATAACTTTCGGTACTCGCTGCTGATCACTGCGTCAATGTGTGCAATTGGATTGATTATCTATGGTTGATCTTTCAATATTTCGTGCGAATTGTATGGGATGAATACTGTGAAATAATCTTTTTGTTTTTGGAATACATGTTTTTGCATGTCATACTTGTGTGTCAGAATCTGCGACATCAAACGTGGTTATCGTTTTATTACTATACATATATGGTCCCTTGAAGTGTCAGTGGCTGTTTATGATGCCAGATTATACCGATGACTTACTGATAATCATTACATCAATCGTGTATATGCATTTTTCAAGTCTTGCAATGTCCTAACGTTATGTCACCATGATTATCGTGAATGCTTCGTGAATTTGTCGTCTATGAATGTATTGCATTTCATATATATTAGACCCAGTATAGCATGGATTATACAGTGAGATTATATCAACTTCATAATACACGCATATGTGTCTTAGCGTATCTATCATTTCCGTGTGTAATTCCAGTTCATAGAATCCTAGAGGCCAGCTAACAGGTCTCTTAAAGGCGAATTAGATGTAATTTTTCTGTTGGATACTGAATTAAATTCTGTTTTTAATTAAGTTATAAATTTTGTTAGAGTAAACCCCAGAACTTTGAATTGGCTGCTGCAGCTGTGCCTGGGATAAAAGTATGTAAAACAATTCAATTTTAATTTTTGAATTGACTCTTTTGAAGGTTTGTTCTGTTTTTCTTTTATGCAACTTAATTTAGCTTTTATTATCCAATTTCAGAAGAATCTCAATGTTTGTAAAGAGAAAGACTAGCGAACAAGTTTGTTATATGAAGTGAACTTTTTCGTTATGTTTTTTAGCCTCCATGTTTACACTGATTAATTGTTTTTTTTTGTTATAGATAAAATCTATTCATACCATAATGAGCTATGTATTTCCTTAATATGTGAATTTCAGGTAGTTCTAGCATGCAAATCAGATATGATTTACCATGCAATTGATGAAAATGTAATGGCGCGTCAGGTTGGTGAAATTCATTTTTTGAACCGCATGATCGATCCAGAAATGAATTGAATAGAAATATATGTGAAGAACCCATTTGTGATTACGAGCACCCCAGTCGGCAAGTGCAATGAATCATTGCATATTTCACGAACTGGTCTATTCCACACTCAGTTGGAGAAATCAATTCTGTATCGATCGTGCTGTTTAAAAGCGCACTCCACCTTCCTGGGGACCATGGTCAACTTCATCAAGTGCATCGTAAAATCATGCATGATTTTTTGAGCAACATCAAATGTCACATTGATAAATCATTGATACTTAATGGATCATGCATGAATCATCCATAAATATCCATGGACGGGCGACTAGGGTAGCATAAAAGCACGTTGATTTGCCCAATTTCAGAATCTTGCAAGGAATTTTTACTTTTTCGAATACATGAAAAGCAAATGACAAAAGATTATCTATAAAATATTGATGATTGTTCACTACATGCAAGCTTGCTACATAAATCTTAAAATGGATCAAAATGTGCTTAGCAACACTTCGAGCAGCATTCATTTTGCGAGCAATTATGCTGGAGACCTTGTACAGTGAGCAGAGTAGATTTCGCTCGAGTGTCATATGTGGCGTTATTGCTGTCATGTTCTTGTAACATCTTGCGCCCTCAACATAATTATAAAACGTTTATGCTACTCAGGTCGCATTGCGCGTCTTCCTCTGTAATCATGGGTCTGATGAGTGTCACCGATTTCCATTATTGTTCACATGCAAAGCTGCATTAGAAAAAGGAAGATATGACGATTCATTCACTGGTCTTATCGTCATTTATGCCTGGTCAAGTCGATTTCATGAGCCGGAAGCTTTGTCACTTTCTCACTTTCACCAGCAGCTGTTGCATTGCCACGCAATCAATCAGCAACATCCACACGAATTTTTCTCATTGGTCTTTGCCATGATAACGATGACTTGCCAACATGTGTGAGTGAAAAGTAATCAGCACTCTGGGACAATCGGTTCCATTTGCATGCGATCAGTCAAAGATAGCATAACTGATTAAGTATCTCAAGACAGAAATATTAAAAGTCACAAGCGGCAAGTTCCTGTAATGAGCCGATTCTAAGTAATTATCAAATAATGCAGGTCGGTCATTTTAACTGATCTCGGCCTGTTGAGGATTAAGATTCTAAATTTTTGCAAATTACTCCTGTGTTTACATGCTAGAGATTTGGTAGACTACCTCTATATAAGTAGTGAAACATCGCAACTATCAAAAGGAATAATAATTTCCTGACAGGTATCTTAATTAAGCAGAATTGAGTTGACCATCATGGAAATTTCATGAACCGCATTATAATGCAAGTCTTCATGGAAAAGTTAAGTTCTTAATGTGCTTCTTGACTGAAATTTCAAGTTTTTAATTCAATGTTCATCGTCATTATTCATTTATTGAATCTGAATAGTAGTGTGGACTCATTTTCACACCGTATTTCAAGTTTAATTATATTTTACTCTTTCAATGGCAGTTTTTGTGATGGGATCACATTCATACTTAGGCTAAGCATTAAGGTAAACTGCAATAGCAACCTATCGAACGGCTTATCTAGCAAGCATTTGTCATGACACATTCGTAAAACACTATTATTCCTTTCATGTCGCTATAATGATCAGTCAATTCCCTGGTGATTTCTTCAAACTGTAGAAATTTGCAATCTCACATTTGCCACTGGGTATAAGCTCGAGTTCATTTAATAAAATCGAAACTGTTCAGTTGTCTTCATGTTGAAACAAGGCGTCAACGAAAGCCTTCAATTTTCTTTTGTGGGACCTGCTGGCCACTTTCAAAATTAAAAAATGTCAAAGTAACCTCTGGAACATTTCATATGGTGCGAAGTTAGTCGAAATTGAACCAGAATTTCGACAGTGCAAAAAAACCTTGTCCGATTATTTTTGAAATAACTTTCAGATGGTTCACTGCATTCTAATTTATTACAGCAATTGAAGCAATGCGAAAAATCTGAATTTTCGTACGAGGTAAACGTTTATTGATGTACAGCAACAATGACTTCATAAATACATTGCAGCGCGATTCACATTACAAAGCATAACAAAATATATACTTAAGTGTACTGACTGAATCATTCAAAATTCGGAGTCACAATCATACAAGACGACGTCAGTAGTTTCACAAATTACTATATAAAAACGACAAATGATTTATGGGGCTAAAATTTTACATCTATTATGAATATGAGGAAATTGTAATGCTCACTGGAGCGAGTCATAAAGCCGGTCGATCACTCATTAGTACAGATTTTGACTGTACTGCTGCACCTCGAAGTCTGGCCCGTAATTCTACATCCTGAGACAGTTTCAGTTGGAGAGGATCTGAAATTGAAAAAAAGCAGTTATCTAGTAGTGCGCACAATCACAGCAAACAACCATGAAGATAAAATAATCTTTGACAATCTGTCACTACTCATACACTTCAACAGTGTATCTACATGTATTTCCTAAAACAGAGGTAACCAGCGCAAATTATAATGGACACCTGAGATGTATATGGAATTGAACGAAACTGACCCCAGTATCGTGTGAAAAGATGATGTTCGTCAAGTTCAAGAGCAAGGTGTACTCTTCAATTATTCGACTAGCGATCCTGAATGGTTCTGAGTGTTAGTCCCTCTTTTAACCTTACCCACATAAGGCTCTGATGCGACCTCTCTCTCTCACTCACTCATACCTTCTTGCGTCCTTTTCTTCCAGAAGATGCTGGGTTTGACTGCTTGAGTATGGACTTCCATTTAGGTCGATCACGGGCGTCCGGTTCCTGGGCTCCAACGCGTTTGAGGTAATCTTTCACCACTTGTTCCCAGGTCTTCTTTTGTGTTCCTGCTCCTCTTTTAACATCTACTTCCATCCAAATAACTTTTCTGATCCACTGTGTCCCATCCCTTCTTACCACGCGGCCAAACCAACGTAGTCTTTGCCTTCTCGCGAAGTCTGTGATGTTTTCAAGATCCATCGCTTTTCCATTGCGACCCCTCAATAACTTCTAATGATGATAAGCGTTTTATTCTTTTTGAATGAAAATCGGAAGTTACAATCATTTATCTTCAGAGGTCAAGTAAATAAAATAAAAGAGACATAATACTTTCAGTTGTCGAAATAGATAAAAATACCTCAACATTACAAACTCGTGTTCACCTTAAGTCCATGTGATTCAGCGATGAAAATAAGAATTATGAAGCTTACAAGCACAGATTACAAAAGAGTTGCTTCGACGCAAAGTGCGTACTTCAGGTATTAAGAAGCGACCGGATGATGACTGTGTTGGCAGCAAATCACTTAAAATATGGTCTTTTGTGAGAACTTGCTGAAAAAATTCAAAGAAAGACGTTGTCGCCGCACTCGAAGCAGTCATTTTCACAATGTTCGCCGCAAATTAATCGATGAAAGCGACGTTGTATACGTTCAAGTCTAGTACAATCTGTAGCAGAAAGACCAACAAACAAGGGACAACAGTAATCAAAAATTGACCGAACAGTTGTTTTGTACAATAATTTCAAATCCTTGACACCGATGTACGGTTTTATCACTCTAATAGCATACATGCGTCTTGAGGCGGAAGAAACGATTTTTGAAACATGGTCTGACCAAGTACATTTACTGTTAAAAGTAATACCGAGTAAGTTTAAAGTCTCGACTTGAGGAACACGCAGGTCAGGTAAGTGAAAATTGATGCCGTAGTTGCGCTTACGAATGATCATTGACTTGCATTTTCCTTGGTTTATTGGTAGCGCCATTGATTCCGACCATTGCATCAGATTTTCGTGTTCATTTGTAATATGTATATTATCAGAAGATGAATATACAGGGAAGCACAATGTCGTGTCATCAGCATATTTGATTAACTTGCAACTATCAGTCGATGGCGAAAAAGTTGCTGTGGTTATAGCAAACAGGTAAGGGCCGAGGATTGAGCCTTGTGGAATTCCTGACGTTACCCTCACTTCACCACTACTCACGGAACCGATTGAGACATGCTGTGTCCTTTCATCGAGGTAGCTTGCAATCCACTTTACTGCGAGAGTTGGAAAATTGCATTCCATCAGTCTTCTGATAATCAGGTCAGTCCGCAGCTTATCGAAAGCTTTTGCATAATCGTAAGACACGAACGGCTCGAAACGGCTCTTTAGAGACTTCACTATAATACCCTCTAGTATTTTTGAGGGAAATCTAAGGATACTAATTGGGCGAATATCATTTAGTGTTGGTGAGGCGGTTTTCGGAGCAGGACATACAGATGCAGACTTCCATATTTTTGGTACGATGGAGCTTTCAATGGACATATTGAACAACTTAGTGAGAGGATACGCCAAATGTATAGCAGCATACTTATACAGAGAAATTGGCAAATCAGGGGAGGCTTTGTGTGGTGGACTCTTTTTGATCATATCGTATACCAATGATGGTGTGATTGAAATGTCAAAATCAATGGAAGAGGAATATGAAGATGTATCGGTAGTTTCAGAACACAGAAAATTGCCACTTAGTGCACGATTGATTGCATCGACACCGTCGCCCAAGCTACTGTAATTCGATAGAAGTGACATAATTGGGTTAACACTCCTGGAACCAATATGCACTTTAACTGCTTTCCATAAGTCATTTTTACCCACTTTCTTTGACCATGACAACTTCGATTTTGTTATTTCATTTCTAATCTTGTCTTTCAGATAATTGTAGACTGGGAAATTTCCTGTACGAAAAGCGGTCCATCTCTTATTAATCATGTCCTTTATAACCGGGGTCATCCACGGTTTGTCTCTTGGGGTACACCGTACGAAGGACACGGGAATGGAGAGCGAAACAGCTTTTTCCAGCATGTCATGAAATATATAGCATTTCTCATCCAGGGAAAGCCATGCATCATCAAGAAAGTCCCAACTAATTTGTTGAACGTGCAATAGAAAATTATCCATATTTGATTTGCGCAGGTCATATACTTTGCGTACAATATGAGTGGTATTTTCATATTGGAGCTTCGGAGTTGCAAGCAAAGAGACGTGTGGGACTTTTGATCTGTCAAATGGTGAAAATTCTTTTGTTTCATAACATGTTGCTACATTTTCAGAAAGCAGAATATAATCAAGCTCTGAGGATCCATAAGTCGGCTTGTTGAAAATATTCATCAAACTGAAATGATCACAAACTTCTTGAGTATCAAAGTGATTAAAATCACCACACAGGATAATGTCAAATTCATGGTGAACATTCAGAATCATATCAAGAGAAGTTGCTATAAAATCATTGATTATATGTCGATCACGACTCGCACGTGTTGGTGGAATATACAAAGCCATAAAAATTATGCTAGACTTTGGTAAAAGCAGAATTACACTTTCAATTTCACATGGAGGAACAAAGTAGAACTGCTTAAATGGCAAATTACAATTTATCCAAACAGCCACACCCCCTCCAATGCGACTTGCGCGGTCATTACGAACGCAAGTAAAACCATCAATGGAAACAATAGTGTCATGTTTCTCTGAGCACAACCATGTCTCTGTACATGCGAATAAATCTATGCTATTGGTAAGCAAGGTCGTGCGAACTTCATCTATTTTAGTCACAACTGAACGAGCGTTAGAGCATAAGATCTTAGGATATCGGGGCACAGATATGGACTTTTGAGCTGGATTTGATAAAATCATTCTTGAAAATTTGTATTAGACTGAGCTCTTTGGACAATTTTCCATCTTTTATCACAACGTCCTCATGATTGGCACGTCTCAGGCGCAATTCAGTTCTGAGCTCTTCGTTGATTTTCGGTGAGGTCTGGATTGACATAAACCTCCTTAAAAGAAATGTTTTTCCGTAAGTCTCTCGATTTACGTAGAATCTGATGCTTTACGTCACTGCTTGAACAAACCAAACGCAAGAGTCTGGCTTTACCCGATATGACTTTGCCAATCCGTTTGATCGATGATATAGGCCTGCTTGTGTCAGTATTCTGCTGTCCAAGTGCAATAAGCAGTTCAGTTACTTGATTGCAGTCATATATCATACGTTCTTCCACAGAACCACCTGTTCGTTCCTCTACCCCAGCGACTACCAAATTCAACCGACGATTATAACGCTGCGATACTTCACTAAGAATCCGCTCATCAAAAAGTCCCTCATCTTTCTCTTTAGCTCCAGGAGCCTTTTGCCTCTTTAATTCATTCAGCTCTGTTTGAAGAATATCACATCGAGCTTCAAGATTCCTGTGACCTTCAAGAACTATAGACATTTTGACCTCAAACTGCTGCAGCAAACATGTCAGCTTCATATCTAATATCTCATTTAAGTCAGTTCGAGATATCGTCGATGTACAGTCTGCTTTTGAATCGAACATTTGAATAGCATCTTTCAAGGCGGATGACATCTGTTCTTTACTCAGCTTATTCAGTTGGCTTTGTGACATGCGCCTGACTTCTTCAAATGCTGTGGATGATTTTGAACCACTCATACTTCTTCAAATAGTTACAAAAATGTACCACACAATTCACGAAGAATGTAATATCATAAGATGTCAGAAATAATACGAAACGACCCAGATTTCAATCCAGCAGCAAAATTGTTGACAAGTCAGAACGATGACCCCGGACGAGAACCAAGTCCAGTCGGTAAGCTAATCCGCAATCAAGAACACGCGGCTACCAGAACATGTCTCCGCAAAATCAGTCAGTTATTACAACATCTAGGAATGCGTTTAGAAGGCCAGAAGCTCGTCGTCAGCAACGACGTCACGAATTCACCAGCCCGACCAGAGACAGAGACACGGTACTGCTCCTAATCACATAAAATGCAATGTACTACATATTGAACTTTCCAAGGGTGGCACCCATTTTATCCAACTCGCTCATGTTGTAAAAGGTAATCAAAAATCTTAAAGCAATTTTTGAGAGATTTTTCAATTTTCACCAAATTGTGAAAATTAATTTCAAATGTGATAATATGAAGAACGATTACAACTTGAAGAAACCCAAACTATTTTTATAAGTAGTATTTACATGGCCATTAAATTTCAAATGCTGAATATTCGATGTCTATGGTAGGGGTGTACTGATTCTTGATTTTGATAATCGGCCGATTACCGATTAATCAGTGAAGGCAGTCGATTATTTCTTTTAAATTAATCTTAAATCGACGTTTTCCATATACTGAAAGTGCCGATTTAGTTAAAGGAAGACCAATACAGTGTTTTCCGGATAATTCGCCATTTCGCCACATTTCCTATTCCCCGAATAAGTTTCATACGTTGAACATTGAAAACATAAGGATAATTCGTAGCCTTTAATTCGTAATGCGTCACTTTTTCCATCTCGAAATCGCAAATCTTCACACTAATCGCTGCGCTTAATTCGTCAAGTTACCTGAAAATCGCACACATCCCCATATTAGCGCAATTACAAAATTCTCTCGTTAACAGAAGTCTGTAAAAAGTTTTGGTAGAAGAGACAGACCAATCCAACCTTTATAGCAAAACCTTTGCTCGGAACACGCAAAGATCAATTGCTACTGCAACATTGTGTAACATTGTGGTATGAAAACTTTAATTAATTGAAGCAATTTACTGATGCTTTCTCCAATAGAAACGCAAGATGATATTTCAGATATTGCTTTTGATAATTTAATTCAATAATTTTGTGTGGAGCTAATGAAAATACAGACTGCAAGGATCGTGCCTGGCCAGACCCATCTTGATCATTTACCTAGTATTCACAGAAAGGGTCATTCCTAACCAATGATGTCATGAAGGGACAGAACCCACCCTTATTACGTCGAAAGGGTCTGAGGTGACCCCTTATTGCTTACTACAGGACTCCACTATGGTATATGATAATTTCCTCCGCTATTTACGGAAATTAAAGTATAGGCCGATATTCCGCGCAGGGATTCGAACCCAGGTACCCTAGTTGTAGTAGTGAGAACTCCATCGCATGGCCACAATAGCAGCTGGTTAGCTGCAACGTTGATGGTTGCATATCTTGGTCGACCAGAGACGAGATCGTGACATGGTCAAGGACTTCCAAGAATTTGAAAAGCATGAAAAGTAGATATCTGCGCTTCTTTCTGAGTGGAAGCCAAGCCCTGACCTGGATTTTCAGAAACACAACCGGTCGCTTGTTCTTAAGATTATGTTAATTGAATCCGAAAAAATAAATCTAGAACGTCACCAAAAATTCTGATCTTGGATTACGGGCCCGGACTGAAAACTCTGGGCCGGCTCCCGTTCTGGGCACTTCTACCCAGGCTCGGCGAAAAAATGCTGAGTACATTCATACATAATAACATGCGAAAATAATTTTTGCCACCATTTAAAATCAATATGAAAATCTGCTCTATGAGAGAATTCAGTTATTCTCAATCATCGGAATGTTAAAAAGACGTCACTTGAATTGAAAACCTTGTCTCTCGATCAGTCACTAAATTTGAATGAAAATTAGCGGAGATCTTCAAAAGATCACTAATCGGCAAATAATCGACCGATTAATCGGTACACCCCTAGTCTATGGTGTAATACATGTACATTGTACATGCTTATGACATTATTCATGGATTCATAAAATAGTGCACTAATAATGAAAATCGAGGCGCGTCGTTGAAACTATGCATACAAAATGTCTATAAAACGTAGCCAAGTTCATACCTTCGAAAAAACTGCTTTCAAACATGTACTTTGACCTACCAGTGGCCTAAATCCAACGATTTTTAGTGAAAGGGGAAGGGGTGCCCTCATGGTCAGAGTTAACTCAAAACTATAGCGAACATTTCAGATTATGTCTATGTCTCACTATTTTCAAATAGCTTTATTTTTCAACTATCTCGTGCTTAAATTTCTTTGTGCCATTTTCTGACATTTATTTCAGAAATCGTCATGTTGCTTTTAAATAGAACAATTACATAGTATTGAGTTGCAGCCGAAAAATGCGAACAGACCTAAATAGCTGCTATTACATCCTATCAGAAATCATCAGCAATCCTAGTTCACTGAATATCTTAAGAGAATGACAACTATTAAGTCAATGAAAGACAACCTTGATTCCCCGTCCGCAATCGGGCAGTTAGCACCGAAATTCTTTCCCTTAAACACACGCGTCGTCGTGCTGAGCGTAAATGGCGCAAGTCTGGACTGACTGTTGACATGCTTGCTTATAAAGATGCCAAGCTTCAAATAATTAGACTAGTTACCCGAGCTAAGTCAAATTGCTATACCAAATTGATCAATTACGTTAAAACAAGTAGAGAGCTTTTTAAAGCTGTGAATGATCTAACCACAAACAAGAAGCGGAATCAAGTTCCAACAATTTACTGTTCAACTGATCTACCTGATATATTTCTGAATTATTTCGCTGACATCACCGGTGACACTAATAATGATACTGATAGTCATGTTTTTTGATGTGCGTTTCTCCGGGATTCCATTGTCTTCTTTCACTGAAATGTCGCGGTCTGACACACTGAAGTCATACTAAGTATCGATGAAATCATCAGTCTTAGATCCAATTCCTGTAACTTTACTGAAGTACGTGTCAGACGCATCACATTGACGATGTTTTACCTGTGATTACTGAAATTGTCAATTATTCATTGAAAACTGGTGTTTTTCCTGTTGCTTTAAAGCATGCTGTTATCAAGTCCTTATTGAAAAAGGCTACATTGGATAGGGATTCTTTTGAAAATTATCGTCCGGTGTCACAAGTTTTCAAAAGTGATAGAGAAAGTAGTTTCTCTAGTTGATCTGACTGCGAAAAACTTATTTGAAACTTATCAATCGGCTTCCCGGTCGGATCATAGCATGGAGATGGCGCTATTGAAAATCATGAATACACTTTTTTTCCACTACATATGACTTGTAATTTTGATTTCAATTTGGAAAATATAAACATTTATTATTATTATTATTATTATGAATGACCTACTATTATCTCTTGACAATGGTCAAGTGTCTGTCCTTGTGCTTGTTGATTTGACTTCTGCATTTGATACGGTTGATCATGATATTTTGAAATCCCGCCTGAAATACACGTATGGCGTGAGAGGAGCAGCTTATGAATGGTTCGCACCATACTTATCTCAAAGGACTCAGTCTGTTATTGTGTCTGACAGCATATCTTAAAATACTTCCTTTCATGTGGGGTACCGCAAGGATCCGTCCTAGGTTTTATTTTCACTTTATCTCTCATCCATCTCGGAAGCGCTCGGCTACCACTCTTTCAAATACCATATTTATGCGGATGAATACCAATTCTATCGAAGTAAGAATTCTGAACGAGTACATGAGCTATTGCTGTCTACATCAAGCTGAGGATTGGTTGGTAAGTAATCAACTCATTTTGAATAGACGGAAGACTGAAGTGATTATGTTATGTCCTCCAAGGATAAGCATTCCAACTGAGCCGCTACCGTATTTTGATTTTTCTCAGAAAGTGAGGAATCTTGGTATATCATTCAATCGAATCCTTGATTTATCGTGTCACGTTATCAACTTGATGCGTGCTTTGAATTGTGAGTTGCGCCGTTTCAGCCATTTCGAGCGCTATTTATCAACGGATGCGTGTAAAACTGTGGTGTGCGCTACAATTCTTGCTCGAATTGATTACTGTAATTCGATTCTGTATAGGTGTCCAACACATCTTCTAGATAAGCTACAGCGTATTGAAAACAGTGGGGCAAGACTAATTTTGTGTATTCCGAAATACGATCATATACCGTGTCATCCTTCTGATTTGCACTGGCTACGCATCAGACAACGGATTACCTTTAAAATTTTTGTCATGGTATATAAGATTCTTCAGGGCACTTGTCCGTCCTATTAGTCAGATCTCGTATTCGTAAATGTTCCTAGGCGGTCGTTGTGTTCATATGATGATGACCGAATTCTGGAGTCTCGTAATTATGGGCCACGTTTGGAAGATCATTTTCCTACGCTGGACCCGTATTGCGGAATTCCTTACCAAGCGATGTGAGGAACTATGTATCCGTATACTCCTTTAAAAGATCTTTGAAGACACACTTTATTTCGCCATGAGCTCATCCAGTAATGACGCTCTATAAATATAGTTATCACAATCATTGATCCTTATTCTAAATTACAGAGATGGGATTACAAGAGGATGAAAAATCCGGATTCTCATCACTGCAATTGCGATTCAGATTTGATACATGCATATTCTCCAATTACTGTGCATACAATGGAACAGATTCATTGTGCACGAACTCATGCCAAGCAACAATGAAAAAATTTGATATTCATCACATCGCTGAAAACAGTATGAAATCCTATGAAGCATAGACTTACATCTTTAACCACTGATTTCAAGTATTCTTTTTTATGAGTCAGGTCCAATCCATCGTATTTTTCGTAAATCTAAAAAAATAACATTTTCAATTTTAGCTGACAAATGTAGCGCTATTACGTAAATTATATCAGGAACGCACCTGTTGAAGCACATTCTTCATCGTCACCTTTTCAAGGTCAACGTTTTCTAATAGACCTAATATTGTCTGCTTCAATTCTTCATCCGTCGGCATTTTCTTCGCTTTCTTCGCTTCTGGCTCTTTATCATCTGAGTCATTTGAGTCAATATCGGAAATCTCTTGTTCATCCTCTGATTCTTTTTTCGATTTTCTCTTGGCAGGCGTCTTTTTCTTAGGTGTCGATTTAGCCGAACCCTTTGACGCTGAAAATAAAAATTAATTCATTAGGAAAATTTACGTGATCCAACGTCTAAAATTCAAGTTTTTACAAAACAAACGTTCCGTTCTGTATGAATTACCAATGTTGTCAGCAAAAAAGACTGATATTTGCTTTATCGGCATAACAATAGATTGCAGCCGTAGCAGCACACTTAAGTCAACACAAAAAATTGTTGGCTTTGAGGAGAATCCTCTCCACCAAGAATTAAGTAATCGCTAGCTGAATAAACACATTCTGTATCAGCATCACGAAAAGGGCAGAAACATTGAGACACGAATGGTGATTCTCACTTTAGATTGGATTACTTGTTAGGATTGAACACTCAATAATGAAACCAGCACCGGACGTACTGGTACATGTTATACATCAATACACGCACATGACATATTACACAATGTAAAATAAAATAAAATATATGTATGAATTAAAAGCGATTAAAAAGGTAACTGGGGTTGCACCGGCTTTTGATTTTATTCTTAATCCTTCAACCGGCCAAATGTTTATTAGATCGGGAGGCTGCTGTTTCATGTAGCACCGTTATTTATACAGTCAACGAAATAAAACGAAATCGATGAGACTGTCGAAATCTGTTCATTATAGGCAGGCTTCGTTATAGAGAAGTTTTCATCTGAAAACTGGGTTTTCACATACGATGGTCATCCTAAAAGTTCTCTGTACTGCATTATGAAAAAATAAAAATACGCATCTGTAATCCAAAATTACTTTTATTTAACACTCATGGGTATCATTACTCAATATAATGTCCTTCCAGGTCCACACACTTCTTCCAGCGTTTCACCAACCCGTCAATACCATCACTGCAACCACCAGATGCCCGGGCAACACATTCACGATGAAATTCATGATTGACTTCTTCCACGGTGGAAAATCGACGACCACGAAGTTCGTTCTTCACCAACGGGAAGAAGTCACACGGTGATAAATCTGGCGAGTATGGTGGATGCTGAAGGATCTCCCAGTCGTACTTATGATTGAGAAGTTGCACCACGTCTCTTTTCGTGTGAGATGGTGCATTGCCATGGAGGATTATCGGACCTTCTTCCAGTAAACCTGGTATTTTTCTGCGGATGGCCGGTCGAAGATGATTGCGGATAAAGTATTTGTAATATTCTCCGTTCACAGTTGTGCCAGTTGGTACAGCATGGTCAATAAGGAGCCCATGAACGTCGAAAAAAAGAATGCATTAACTTGATGCGGGACGGACTTCTCATTGCCTTTGTTGGACTCGTACTATAAAAATGCATGTAGCCGTTCAAACACTACTGTATGCACTTAGAAAACTGCGCATAAACGAACAGAAGTACGCATACACGAATAATTGTGCACGAAGACGAAATAAAGATGAATGCATTGATTCGAGGCTCCTGATAAGCGCTGATTGTGATTCAGACCTTCCGCTGGTTTCGGCAAAGCTTTCAGGTAAAGCAGGGAGCAAAAAAGAAGCCGATTAGAATGGCTAGAGCTATAGAGAGCCTTTGCAATTCTAAACGACGAAAAAGTACGTAATGAGTTCGAATACCATCTGAAAGGAGAAACATCCAGGCAGTCCTTCCTAAGGGCAATGATTAGCTCTACTGTAAAAACATGACCGGAAATAGTATAGATGACAAATGTTAGAAAATCATTGAAAAAAGACGAGCTGCGAAGCAAAAGAATATGGGAGGGTAACAACACAAGAAAGTTTGCTAAGAGGTAAAGAAAGCTTTAAGAACAGCAAAAAGAAGGTGGCAGAAAAAAAGGTGATGGAAGCAGAGAAGGCTGCACGGAAAGGAGACACGCACACAATATACAAGGTAGTGAAACAGATGAGTAAAAAGAGGACAACAAAGCCTGGAATCGGGATTAGAGATGGATCCGGAGAGATGCTATATAATTTAGATGATGTCATCGGAAGATGGAGTAACTACTTTGCACAATTATATCATGACACAACAAGCAACACTGAATTAGGAGAAGAGATTCAAAAAGGAGATCTCCCAGGCTTATTGAGTAGTTCCCTATCAAAAACCTGTTCGAACGCATCGCTTGGCAACAGATTTTCATCAGTGGACGGATAGTGGACTTGTACAGATAACAGACAGCTTGTGGTGTAATATAATTGCAGGTAAGATAAGGCTTCTATTGCGCTCACCTTCTTATTCAGCGTTAGCACCGGGCCTCGAGACCCCATCCGCGCAGGCAGTGTATCGATGCAGGGTAGTGTAAATGAAGATCTAAACTCTCTAGTCTATCATAAACTAGGAAAATGCATCCGCGAGCACTTAGTGTTGGAACACATTCGTTGTTCCTGGTAACTATCTACTAAGTAGTGGATTGGTAATTTGTTTCACGGAAAATGTTTACGAAAGGAAGCTTTCTGTTGCTAGCTAGGCTGGTCTAGGTTTTATGGATATACAGTACTCTTGACCGTGCCAAAATATAAGGCCTATCGCATCATTGTGAGCGATTTTAATGACATTTCCGATTTAAATTCAGTGTTCCTACTGGTTAACTTGAAAATTTTCGGGCATTGAGTTTTCCCGCAAAAATTCGGGCATTTTTCGGGCATGAATACTATTTATCTTTATCGAACAAAGGGACTAACATAGGTCTATATTCACGAACATAACGCACATATTTTATCGATCTGGTCACCTTAAATATACTGCCAAATCTTTATTGTTCGACATAGTAGGCCTACGCTTCATAATTTCTGATGATAATAGTTTCCTGCGGTAGTTTTCGTTGCGGTAGGCCACGTTGGTTTCAATCATATAAAATAACTTACATGTATTATTCAGGGTAGTGCTCCAACTATGTATTCTTTAAATACATGTACGTCAATATACATGCATCCTGATATTCGTATTACTAAGTGTTTGGGAATATAATTTACAAGCATAAGCAAAAACTATATATGAAAAATCATAATTTACTTCGACACGACCACTATTTTGAAAACTACTTCCTAGATGAGTAAATCCGTCTTTGGCAAGTATTTACTCTGGTTTCTAGAAAAATGCTGACACTCTCAATGTAATTTACAGCAAGTAGGCCTACATGCACGAACACAATACAAAACTGTCCTTCAAATAAGGTATGTAGAACTGAAAAAAGGACAATCATGTCTAACTCTCAAAACTCGGTTTAATTATCTAGAGTAGTATTCTGCTTCTTTTGACCAGCATCAGCTGCCTCAGCATCAAGATCAACATTGATAGCATGTCTTTTCAAAATGTTCTGTACAATTTTTGATGTTTGTTTTTCTTTTTTCTCGCCAATTATCTGCTTCTTTTGGTGTAGGTCTTCAATCTCGTCATCGAACCTCTGAGCTGAGGTCTGCAGGTCTTCCATTAGCTTGCGTATTTTGTTGCGTTCATCGGTCTTCTTTCTGATGTCATCCTCCATTTCCTTCGATTGCTTTTGAAGAAGCATCATGACGTCATTTGTCCTTTTGGAATCGTCTAGTTCTTTAATAATTTTCTGTTGCTTACATTTTCTTTTCATTTCTTCTTCTAATCTTTGTTGGTCTTCGCGCTTCCTCATATGTGCTGCCCGTGTAGCTAAGGCCATATTAACCAATTCTTTCGTCACTGGCATGGTTGCAGCGGTCCAGCTCTTTACTCTCATGCATGATTTTGAGACGAGCACAGCTGTGACGGTCTCCGGTTTCATGTTCAGACGTTTCTTTTGCAAAGTGTCATGGAGGACACTGAACACACGTTCTACATCCGAATTTCCGTGAGGCAATGCGCAAATCGCTAGAGCGAGTCGTACCGTCAACGGGTATTTGCCAGTTTTGTGGATATTCACCCAATGTTCTCGAACATTTTCGACAGGAGTATGATGTTTGGGTTTCATACTTTGAACCTGTCTTATTTCGAACACAAGTGTGGAAGTCTCAGCAGAGGAAATCACATTTGGCATACACTTCGCCAAGCGAAGACCCCATTTCTCCATTTCCGTATCATACTGTTTCTCTGGAGCGAGAAATTCGGTAGATTTCAATAACTTACTTCCAAAGGGCAGATAGAATAGAAGCTTTTGTGCCGCTGTTGAGAAGAAACTGTTCATCATCTCAATCGCATCAGCTTGTTCTGATGGCACCAAGTCGGCAAGTAAGGCCTGGGCCTTGCGACCAATGCAGAATTGATAATGATTTAACCATATTTCTTTATTAGTTGGATCAATCTTCCGAATCTTCCTCGGCAGGTGTTTTGGCCTATGTATCGTAATAGGGGCCTATGTTTTCGCTATGTATCAACAGTATATACGTAATAGGAATTTAGATCAAAATTCGGGCATTCGCTACCAAAAATTTCGGGCATTCGGGCATTTTTCGGGCATTCGGGCGTCATGATTTTGGATTCGGGCATTTTCGGGCATTCGGGCGAGAGTAGGAACACTGTAAATTTATTGGTTAAGATTTGATTTTTAATAAACTGATCAATCTGTGCATAAAATATGAAAACTGGTAAAAGTACATACAAGACAAATTATGTGCTTGAAGCTTTAAATCAGACTTCAATGAAGGATTCCACGCCCTGGATGCACTGACAAGGAGATTTGCGTTATATTATCATTTAACTTCTCTCTTCTAAAAATGAAAGACTTCGTCCCTGAAGCGAAATTGGATAGCACCGTGACTTCCGCGCACATGGGCCAATTTAGAAATATGTCAACCTATTTGTTTCTCTTGAGAGTTCATTGATACGAATAATCATTTTAACTCAACCACATCGATAACATTTCCGCACTCGCTAATGTGTTTTGAGCTTAAACTAAGTTGTTGCTATTATTAAAATAAGTAAATGAAAACATGTCATTTCAACATGAACAAAACATTCCAATCGATATAACTTACAAATACTAGTTAGAAAATTCGGACATCAAATCATGGTCACTTTCAGCTATAGGCTTACTTACATATTTATCGATAGTCTAATAGTTGAATTGTTTTAAATAAAGTCAAAGTAGAAGCAAGAAACTTCCAATCATTCGATATCACACAACCCGGTGAGTTTTGAAAGCGTTAAAGCGGAAGTTGGGTCTGTTCTAATAAAGATGCTTCTGAATCCTCAGTTAGCAAGTAAATGTACAAAATTATTACTGATGCTTATTCAATCATCAGCTTCAACAAGGTGCGCTAGAATACATGACTCAAACAGCTAATATTTTCAGGACAACCGTTTTCGAAGGTTGGACTGAGTATACTACAAAGACCCGTCTACCTGCCCCCAATGCAAAATCAGCATGAAGTTATTGAACGATTGCCGATTTCAGCTTGAAATAAAGACTGCATATTATCGAAGTCTGCATGTAGGCCTATGGATGATTTTGCTTAACTGTTTCAAAGACAACTTTCTTCATTTCGTTCAAAAATTTTGCTTTCAAATTTACAATGCACTATTCTCGTGCAGCTTTGTCATTTTCTATTAATCGTGCCATGACGTCACACGGTGCAAGATCCCGTCCTTATTGTTAAGAATTTTCATGAAACCACTAGGAAATTGTTGTCCAACTGTTCGACGTTTGGAAGACTGCTTCAGCAGAGCGGTCTGGTCAAAGAAAATATCTTCATACAAAATCCATCGTCAGCGCGGTCTGGATGCTTGGGCAGGCATTTCCGTAAGCCATTTTCTTTGGGAGAGCCATTATTCTTTCGAGAAATCGAGAATATGTGGTAAAATCTTCCTTTCTATGCTGTATAAAATGTACCGAATGTCATGAAGGATAGGAATATTTTCATGCAAGATGGGATGCCAGCGCACTACTACAGACCCATCGTAAATTGTTCTTCCTAATTGTAAACAGAATTTTCCTAAATCTTGGATTGACCGTCATGGGAGCCTTTGGAGTGGCTTCCAATACCACCAGATTCAATGCCTTGTGACTTTTTTCTTTTGGGCACGCTTAAGAAATGGTGCATTGGAGAAAACAAAAATTTTCACCGTCTTTCTTCACATCGACGAGCGATTGCGTAGAGATATGCTCTTGCGCTGTTGACCGAAGAATTAGATTGTATTCGCGCAAATGGTGAGCAAGTAGAAAATAAATGTTATACTGGTACTCGTGTTAGCAACTGTTTTCCTTTGAATCATAATTAACTTACAGAAATTAATCATTGAGTCGCTAATTGCTATTGCATCAACAGCTTTGAAATTATCACTGCTAGAATCCGCCACGTTACATAAACAAAACATTTTGAATCCATGTCACACAGAATAAATTGACGACTACAAACTATCGCATTTTCTCAATATGAGAAAACGGAGCTCTATATTGTGCCCAAATATTACACATTACAGAAGCCATGCAACTTAATATATTATCTACTCTGAAATGAGATGAGAGCAACATTTGATACAATCCACTACGGGAAATACTGACGTTTCTGGATTTTTAGCTGTCATCAGTACAGTATACCTGTAAAGAATCAGTAACTCACATGTAAACAAATCATCATCCGAAATGCAGACATCTACAATTAATGAAATACATACAGCTCAAATCTCATTCTGTAGAGTTCGTTTCCAAATTTGAAATTTGCAAACACCAATACAAATAGCTAATTGGCGTTTGCAGTTCATGCACGAAGCTCAAATCAAACCTTGCTCTCATCTCTTGTACTTCAAACATAATAAAAACAATTACAACATTACAACAATTGCATTAAGAACAACTTCTGGCTTTCAAACAAGATTATGACAGCTATTTGATGAAGGTTGATCCGCCATGGCATAAGTAAACGCGAAATCAATACGAAAAGAAATCCTTATCACTTCTGCAGTTGTTTGCGAGATTTCAATTTTCGCTGATGTCTTCGCCGAAATTTAGCCGCTTTTGCAACAAGTGATCATACAAAATATTCATTCGTCACTCCCTTGTGTTCCAGAAACTTTTTAGTAGATTTTTCTTTCATATTTTTCTGGCAGACGCTTCTTGAAAGACACGTTTTGGAGAGCATCAAAGCAATCGGAACTCAATTCATAATAAACTCCATAATAACGTATTACAACTTTTTCGTAAAGCATTCCCACCAAAATTTATTTCTTATTTCAAAACCTTGATTACTTGATTGTCCAGTTTCTAAGGATTGACGAAAGGATCACTGACTTCCTTGTAGAAGAATTTTCTGCTCAAGAGTCATGCGGATTTTTAGAAAGCATCTGCTTTGAATTTGATCACCCTTAAAAATTGCAGGGTCTTTAAGGTCCCCAACAATCTCCATAGCACCGTTCACAATTGTAAAAGAGCCCTACATAATCTAAAAAGGACCCACATGCGCTTAGCTTTATGGGTACCGGTCTCAATCCTATAGGCCCTTTACAATCTCAATTCATATCTAAAAAGTGCTCTCCAAAAACCAAAACAGTTGCCGCTTACAATCTCAAAGGGGTGCTTCACAAAATCTTGTGGGTCCCTTTCAAAATCTAAATATGGCCCCTTCACGATTAAAAGGGTCCCCTTCGCAGTCTTAAAGGGCCCCTCACAATCTCAAAAGGGCCCCCTCACGATCTAGAAGGGGCCCCTTCGCAGTCTCAAAAGGGCTTCCCAACGATCGAAAAGGGGCCCATTCACAGTCTCAAAAGGGCCCCCTCACGAACTTAAAGAATCCCTTCACAATCTTAGAAGGGCCCACTCTCAATCTCAAAGGGGCCCCTTCAAAATCCAAATTATTTGTTCCTTGGCAAAACATTTTCTCACTACTTACTTTATCAAAAAAACCCCCCCGGAAATCCGGTTAAAACCGGAAGAGTGGCAGCCCTGATATACAATATATTTAAATTATAGGTACTTCAAAAAACATATATCTGCTAAATATATAACCCCAAATAAAAGAATATTTTTCCGAAACCTTCATGCGCGCAGGTTCCGCGCACGCGCAGCTCAAACCCATCATCCGAGCAGCGGTGACAGCGCTGCTTATTGCTGATGGTTTGCGTTAAATTTTCATGTGAAGCACTATGAGTCATGGTAATTCATAATCATAAGTTTTGATTTTATTATAGAGTAATTTATTTTTGAGAAGCAAACGAGTGGCACAAACTGGCACACTCCATCTAGATCAGCTCTACCCGTTGGTTTGACTAACAAATGCATTTTAAAAATAGCGGTGCTAGTTTGGCGGTCGTGTGGTTTAGTAATTTGAAATCATCTGGAAGTCATTTATGTTCATAACATGCCTTAGCGAGGGTGCCTTCAGTCATACCGCAAGAAATTTATTGAAAACAACCTAAATCAACGATTCTGCAGCATGACTTGAATCGTCCGATACTCCTGTAATTACGGTTGAACATAATTGCAGGTACGATAAGGCTTCTATCGTAGACTTAGGTTTGCTTCATTTTCAAATACATAAATTCAATACCTGAAAGTAAGCAATCATGCTACTTACACCGACCACGTTTCGCTGGTTTCTTGGGAGTTTCTTCAACTTCCATTTCCTCTTCCTCATCTTCATCTTCATCCTCATCAGAACTTCCAGCTTTTTTAGATTTCTTTCCCTTGGATCCCGAGGCTTTCTTTCCTTTTTTGGACGGAGTCTTCTTTGCAGCACGCTTTCTTTTCTTAGCAGACGCTGGTGCCATTCCTAAGTCTTTAGGGCAAGCCAGGAAATCAAAAAGTCGTTCCACCAATTCGTCTTTCGAGCCACCTAACTCTAAGCCGAGTATCTGCAAATAAGAGGTTTGGATTGAAGGGATCGGTCACACATTTGGTTTTGTTCGACTGTCAGCCAAACCACAATATCATGGTCATTCATACGTGGTACGTCCGATAAGTTTCCAGACAAATGTAGAAAAATGGCAAATCTTTCAGTTCTGACATGATGGATCATTAATTTGGCATATGTAGGTTAGGATGGTATGCAAAATTTCAAAAAGTTTCCATTTTTACCAGTCTGCTGGCCCATTTTTAAAAACATACGAAGTTTTGATTATTTTGATGAATGTAAAACAAAATAATATCTTTTTTCTATTTTGTGCATGACAAATTCGTTGATGGTTGTGTTGTTTAAGCATTTGTCAAAAAAGTACTCTGATGTGACTAGATAAAAATAACAGGTCTTCAGAAGTTCCCTTTTCAAGTGAATTTCCCTCTTGTTGAACACAGTTCAAAGCATCTTGAAGAGCGAAATTTAACGAAGATTGCGCGAACGGCATCTTCCAGATCAGAGAGCTGCGCATTGGTCGGGCCAGAGATTTTTCCATTTTTTTCGCAGCTCTGCCAAATTTTCGCAGGCCTACTAATGCGAGCAGTAGAATTTTAACAGCCTATATTATAGCAGATTATAGCATCATGCTTCATGATCAAGCAGGGTGAACGCCGCTTTTATCATCAAAACTTGACCAAGAGTGCCTATCTATCTTCTGGGAGGTATATACAATAGAACTATATTTCTTATGCAATTTTGATATTGCTGCACCGCACTGATTTAAGCAGAAACTTAGCTCTTGTAACAGGAAAGACTTTCCGAAAGCAACTGCGTTTCGTCATTGATGACCATCGGAGAAGATTCTTCGCAATGATCTGATTACATGAGCTCGCATTAACTGTCATTGATTATAGTCTCTGAGGAGCCATTTTGTTAATATGGCTCAATATATATATATATATATATATATATATATATATATATATATATATATATATATATATATATATATATATATATTCGTATGAAAAAACATTACAAAGAAAATTCCAAGTTTTAGGGTTGACTGGTTTAGCCAATCACGGAAGTCACTGTCCACAGTGGCCATATTGTCACGAATTCCAATAACTTGGCAAGAGAGAACATGAGCGTTCGTTTGTTCTTCACCACATGAGCAGGCACTATTATTTGAGAGACCTATTCGATTCATAAATGCTTTGTATCGACTGCAACCAGAGCGGAGCCGATTCAAGAGTACCCATTTTGCTCGCGGCAGGTCATATCCAGGCGGCTTGTTAGTAGGTCTTGCGATAAACTCTTTGAGTTGGTGGTTAGAGTCATCCCATTTTCTCTTTCATGTATTCATGGCGCAAGTGTCTGGTGTCGTCTCACTGGCCTTTTGTTTCAGCTGGTAGAGCCACCTTGAGAGCGGATTTCGAGATTGGGGTCGTTGTTCATCTGATGCCGGGGTGGTTACAACTTGATGAAGATGGTTGGGCTGTTGAATAGCTCGATTGTATGGCTGCAAGGTTTGTTTGTCTCTTCGTATGTCTGAAGGTTCAATCCCGCTCAGTACTGGAGGTAGCTCTGTAGGGGTCGATCTAATACTTCCTGATGTAAGGCGCATGCAGTCGTTAAGCTGAACATCGATCTTCTTAACATTCCTAACGATTATTTGTACTAAGTGCATGTCACAAACATAATCAAAAATCAGTAATCTTAAAACTAAAACAACTACAAAAACTTTGCAATAAAAATTCACTTATTGAAGACAGTGTCTGTTCCAGTTGATATCAGGCGTCGACAAAAGGATCGAAGGAAAAAACAATTCAGCAATAAGCAGAAGTAAAAATTCTCATCAAAAGAGAGGAAAACAAATAATGAATGCAAATCAAAAGCGAAAGGACTGATGATGTAGAAATTCAGCAGTGTGGAAATCTTAACTTGCAAGAATATAACAATTATAATCTTGAAATGCAGCTAGATAAATATGATGTGCTTCTTTTGACGCCTCCTCCCCAAGCAGTCTCATATGATTTTCCATCAAAATTGTAAGAATACACTTAGTCAGGCTTGAATTTGGTGCACTAACTTTCGATTTAAGAACTTCGTCGTGTGCAGAAATAATTTTTTTGACTGTACATGATTATTTCTGCACTTGACGAAGGCTCCACTAATGACTTTCCATTCCCTTGTGTGTTTACTTTTCTCCGATGTCTCTTTCTTTTATCTCTCAATATATTCTCAAGCATCGAATTCATTTTTATTAAGTTATTTTCCTTTTCTTGCTTTGACTGTTTTTCAACCTTTTTCTAATGGTCATCTGTCGGTTCTTTCTTCTTTCTCCTTTTGTAATTTTAAACAAGCTTTGGAATGTTGCTTGACCAACGACATATTTTCACGAAGACCGTCTGTGATTGGCATCGAGTGGCAGAATTGATTAGTGAAACATCCAACAGTTGTTGATTCGCTCCCATTACACAATTTTATCAAAGGATGGCAACCGTGAATCTTTACAGAAGGCATTGACAAGGAACCGGTGCCTAACCATAAATTGTTAGTCACAGGAGTCCATTATTCCTCAGGTACTGTTGTCATGGCAAAGCGTGTCCACTGCGCATGATTTTGTTTTCAATGTGCAGGTTAGTCCTAGACCTTTAAAATATTGTATACTGTCGGATTTCTACTATTGGACATCAATGGCAGCCTCTTCGCGACTTTGATTGTCCATGCCTCGATATTCGGAGATCTTATGGACTTTGCATCACTTCAGACGAAACTGATTTTTCTGCATAACTGGTATAAAATGTGTTTTTTGCAGCATCCACTTCTTTAGAATGCTTTTCAAATTTATTTAATGTCAGGTAAGAAACGTTTCTAAAAAGTGGGGAGTGCATCATCAGTGGCCTCTTTTACTCTTTGACTTCTAAAACATAGCCTTGAAAGGTTCACACTTGCGGTTATTTGACAAATAAACTACTGATGCTTTCAAAAGTGTAAAACAGCCACATACTGAGCTATTGCTGCAATTTTTCTCTTAAGCTGAACCTGCTGCCAGACGTAAGACACTACGATGATCATGAAGTTTTCACTAGCAGAAAATACAAAGAATAATACAATCAGCTATCAAGTTTACGAATAATTTTTGTCCTGTAAACCAGCATTTGCTCCATTAAACAGCATACGTCCATTTAAATGTACAAATAACAAGACTTCATTTTTTCGCAGGACCACGTCCATTTTTTTCGCAGCGAGCTCATTTATATCAACATTTTCGCAGTGCGAAAATTTTTGCAGCTGGCCCGACCACTGGAGCTGCGTTCAAATGATTATCCACACAAATTTTCTTCGGAGTTCTGTACGACTAGAAATATGATCGAGAAAGGTCTGGGCTTTAAGAGGATGGGCAGCCATTAAACCAGCATCATTGATAGCATGTTGCGCGATACCGGATGTGTGAGAGGGAACGCTATCATAGAGAAAACAATGGGTAATAAACGGGATTCCGGGTAGTTGCTCGAGCTTTTTGAATGGGAAATTGATCGATCAAAAGTTGTGGGGAGTCTCTAACCTGAAAACATGAATGGGAGCTGTTTGTAATGAGCGCATGTAACGGCAGACCGTCCTTCCAAAAAAAAATCATCAAGCACAATCTCTGTTGCGATGAAAGAAAAACCAGTTATCCTCGTCGTCAATAACTAGATCTCGATCGCTCCCCTCGATTAGGATGATTCACGTTTGGAAGATGGATTGTATAGAGAAAATGGGGCTTCATCGACAGTAAGAAAATATTAAGAAGAAAACGCTCCCTTAACTCTTCAGTGATACCCAAATCCTCTCGACAAGCCTACAATTGTCTTTCACGTATGTCGGCGAGAAAAAAATCTGCGTGCCGACTTTTCGATACCCATTTACTTTTCCACAAGGGAAACATTCAGTTCCTCACCAAGAATGGTAATCTACTTGGTTGTTTATGCGTGTATCCTTGTTCAGAAGCTTTTCGGCTCGGACTTCGTGGTTGTCACTGCCTCGGCAGGCCTACCTTCAGGTGGATCATCAGTGATATTCTGTCGACTTCGTCTAAACTCTGTCGTTCAAAATTAGATAGTCGATCTTCGTCTCTACACAGCTGCCATTTTATCCAGCATTTCGTGATTCTGATTGCTAAGAACACAGACGAATTGCACATCAGCATTCAATCTTTTCAACTTGAAGCTCAAGTGAAGACATTGTTGCATGTGATTGATTTCACATCGAACTTCATTCGAGAATGGACGATTGCGTTGTGAATAGAGGTAGCTAACAAAAATCAGTGCTGCTCTTGTGCGCCTGAATATCATTAACTATTCAACATAGTAGATTTTATTTGATGCATTGTCTTCCTCTGCACCCGTCTATCGATAACCTGAAATTCATCAAATTAACCAAAATTTCGCATGTCTTTTAAAATGAGCCTGCAAACTAACAAAAAACGAACACTTTTTGAAACTTGGCATACCATCCTAACCTACATATGCCATATTAATGATCGATCATGTCAGAATTGAAGGATTTGCAGTTTTTCAACATTTGTCAGGTAACGTATTGGACGTGCCACGCATCAGTATTACTATTTTAATCAATATCGTGTAGCACAAAAATATACATCGCACAATCAATAAATTTATCACATAGCATGTAGATAGTCGCATAGTACACTGTATAGTAGTATACTTACACAGTAGTGGACAAATTGGATACATCACCTTTAAAAAATTTCTAATTGTAGTAAATTTCTTTGAATGCGGAAATTAAACATATACGAGTAGTTATGATTTCTGAATGTGAAAATATACTTATCATATTTATCAAAAATGCTACATTCACAAGTGATTAGTGAATAGAAACCATGTACCAGTACATATTTTTGAACATGCATGATACAATCAATTAGCCAATGCATAAACGAGGAACATCTAGCAATCCGAGGAACACTTAATTTAAGTGTGGAAGGTGACTTTTGAGTTGTAGAAGAGATACATTTCAACAAAAATTCTCAAACATTTAGAAAACCAGGGTGTCTACAAAAGTCTGAGGGTCAATTTTAGGACTTTTGACACCCATATTTAGGACCTTTCATTTAGCGTTTTTTTAGTAATCTAACTCTGTGATCGATTTAATTTTAAATTATTTGGCAGAGAGCATACATCTCCTCATAATAGAAAATATTCTTACAGATGGGTTAGATTCAAAGCAATCTGTGTATTGGACGCTCTCCATCTGTATTCAAAATAAAAATGTTAAAATGAACAAACAAGCTTTCGAAGGCGCCTGCACCACTCCTTAGTCATGTGAAAGGACCTTTCACAAAGACTGCGCGTTCATCTTTTTTTTAACATTTTTATTTTGAATACAGATAGAGCTCCTCGTAGACATAAAATCATGCAAAGGATTTGCAGACGATCTGTTTATGATCTCATATTTACAGCAAATCGCAGACAACTTGTCTGCATTATCAGGCATTGTGACAAAGAAACTGACTGACGCTGTACTAAATTGCTTCACACATAACAACACTAGTCGATAAACTAACTAGAAAACTGAGTGCATCGGGGACAAAAAGCAAAAACAAAAAAGTAAAACATTTTATAACTTTTGTTTTTACTTCAGTGTTTTACGACAAATTTTCTTTACTTTCTGTCACTGCGATTGTCTATTGAACTGTGTAGGTTTATTCATAATCTGATTGAGTTTCTGCACTGTCCTCGCTGCACTCATTTTACCTACAGAAAGATTATAATCGATTTATTTTGTTGTGAGTGATGCAATTTCATACAGCGTCGCTCAGTTTCTTGGTCACAATGCCTGCTGATGCTTTCTACTAATATTATAGACAGATCGTCTGTAAATCCTTCTTTTTAATTACTGGGTAATTCATCTATTTGATTTTTCATAAAATTTGTGTGAACGGTGTTGTTCCAGAGATGGAAATCGGCCGACATTCTTGGGCCGGTCCGGTGGCCGGCGACGTTCAGGTCGGTCCGGTCCGACGGCTGGCAACAATCCCACCTCAGGCCAGTTTCGCACCAGTATCAACTCACTGGAATTCTGATGAGGCTAATATTTAACATTTCAAAATGTAGGCCTACAGGATCTAAGATTATTTACGCCTTGGGCCTACGGACAAATCTTCTGTGCGGAATAATATTTTCATTTATAGGCTTAATATACAAAGGGCGTTACCGGGATGACAAGGCAGAAATAATGTTTAGAAGGTACTGTTTTTACGAAGGCATTTCACTGGTAGGAATAGAGAACAGATCTTAACCTGATTATTGATTATCCGAAAAATTGATATGATAAGTGCACGGTACGGTTAGCCACATTTATCATAGCGATAATTGCAAAGCAATCTCGAACACCCAATTATAGAAATTTTACGGAAAGTTTTTATTAATCTTAAACCGGGATTATCTACGAGAAATCTTTTTCTTAAATAAAGAGAAAAGTTATAGAACGTTACTATTTATTTTTTCCGAACTTCGGTAGTGATGACATTTTGAAACATTATTCTTCGTCTAGAATGTAAGCTATTTGAGCAAGGTAGTACGATACAGGTGGCCGTTTCCAGTATACATCAATTTATGACTATAATTATCGTTAAATAATATTTCATCAAGGTGAGTACATAACGATACCAGCTTATTGTCCGACTACAGTGTGACGCAGTCGAATGACATGCTGATTCGCTACAACATGAATGCTGGTAGTATTCTGTCAATAATAATAGGACAATAAGCTGCCGATATCACTTGAGGATGACTGCTGCCTTCACTCGTATTCCTTTTGAACCACCAGCGTGGCCTAGTGAAGAAGGTGCGAGCTCGTCTCCACCCCGGACTTCGGTTCGATTCCTAGGTCGCGCGAGTGCGGTCGAGGAATAAATGGTGTTGGTGTCTTTTATTGACTTAATAGTTGTCATTCTCTTTAGATATTCAATATACTGCGACAGACCTTCGTTGACTGAAGATGCTCATGAATTGTTCAAATTAGCGCTGATACGTGAGCTGCTGATAATGTCAATTCTTAAGAGTTGCCTTATTTGCGATCCTATAGCTGCAATTAGCCTATCTGGCAAACAGAGGGTGTCCATGAAAATCACCCATCCTCACTGCGGGAAGTCGGGCATCTCCAAAATGGGCCCCTGGTCATTGCAACAGGACCTGCCTAGGATCATCGATTCCATGCGAGCACCCCAGTTTTAGAAATTCAGATACAGAAAAATTCCGGTTTCCGTGGCACAGTGGTTAAGTGCTTGCCTAGCAAACTTTCGGTGCAGAGGTCGAGCCCGAAAGTGGCATTGGAAATCGTCAGGAAGGGCATTCGGACTAAAAGATCACAACGCTACAGATTGAAGTCTGACTGTGTCAGCATCGTTCAAGCCCTCAGTAAGGGTGAGTAGTAACGTTAAACCATCATTCATTTCATTTTTCCACCGTGTTGCTGTTATAGTGGAACTTTTAATCGCTTTCAACGACACGCAAGGTAGCGTCGGTTCCATTCTACACAGCAGTCCGCTCAGACAAAATCCTTTTACTGGATGACAGATTTCATTGTCACATTTAGTGCTTACTAGTTCCAAATAAAGTAGCTACTGCTCTCGCTTGGTGCAGAAAAGAAAAATTAATGAGGAAAGTAAAATAGATTTATGAAGACATAGGCCTAGTTGCCTTCACAATACTGAACTATTAAAATGATACTTGTACAATTAAAATGAGTTCAAAATAAAAATATTAAACTACTTTCCAAAAAAAGTCCAGCAGTGAACAGTTTCTACATGATAATTTCGAAAACCATACAACTGTCTCATCAAAATTACAGATAAGCCAACACTTCTTTGAGCATTCATTTGCTTCATCAGTTTGAAAATGAAAAATACATCATTTTGATGAAAAAATTCAGCAGTTTTAAGTTCCTTGGGTTTATATTTTATGAAACGCAATGTCAATTCTAAAGCCCTTTTTAGGACTTTTGATGACATTTCGGACTTTTAGACCGGTTTTTCGGGTTTCAGGACTTTGTAGACAATGTAGACACCCTGGAAAGCTCAGCTTGTTTTCCTAGATCTAGATCTTCATCCTACTCATCCGTTCAAGTATGAAACAAGGATTTCAAAAGTGAAACATTTCAAATTAATGTAATGCAATGAATGAACTTAGAGACTTCGACAGACAATTGAAGACATGTTCATCGAGGAATCGAATCGAAATTAAATGTTACGTTATTGTGCTCACGGAATAATATATGAAAATAGAATTATGCTTTCAGATCGCAGCTTATTGGAAATAAAAATGGATAAAGGATACTTTGATAATGGCGAATGCTTGGTTGTGCTAAGTTTGTCTACAATCAATTTTAAGTTAACTTATAAAGGTTAAAAAATTCCAGGTTTTCCATGTATATTTATCGAATTCCGGGTTTCCGAAGATTTTTCAACGAATTCCAGGTTTTTTCAACTCATGGACACCATGTTCTAATTCAAGCCTGAGATAAGTCATCCCCAAGTATTCAAAATGATAAGTTGAAGTTAAATGATGATGACCTCCTACCTCTGTGGTGAAATTTAGGAGGTAAAGTGCTACCTTTTCTAGATATTGACCTGGACGTTTCATCCAACACGCTAACTACTAAGGTGTACAGAAAACCCACGTACACCGGTCTAACCTTGAATTTCAGAGCCATATGCCCCATGCAATGGAAAATTTCTGTTTTAAGCACTCTGATCAACAGAGCCTACATCGTCTGCTCGTCATGGCAAACTTTCCATGATGAAATAGGGAAATTGACCAAAATTTTTCAAAACAACGGATATCCGTTGTACTTTATACAAAAAGTGGTCAAACAGTACTGGACAAAAGATTCTGTGCTCCAAAAGAAAAAGATGAATCCAAATACCTCCATACTGTCAAAATTCCATTTTTTGGCATTCAATCGGTTTATTTTAAAAAGAAACTACAATCACTATTCCGTAGAATAGATAAAGAATCTCCTATCCGTTGGGTTTTCACATGCAATAAACTAAAAAGTGGTTTCTCCAACAAAGATCATACTCCCAAAGTTCTTAGGTCTAATGTCATTTACCAATTCGCTTGTGAGGTGGACCCTCGCACTACCTACATAGGTAGAACTACAAGACACTTAAACTTAAGAATAAAAGAACATCGGGAAAAAATGTCCGCCATTTCTGACCATAGGTTAAATTGCAGTTGCAGCTGTAAAGTTGACAATTTCAAAATTCTATCTCAAGCTCCCAACACTTATGACCTAAATATTTTGGAAGCCATGTACATAAAAAAACTCAACCCCACTTTGAATAAGCAAGTTAACCATGATGGTGCTTTTTTCAAATGTAAATTAATTTGAGTCTAGTTACTATGTGTACCTTATTTAATTGTTATCATGTACTTCAGCTTTTGAAATGAATTGTTGCATATAACATGATTTAGATCGTTCCTATCATTGTTTTCACCTCCTTTAGCTTAATGTTCTTACTGTTTTAATTTTGTCGAAGTAGTCTGGTCTTATCATGTCTTCATAGCATTCTACTGTGATAAACTTCATCCCTGTGAACTCTTTTCATCTATGCCAATTTTGTCATCTCATTCGCCTGAAGATGGACTCCGGTGGTGTCCGAAAGTGCTCGCAATAAACTGCGTATAAAACATAGATCTGTTTTGACGGGACTCCTCTGATAAATAGCAATTATTATCAATAGGCATCATACACAACAATCTTGTGGAATAGAAGTGAGTATCCCAGATTATTGTGTACCTATGTCGTTCGTTCGTCATTTTTGAGTAATATCAAATTTAATTGAGAAAAATGTTTTTGTAGCAGGCAAATAGTAATTTGCAGAATCGTGCATCTCCAGCGATGCTGCACGACAATTCAAAATTTCCGCGCAGGGTTCTTTAATTGTTATATTTTAGCGACCTTTCATAAATAATACATATGATAATAAAACTTTCCTTAATTACGTGATTTGCGTCTACTCATTCCCATGTAAGGGTATGTAGACGGCGCAATCCTTCAACTATATTTTATTGGAGCACGACGCTTGGAGTTCCATGCCCTTTCTGCCGACTTCCTAATGTAGCCTACACTTGGTCAGCCTCCTACCACCTCAACTATCGTAAGCGAACCTCGGAACAAATGCATATCTTGCAAATGTTGTCAGGAATCATACATACGGATTAGAAAGAAGGCATGGCAGGCTATGCAAAAACAATTATACTTTACCCATTCTTTGAATACTCGGTGTATTAAGAGTTATAAAAACAATCTTCATAAAAATATTATAACTATCTTCCTTCAATGCATGAATATGCTGTAGAGTTACAAAAATAAAAAATCGTGATGCTAAGGGTCGGATTGTTATCTCTCATCCATATTCAGTGGAATAAAATGATACGTTTAAGTCAACATTAAAAAACAAATCAGACTGATATCATCCTTGGAAAAGCTTTGCTGTCTCCTCCATCAGAAGCAGCGCCCCAGCCAGATAGGTTTGAGCCAAGTGTTTCTTACTCAATGGCACCTCTTCCACAACCCAACGATGAACTTAATCATAAGGAGACCTCTGTTCCGCTTCTTCTTCTGCTTCAGTAGTCTTGCTACTTTTCTTCAATTATTCCTCCTCCTTCAGATGAGCCTCATAACTAGCTCGAGCGTCATGGAAGCGGTCAATAGACATCGTTGAGTCGGTTAAATTCCTGGACGGCATGAAGGGCTGTTACCAAAAGCCCATTCAGTGTCGAGTCTTGTAATCTGCTTCGATCTTTTGTTAGGATTCTGTATAGCCAGGTCCCGCGCTCGGCTCTGTTTATACGCTCGGTGTCCGCTTTCCCATGAGTGAAAAACAGAGTGCTCAATGAGATTTCGCAGGGTAATCCTTACTCTGTTCTGACTGCTCACTGGTCCAAAATTCAATAATGCCGCTCTCTTTAAATCACTGTCAATTGTGAAACTACGACATTGTATTCCGATTGCATCCGAATCTAAATGTCCAGTTCCTGTCAGCGGTTTTGCTGTGACAACGAAATCATCTTCCTATATCTGGCTCCATTTCGCAGGATCCAAAAACTGAATTGACCTTAGTAGGCGTCCTCCAATAGGCATGTGGTGGATCTGACTTTTCAGGAGTTTGGACGCAAACTAAATACATTTCTCCTTATCGACTAGCAACATGATTGTTCCGCAATTGCTGTACAGTTCCATTCCAGATAAGCAGTTGTTGATCAGAAATTCGTTGCTCTGGTGGAGCATGGCTCAGTTGTTTCATATTCATAAACCTGTCAACCAGTGTTGCGATTCTTGGCGTAGGGTAAAAAAAACGCGCAAGGTCGAAAAACACGGGCACATGTATTTCCTTACAAATAAGCCAAAATGGCAACTGTGATTGCTAATATTTGATGAGACAAATTTTTACAAAGCTTAAATTTGCAGATCAGATAGTAAGAGCTTTGGTATTTTTCAAGACAAGTCAAATACACACGTGCCTCAAGTGGTAGATGCATACGAGCAGTGGGCCTATAGGCTATCCATTGAGTGAGATGTTAATGAACCTAAATGATCTTTGATAGGCTATACATGTGGCTTATCTAGAAACTGCATGTAATTTGAAATTTTGATATCTTGATTTTGATATTTCAGAACCAAAGTTTTCTATTATCAAAAATTAGAAATAGAAGTCGAAAACTTAAAAAAACGCGCAAAATGGATAAAAATGGAAAAAACACGCTTACACGCGCAAATTGTCAAAAAAACGTGCGCGCGTGTAAACACGCGCGAATCGCAACACTGCTGTCAACGAACTGATGACGAATAAAGCTGGTGACAGCTGTCAGCAACTCAAACATTTAGCTGCATACCTTAAGAATAATTCTTGGCTGATTGAGATGGCAATTCAAATTCCTTTCAGAGGTTTCAGAGCAAAAGCCAGAAAATGAAGGCAGCTTATTAAAAGAAGCGACCAGTATTGGTCAACAATGGATTAGTGTTTTTCATTCTTCAATTTTTAGACACTTTATAGAAGTAGGTAATTTGATGATAATAATCATCTTTGATAAATTTATTGAATTAATTAATTAATAATTTATTGCATGAAATGGCAGAATTTCTCGATTTCCGCGCTCCCGCATCGCTGCACTTCATGATTACTTGGTTATGATTAGGCAAAGTATGCAATTTGCAAATTTTAGACTTACTGAATCTAAAAAATTTCAGACTATGTAAAATCTCATGGTGCTGTTATTCACGAACGAAGCGAAATTATCTATTTTCTAAATCGGATCCATAATCCGCTCGGGTGCCTGTGTCCAAATCGCATGGAACTTTGAAAGATGAAATGCGAAGTAGCAATTCTCAGGGAAAATTGGATACTTCATTTACAAAGAAATTAGTCCAACAGCACATCGAAGGTTTACAGACTAATAGTGACGGTCGTTCAGGAAATTTTGGAGGCGCTAAAATTTCAAGAATTGGCAAAAAGGTACATTTCATGAGTTCTAATTTTCGCGAATTCGCCCGAATTTTGAACTCACTGCTTTACTTACGATATATAGCCTACTAATACGAAGCATTTCAGATAATGCTAAGACAGCATATTTAATACTTATCATTTTACAATAAGACTATGAAAACTGACTTGTGATATCTATTGATTCGGGAAGTTGGTGACAAATCAAATAGCGCCCTTCGCTTTGTTATCACGTGCACCAGTTGTTGAGTTACAGCGTTGAAAAATCATAGTCTGTCAGCCAACAACGCCTAAGTACAAAGCTGAATTGGCTGAAGAAACTTCCAAGTGTACCAGGCTGGCCAGATCCCAACAATGAAGCAACACCTTAGAACGCTGCACTATGTGCGGCAATCTTGGAAGTAACACAGTCATGTAAAAAATCGGGTTAGACTAAAAAAGAAAATTTTTCAACAGTTGAATGAAATTTGCGAAAATGTCCCTCTTTGCTCATTCAAAATTCGGCCATGACGAATGAATTTTTCGCGTCGAGTCTTATTTTTCGTCACCAACTAAGATAATTTGATGATTGAACGCTTCAAACATTTGCAAAATAAAATCATGGCTTTTAAATACATGTAGTTGTCATTACTATGTCAGTCGTCCAAAAAAGTCGTGGATGAAATTTACGAGAAATTAAGATAATAGCCACAAGCAAAGCACTCTTCATAATTATTTCAGTATGTGCCAAGATGCAAGGAAACTTGTATTCTCGTTGTCTACTTGGATACAAAAATTGACGTCAAACTAAGTTCAGCCCAATTATTCGCGCATTCACTCTTCATCGGGGGGGGGAGCAATATAACTTCCACATCTAAATCGAAAACTAAAATGAGAGACAGGGAGGAAGAGTGAACACGCCTAACAATAAATTTTTGGATTCAAAAAATTGAATTATTGACTTTTGGAAGCATCCCTTCAACTGCACCGATTTCAATCCCGTTCATGGTTTTAAATCACATAAAATGATGATTTAAATGCATCCAGAAAAGAATTGACAATTTCCACTTACTTTCAGCGTTTTCTTCAAGTCTGCTGTCTTCGTTTTCCTATCAGAGATATATCTCTTTACTTTCTTCTGACATTCAGGAGAATCTACTGCATATTCAAATCCCTTGAATTTCCGTAAATTCACGCGCACTCGACCTTGCTTTGCTACTCGCCCGAAAGCAACCGAATGCAGTAACTTAAGTTCATCCGGTCTTGACGTTTTCATCGCATGACTTATAAACTCAATATCACCAAGTGGAACACCACTGCCTTCAGGAATTTTGTTTTTGTCATCCTCCTTTTGCACACGATCTTTTCCAATAACGTCAGATAGTCGTTCGGTTTTCTTCCGAACTCGTTTTACGCCATCCTCGATTACCGGATCTGCTTCAAGGGTACCAACTAAAAACGCAAAAGCACAAATATGTGTTAGTCTGCAAAATTGCACTTACTAAGTTTCAATGTTTTCATTCGGATGCTATCTTTTTAGGCATGTGTCAGACGTGCGTATGTCTCAATTATTCAGCGACGGTGTGTAGGAAGATTAGATAATTCGTAAATCATAATTCAAAATGAAAATAGTCGTCGTTGGATTTAAGCAGTATTATAATTATTAATTTCGGCTTGTTATTTTGTTCGGCTATGTATGTACATGTAAGTGGCTTCTTTGTCAACATAGCAGACATACCTTTTTCGAAGTCAAATAGATACAAGAAAAAACCTATGAAAATGCATGGTGTTAAACGATCAAACTGTCAAATGTACGACCCTCTTCGTGCCAATTGATGGTCGGCTTGCCACGTTAGCACCATCTAGAAAGCGGAGATTGATAGGGCATCCGGTCAGCTTTTGTGTTAAGCGCACTATGTTTCGATGCGGAATTTCCGTAACGTAGTTCCGATGTAAATTTCATGGTGCCTAATTGAAACATTCAATTTCGTTAACTTTATTTCGTTGATTGCAAATACGCTGGTCGTCGAAAAAGCAGTTCTTTTATATACCAGCATTACCATTGTTTTAGTCTTGTTAAATAAAGTTGAAGCAGTAGTTCTAGCAGAAAAAAATGTTTAATTGTATATGTACGATAAATAAGCTACCGGTAGTTCAAAAAACATGTCTCTTTTCTCGATTTATAACCACAAATAAACGAAACTTTTTCTGAGACCTTCATCCGCACATGTTCAGGCTCATCGCGGAGGTTCCGCGTACGCGCAGCTCCCTGTTAATACTTATTTTCTAAAATTTTTATTGCTTTTGCTTCTACATAATTCATAAAAACTATCACAAAAGGTGGTGAAATATGTGTGCCCATGGGGCAGCCCTTTACTTGCAAGCAAATTTTATTGTTATACGATAGCTCGTAATTATATGAAATGAATTTAAGCATATCAACTAAATCACTCACAGTAAATCCATAATTTTCTATTTGATCCCAGTGGGAATAAGCAAACGGTTCTATAGCGTTTAACCCTCTATCAATTGGGAAGTTAGGGTATTTTTTACGTCCAATGAGATAAAAATCTGATCGTCGTCTTTTATTTCGTTAAGCTGTGATTCAAATGTTTAAATCAGTGATTTTGAGCTTGTAGATGTACATCAGTGTTCCTACTGGTTAACTTGAAAATTTTCGGGCATTGAGTTTTCCCGCAAAAATTCGGGCATGAATACTATTTATCTTTATTGAACAAAGGGACTAACATAGGTCTATGTTCGCGAACATAACGCACATAATTTGTCGATCTGGTCACCTAAATATACTGCCAAATCTTTATTGTTCGACGTAGTAGGCCTACGCTTCATACTTTCTGATGATAATAGTTTCCTGCGGTAGTTTTCGTTGCGGTAGGCCACGTTGGTTTCAATCATATAAAATAACTTACATGTATTATTCAGGGTAGTGCTCCAACTATGTATTCTTTAAATACATGTACGTCAATATACATGCATCCTGATATTCGTATTACTAGGTGTTTGGGAATATAATTTACATAGCATAAGCAAAAACTATATATGAAAAATCATAATTTACTTCGACACGACCACTATTTTGAAAACTACTTCCAAGATGAGTAAATTCGTCTTTGGCAAGTATTTACTCTGGTTTCTAGAAAAATGCTGACACTCAATGTAATTTACTGCAAGTAGGCCTACATGCACGAACACAATACAAAACTGTCCTTCAAATAAGGTATGTAGAACTGAAAAAAGGACAATCACGTCTAACTCTCAAAACTCGGTTTAATTATCTAGAGTAGTCTTCTGCTTCTTTTGACCAGCATCAGCTGCCTCAGCATCAAGATCAACATTGATAGCATGTCTTTTCAAAATGTTCTGTACAATTTTTGATGTTTGTTTTTCTTTTTTCTCGCCAATTATCTGCTTCTTTTGGTGTAGGTCATCAATCTCGTCATCGAATCTCTGAGCTGAGGTCTGCAGGTCTTCCATTAGCTTGCGTATTTTGTTGCGTTCATCGGTCTTCTTTCTGATGTCATTCTCCATTTCCTTCGATTGCTTTTGAAGAAGCATCATGACGTCATTTGTCCTTTTGGAATCGTCTGGTTCTTTAATAATTTTCTGTTGCTTACATTTTCTTTTCATTTCTTCTTCTAATCTTTGTTGGTCTTCGCGCTTCCTCATATGTGCTGCCCGTGCAGCTAAGGCCATATTAACCAATTCTTTCGTCACTGGCATGGTTGCAGCGGTCCAGCTCTTTACTCTCATGCATGATTTTGAGACGAGCACAGCTGTGACGGTCTCCGGTTTCATGTTCGGACGTTTCTTTTGCAAAGTGTCATGGAGGACACTGAACACACGTTCTACATCCGAATTTCCGTGAGGCAATGCGCAAATCGCTAGAGCGAGTCGTACCATCAACGGGTATTTGCCAGTTTTGTGGATATTCACACAATGTTCTCGAACATTTTCGACAGGAGTATGATGTTTGGGTTTCATACTTTGAACCTGTCTTATTTCCAACACAAGTGTGGAAGTCTCAGCAGAGGAAATCACATTTGGCATACACTTCGCCAAGCGAAGACCCCATTTCTCCATTTCCGTATCATACTGTTTCTCTGGAGCGAGAAATTCGGTAGATTTCAATAACTTATTTCCAAAGGGCAGATAGAATAGAAGCTTTTATGCCGCTGTTGAGAAGAAACTGTTCATCATCTCAATCGCATCAGCTTGTTCTGATGGTACCAAGTCGGCAAGTAAGGCCTGGGCCTTGCGACCAATGCAGAATTGATAATGATTTAACCATATTTCTTTATTAGTTGGATCAATCTTCCAAATCTTCCTCGGCAGGTGTTTTGGTTGGACGAAACGCAGCAGGAGTTTTCGGAGAAGATCAACCATCGAAGTATGAAGAGTGTGAATTTGAACATCATTCTGCGAACAAAACTCTGCTGTCGAAACCAAATTACTAATGAGTCTCTGTGAATGTCGTGGCTTATGAGAGAAATGTAAATACTGACCTTCGAGGAAATAATTCAGAGGTATCATCGTATCTGTAATAATTGGAAATTCATTAATTACCAATATAATTCATCAATTCGCTAGAATAATTTCATGGGTATAATTAACATCAACAATTTATAGGCCTACATAGCAAATTTTTAACTCTCATTTACTACAATCAAGTGTTAACATATCAAAATTCCAGGACTTTTCCAGAAGTGTGAAATTTAAGGAGTTTCCAGGGTTCTTAAAATTTATTTTGAGATTTAAGGAGTTTTCCAGAAAATTGAGGAGCGCAGGAACCCTGAATAAAACAAACTGGAGAAAAATTGATAAATTTATGGCCATCTCTTTAGAGCCTCGACATATGGACATGATACATAATCAATAGTTGCAGAAGATTTTCTGTCGCATCCCTCAAAGGCTCTGCAATTTCACCTTTCAGAGGCGTTCCTGAACTGTACATATGATAGGGGCCTATGTTTTCGTTATATATCAACAGTATACGTAATAGGAATTTAGATCAAAATTCGGGCATTCGCTACCAAAAATTTCGGGCATTCGGGCGTCATGATTTTGGATTCGAGCATTCGGGCGAGAGTAGGAACACTGTGTACATCCTTTCCGCTTGTTACATGTGCCTTGAATTAAGAATATATCTCAAATGAACAAATAACACCTTCATCATTTTTACTGGTAAATATTCTAAACATGTTTCAAAAATTTTATCCTTTAACTCAGAACTTCAAATTCCCTGAGTTTTCCTTCCTCACTTTTCTAAGTGACTTTAGCTGCTGCTTTAGATATTATGAATAAAAGACTCTCGGAAAATGGTTTTCAACCATATCAAAATAGCCGAAAAATAAAACCATTGGATAAGCCTCCTAATTGGATAAACTTATCTTCAGACTTTGTCAGCGACAGCTGTAATAGACAAATGAATAAACTAAAACGTAAAAATGATTTACCCATGAGAATTACAGCCAGATCAGGCAAGAGACTACAGAACACAATAAAATCTAAAATAGATATTAAAGACTTTTGTCAATGTAACATATGGGCTTGGCCACGCGAAAGTAAACATTTCGAGTGAAAAATGAAATTTAAGTTATGTTTTTCTCCTTCATACTTCTGAAAAGCTCTGATTCTCTAGCTCATAGAACATGTCTCATTTTTGTCCTATCTTCTGTAGTTCAATAGTAGTGATGTTTGAAGTTTGGCGAAAAAATAAGCTTTTGACGTCGCGCTTGTCACTTATCAAGCCTAATATTCAAGCTCTTGATTTTCATCAATGTTGATGTGTGGGACTCTATTTCTCTGTGGATGTATAATCAATTGGTAATGCTTTGTAATTATATGACAGGTGACATCGTCATAAAATCTTTGAAGCCCATTTTTCTAGGTGAATTAAATCTATGCAGTTGAGAATTCAGTTACCAAATTTTCCATGTTTTTGTTGTCACTCAAAATCATTTTTGTGTGAGTAACTGAATTTCATCAGAAAGAAAGCATTTTGATGCATATTAACACGTTCTATATTCAGCTATCGAAATTTTGATGTTTTCCATTGTTAAATGAGGTATTTTATGAAATTCTGTTACCGCTAACGGAATTTCAAATGTTCATTAAGTCATAAAATCACATAACAGCTTCTCTTATGCTGTTTCTACCCCGATTACAATACCCATTTGACATGCCATGATAATTTCATTCTTGGTTGAGATTGCAAAACAATAGCTATCACCTAGATGTAGGCCTAATGAGTCAATACTTTTGTTGATTTAAAAAAGCAAAATGATTTAATTGAGGTAAAAATAAAACAAATAAATATAAATGATACAACTCTATGATTAAGGATGCATTAGTCTGTATAATTGCTACTGAATAATTTCTGACATTAGTCATCGGCAGGGCTCCCACTCCATAATTTGCGAAAATTTGCACAGGCTGCTAAAATTTGCGCAGCTTTTGATTTCAGGAATAAAATTCGAAATTCTTGTGCCTAGACCCCCTGTGTCGCCATCTTTGTGTTTGTGATTTAATTGCTTCAAGTTATTATCTTATTGCATTTCTAAAATATCAATGTAGACCAAAGTTTGAGCTAATGAACTGCTAAATGATTGTCAATCAATATTTTATTATATCATGTGATAGTTATCTAAGAGTTAAGTAGGACATATGTAATTTAGGCATAAGGCCCTACTTGTAATAATGTATGTAAATTAATTGTAGGGCCTATTTAAGCATGTAATTTATCGATACTTACTAGCTACAAGTGATGTATCCAGTAATAGTTTTTTTAAAAACAAAGGATAAGTCATGTTTAGGATATCTTTATATTATGGTATTCAAACAATTATTTATTTGAAATCTCGATACAATATGGGCAGATCTAAACGTAAAAATCTTACGAAACAAGGAAATATAAGAAACAGAATTTTTGGCATTGTAAACATAAAACAACAAAAAACAACTCTAAAATGAATGTGCATATACAAAGAGTGGCAGTATACTAAAAGAAGGCATACTAGTCGGAAGTGTAGTCGCAATTATGCAGTTTTTAAAGGCGTTTCACGGGCCAAGTTTCCTATCGTGGAATTATATTTAGATACCGTCTAACATAATAGATGTCGATATAATATTTGTCATACAAGTAATAAGTTTTTATTGATAAAGACAGAAATGTTCTCTATTAATGATGATATCGAGGATGAAATTAAAATGAATTTGAATAAGGAGATTGATAAGCCGAGCTGCTATTTAATTTTCTTTAATACTTTCAATATTTCGTGGTTAAAACCACATCATCAGGAATACAAAGAATACAAAATGATTTATACTAGGCAGAAGATGTGAAATTTAAATGTTAGTAGAAAAAATCAGATGGCGGTAATCATTACATTCATCTTTGTTGTTGATGGAAGGATGTAAGATATCGATTATCATTGCCTCACGGAATCTAAGGTTAACAATATCATGATCTTTATCTAATACAGTATGTCCACAGATATTTTGCTATTGTCTGTTCACATCTTAGATAAAGATCATGATATTGTTAACCTTAGATTCCGTGAGGCAATGATAATCGATATCTTACATCCTTCCATCAACAACAAAGATGAATGTAATGATTACCGCCATCTGATTTTTTCTACTAACATTTAAATTTCACATCTTCTGCCTAGTATAAATCATTTTGTATTCTTTGTATTCCTGATGATGTGGTTTTAACCACGAAATATTGAAAGTATTAAAGAAAATTAAATAGCAGCTCGGCTTATCAATCTCCTTATTCATATCATTTAATTACCATCAGAATGCTGCTTAAGGAAAATTACAATTTAAAATGAATTTGTTTTGGAAATAATATGACTTTGGAAATAAAAACGTTCGAGACAGTTGATGGTTAGAAGCTTATATTTCAAACTTAAGTAAACGTAGCATAATTATGACGTTTGTTTTGCATGATTACTAAAACTTATTGCATGATTACTTAAGTTGATGTACATTAAGTTAGATTTTCTGTCTTCCTATCTGAATGATCATTATACGGATACATTTTACAAAAGTTTACGTCTGTTTAAGTCTCGGGAAAGACGCAATAATAATCCAGAAAAAAGTAAAAGAAAAGCATGCTTAGAAAAAATATAGAAGGAATACCCTGGACAGACAAAGTACTTGGTGTATCATGCTACAACGGTAGCAACTTCATGGATACCATGTCGATATTAATTATTAATTTAACATTTTTACAACAAAATTGTCAAATTTGCGCAGAAATTTGGAATTTCTTAAAAATTTGCGCGTTTGCGCAGAATTTGAAAATTTGCTCAGCTGCGCAGAATTTGAAAATTTGCGCAGCTGCGCAAAATTTGCGCAGGAGTGGGAACCCTGGTCATCGGTGGAGATATATGATTTACAGATTGTCAAGATTATAATAATTGTGCAGAGTGAAGTAGGAATCTTCAGGTCTCCCTCACATTTCTCATGAATGTTAAGTAATCCCATCAAATTAGCTACTAGCTCATTGTAACACTTAGCTTGGCAAATATTGATGATTGTGTAGACACATATACTCCTTAGTCCAACATTAAATGCACAAAACGGTCAATATCTGGGTAGGCTTTGTGTTCAAGACAAGTTCGAATTTTCAGCTGCTGTCTCTATTTCTACTGCCTACAGTACATTCGCTCCGCATCTGCAGCCTTAATATGAGGACCAATGTTCACTTTCACAGAAACGTCTACTGTGTAGAAGACCACATTTTTGCATGACCACGCTAACACTGCATCCTGCAGTCATGTTGAATGCTATCGAGATTCAAGTTACCAAACTTAGTTACGATTGCGATTCATTCATCAAACTGTTTAATTCTCAAATGTTTCGAACATACACTCCCACATCAAAGTGCTTGCTCCCTTCAATGTCATCATATCCGTAATGAATTACGTTCTAAAATGAACAGAGATGATTGCTTTTCAATCATGAAAAAATGTGAAAGGGGACCCAAAAGAGCTGTGAGTGGGGGGGGGACTAATAGAGATGCACTTTTACCACCCATTAATTCAGTTGGTGCAAATGTCCAGTGTATAAGCCTAGGCATATATCGCAAGTGTATTCATGTGCAATAGATTATTTTCTCAAGTTGAATGTCGATTTGACTATTTGATACATCCATACCTTCATCTGTAGGCCTAATGGGCTACCTATATAAGCCGAGAAAGTTGATTATGCTGACAATAATACGATGATCATAATTTCATAGGTTGCTGTAAGAGGAATGAATTCATTTTGTTCCACCATTGGGCAACATGATATGAAAAAATGATACCATCAACATCTTCGATTGTTTTCCACGAATTCTCGAGTGCTGGGAATCCCTGGAACATTTCTATTTATGCATGTAGCTATGATGTAATTATGCGCTGTGATGTACTTTGAAAGTCAAATGGGTGTGGTAATAAGGAGAAAGGATAGGGAAGTTATATCCCGTTATAGGACTTAATGAACATTTGAAATTCCGTTACCATGTATCACCAATTATTTTTTTATTTTATAAGTGGAATAATTATCACAGCTAGGACAATATTTGGTGATAACATTGTCTACAAATCCTAAAACGATATGGCATTCACCATCCACACATTTTCATAATGGAACAGCATGTTATGAGACATGTGCTATATACTTGTAAAAGTGATGTTCCCTTCTTGAAATTCCGCTACCGAGCAGTTTTATGGACACAGATTGAAGAAAATGGATTTCTCAAAAATTCTTTTCTGTGTTATTGAAGAGCCCACCGAAGTGTCACACATGACATTTCAAAAGGAAAATGGATCTTCATTGACTGAGTAGCAGTCATGTTAACAGTGAAAATGAAATTCCGTTACCGCTTGGCCAGCCCCATTTGTAAATAGATCGGTCCTAAATATAACTGTAACGACAAATATTTAGTTTATGAATTTTCGTTTAAAATCTGTCAAATAAAGTACATTGGTCAAAGTAGTCGACCTTTTCGATCACGGTTTAATGAACACGAACGTACGTCAGGAAAAGAAACAAGAAAAGTGCCCTGAGTGATCATCATCTAAAACACTATACTGCTGAAATGATGGACATTTATTGTTTCAACTGCAGTATTTTGGATAAACAGAAATCGGCGATATCTACTAAGACGGCTGAATCTCGCTGGATTGCGTTGCAAATGCCCAATTTGATGAATAGACGTCATGAGCTAGTGTGAGGAGATATCGAATCCAGGACCTACGTATAACCCTTATCATGTAGCCCTGCCAGTGTACCCTTAAGACAGTCTTAAAGATGAAACGCGTCGGGTCATTTTGTCTTCAATAAAACCTCGTGACATAAAAGGAGAGAGATTTGATTTTTGATTTCGATCTGACAATGGTGAATTTAAAGAATCTCCCGTTCAGTCACCTAATGAAGTGAATGCTCTAATTGACTATGGTGTAACACACTTCATTACAACATCATCACACATCAAAGCAACAGGAAAATTAAGAATTACCTTTAGAGCAAATCGGTCACTTTTGTGTCATCTTGATTGAGCCATTGTATGAGAAAAATCGATACAGACTGCGGGTTTGTGGTAAAACTGCCGATAAATGCCATGAGTGGCCATGACTGCAGATTGGTGCTACTCACCTCGGCTTGTATGATCAAAGACTCAAGTCGAATATTTAAAAACTAGCAAATTATCTAGCGTACTCGCCAGTACTTCACTTACCAAGTACTGGGGATTTGTAAAGCAAACAGTAGAAGTTCTTTTGTAGTCAGGTGCAGAGTTGGAAAAGTCGGAATTGGAATCGACGATATTTAAATCTACTGGAATTGGAATTGACCTTGATAAACCTAAATTCCACTTTTTCGATAGACCTGTGATAAATCTAGTTGTACAAAAATTGAAATCACAGTACTCGGCCGTTGTGTTAACTGCACGCAGAGATAAGAGAGAGATAGATCGACAGAGGTCGCTTTATTCTATTGTTGAATAAAGGGTATTTTTGTGACTTCGATGGGCCTACAGCCCCGGACATTGTTATTTCAGCGATTAAGCAGACAATGAAAAGACAATCATCTTTGTTCAAGTTCAATCTGTTATTTAGTTATTTATCAAGTAAGATAATTGATCAAAATAAAGCAATTGTTGAATTTAGTTCTTGATAGGATAAGCACAAAAATGGGAGATAACTTAATTGTTGTACACACGAAAAACAATTGGTTTGGAAAGAGGAAAATTAACGCTGCATTAAAGGGCAGCAACCCTGTCAGTTCAAATCATAATATAGACAGTGCCAACAAATTATTCTAATAATTAATTATTCAATTACATGAACTAGCATTCAACTTCCAATCACAACAATTAACAATATTAATTTTAAAGACTATAGTTATATAGACACGATACGCAACGATAAAAGAAAAACTTTACACTTACAGTTCACTTCTTAATGTTGAATTCACTTCAATTCGATAGGACTCATTTATACCAAAACAATACCATAAATATCAGTGTCACTTATAACGTCAATCTTCAATCGCGCTCGCTGATGTGTTGCCGTATGCGCTGCTGTGTTGTTGTTCGCTGGCAGGCAGTTGTTGTTGCTACTTCTGTAGTTATGTTACACCGCGAGAGCCCGGAGTTCTTCTAACAGCTACTGAAGATGTCGTATGTGTTGTTGTTGCGTCAATTTCTCATCGTTTCTAATTTATACAAATGTTTGAGACTTGACGATAAAACCACTTTCTTTTGAATATTGAAAGAGTTTCCTTTAATCTCTGCTCGCTAGCTTTCGACCCGACCACATTTCGTTCTTATCACGGATTTTTTAATCTCCTTTTTTTAACATAGACCATTAATCAAATTTCATGATATCATTTTTATCGTCGCTTTTTCTTTCATCAACAATCACGTTATTCGCACACTGAATTTCTTTCTTCTGTCAATTTATTAATAGATTTATTCGCATCTCATCTCTCTCTCTGTCTCTCTCACTCTCTCTCTCAGCGTTTGATTATTTGCTGACCGACTTTTCTTTTTTTCGCGAGATATTGAATATCTCGTTTACGAAACGAAAATGGCGTAGGCTGACCGGTTACCTATATACATGTACACAAGAAATATGAGCTATGAACATGAAAACGCACATAGGAACGACGCAGGGAACGGCACACAGGAACACCGAGAATAGGATAGGGCACATAGGTTAGATTGAAACGAACAAACGTTAGATACATTAACATCAGACACTACACGCGACTTGCAATTATCGGAATTGAATCTTATTATGGAATTGGAATTGAATTGAACTGTTTCGACTGGATTTGGAATTGAAATTTCGGCTCCGGAATTGGAATTGGAATTAAAAAATTTCAGTGGAATTTTTCCAGCTCTGGTCAGGTGTGACACCAGGTGTCTCAATATTTATGTTATCATAAAGACGGGTGATCTTAGACAGAATCATCAACATCCATTCATGCTTTAACATATCTTAATCAATATTGTTGGTCTAGGTACGGAAAGATTATTTGCTATTTTGGCGGGGACTCAGAGAGACATTGTGTTTAGAGGCAGGAGCGACATCATCTTAATCATACTACATTATGTTAAGCACGCGGGTCCCAGACCCGTATACTACAGCAGGTCCCAGTGACATTGCTGTATTAACATCTGTCCGCCGAAAGCTGATGGGGCCAGTAATTCAGACAAAAAAGTCGATTTTCAATTTTGGAGGGATCATCTACGCATGGAGAATCTCCACGCATCATCTGCTGATGGAGTGCTGCTTCCATCTCTCGACAGGTGCCCTACAAACACATCTCAACCTCCTCGAACGGCTTGAAGCGTGTCAAGAATATCATGCGTGAAAATTTGAGTTGCATCCGCTTCCGGGATACAGCTTCACTTAGTATCTACAGATAATATTTCGATATACAAGCAGCTCTGCAGCAAATACCGAGTGCCTCACCTGAAGATCTTTTCCCGACGCCCACACAGTACTAACGCCTTCACATGCTATGCTATCATGTGAGCTTAAAAAGGCACTCACGTGCCAACAAATAAGCTTCGAGCGCGCACGCAGATCTAACAAACTCACTTGCTATCATGAAGCTTAAAACGCACACATACTGTGGGTCACTTGAAAAGATTTTATGTTCGCATGGCACAACTTTGGAATCAGCTTCCCCAGACTTCTGTGCAATGCAATCCTGACACTTTTCAGATGTGTGCGAATAGGTTTCTGATGGGGACAACTTAATGAGCTGAAAACATCTGATATTTTCAATTTGTTAACAAAGCATTGCCATCAAATTCACTGATTTCATTTCAATAAGGTAAACCTGGCTTCAGGCATAGTTTCTTGTCGTGCCAAGGGTGAAACTGTGAAAATCATGCGTATGATATACATATAAGCTTCACATTTTTTCAAATACGTATGTGGATCTATGAAGTGGCTCAAGTTCACTTCAAGTGAAGTGTGGTGGACAAGGCACACGAACTTCAATCACCATCTAAACCGCAGGCCTCCCACGCTACTTTCTCAAATTTCAGGACATTTTTTTCACAGCAGCCTCCAACTACAGCTGCTCCTTTACCACCCTTTTATTGCAAACAAACAATCATTAGCAAATGGTAAACAATAGAAATTTAACAAAATTCTTTTTAACAATATAAAGTTCATGTTTTTAGCACTATAACAAAGTCTTAATTTTTTTGGAAGAACACGGCACGCTAGTCTTCACGCTCGTTTTCCACGTTGAATATCTTCTTCTTGAGTTGCTCTTTGGCTTCACGAATATTTTGTAATTGCACACATGTTTCACTCAGCTTATCATTACCAGCAGATAACACAACTTGTGCAACTCGAGCGTTCGTCAGACTAGATAACTTCAGTGCAGAGTCAAGTTTAATTGTTCCTTAAACATCAAATTGGGCATATCTCAAATTTTGTCGAGAGCTCAAACTTCCAAGTTCTATAGCTACTGGGTCTTACTTAAAAGAGCATAAAAACGAAAATCAAGTTGGTCAGAAATTCTTACTATGATAGGAACCATTTCAGCTCAACTTGATCGTTTGAATTCATGTTCCTTTCAAAGCTCGGTAAGCCAGGGGCGCTTAAATCCCTGCACTCCTAAATTTAATGTGCCTAGCTACTTTTTATTTAGTTCTATATACCGGTAAATTCATTTCAAATCTGATGACTAACTGACAACCTTTCTAAGCATAACTTCAGACATTTATCGCAAAATGTGACATTTTTCAGTTGAACTGTATGAAAATCGTCATATTTCAGGACTTTCAGGACAAAACTTCATATTTCAGGACAAATCAGGACAGTTTTAGAAATTTCAGGAATATAAGGAATTTCAGGACAAGTGGGAGGCCTGAAACCGGCATGAGTAGTGTACTTCTAATCCAAATTTAAGAGCATGTAACTCTGAGGTGTATTTGTATATTATCTGCTTATTCATCTATTCATCACTTTATTCAACTTGCTATGTTATCAATGTTTTCAAATTTCAATAGAAGATCAGTGAATCAATGCATAATGAGTGGCAATATAGAAAATATGATGTCAATAACTAAAAATACATTCCAGAATGTCAACTACATTGCATTGAAATCAAATTGTCGGGATAAATAAGTTGAATCATAATACCTTTCTCGTCTTCAGAATCATCTTCGGATTCCTCGTCAGCCTTCTCAGGAGATAATTTCCGCTTCCGACTAGGACTGGGTGTTTTCTTTTCTTCTGCCGGAGATTCCGCTTTCTTTGTTGCAGGGGATTCTACCTTGGAAGGTGATTTTGAATAATCATCTTTGCATTCTGATTTTTCTAACGAAGGAGATTCCGAGCTCTTAACCTCCGATGGATCGGATTTTTCTGATACCGGGGATTCAGTCTTAGTGCTATTTTGTGATATATTTACAGCTTCGGCTTCAGATTCTTTTGCTTCCGTCACACTGTTCGCATCATCTTTCAATGAGCTGTCAGTATTAACTGTTGCTTCACCTGCTTTGGCAGGAGCAGGAGCAGAGTCGGAGGCAAGTTTGGATTCCGTGATATTTGAGACAGGCTCTGCATCAGTCGCAGTTGGTGTGGGTTCGGAATCGGTCGATGATATAGGGGCAAGCTTATCTTTTTCAGTATCATTCTCATTACTGGTGACTTTTAACGTTTGGTCTGAATCACCATTAAGCTTCACATCTACATGTCCCGGCAATTTCTCCACATCACCTGTATTAGTGACTGCTTCAGTGGATTCCGACATCTGAAACAAACACAAAACACATGATATAGCAAGTCCATACTTATGATGACTAATGTAAGTTTGCATACATGTTAATGTAATGCTTTGTGTTCGTGCAAAATTCTGAAACTACCAAATTACTGAACTGAGCCAAATTACTTCGTATAAATCAAATAAATTCAACATCAATGGCTCCAAGTTAGGGTGCGAATGACGGTTCTTCATGCATGCTGACAGAGCATTCGTCAAATGGGACGACTCGCTTGCATGGGAATCGACCGACATAGGGAATAAGAGCAGCTTAGCTTCTTGAATCTTCCATGATCTACAGCAAGCGGTTAACAGATTTCAACTTATTAAAAACAAGCGTCTGTAAGATGCGCAAATATGTCCTCGACTGTTGCTAAAGACTGCAGAGGCGGACTCAGCGGAACAGGTTGCTCTATTTACGGAAAATGACGAATCAGCTCGGTGACAATTAGGCAAAGAAGCACTGAATTGCGCGGTCTTCGACAACGCTTGCACTTCCACGGTATGTGGGAAACGATGGTTTGACGATTACTTTGATTCTCTCTCAGAAGATGACAAGCGAAAAGTGGTTGCAAGCGAAGGTTGCGGAACATTCAAATTTGGAGATGACAAGCTTAAGCCAATCCAGTCATGCATTTTACGGTGTCGCATTGAGAATAAAGATGTGGCAATCACTGCTGATGTTGTCAAATCCAACATACCTCTGTTGCTGAGTCTGTGGTATTGAAGTCAGGAAAAATTTAAGTGGACACGGAAAACGACAGCCCCGAAATTCTAGGCTCAACAGTACCACTGGACTTTACTATATATCGTTACTAGATAATGTCACGGAATCCGTCCATTATGCGACTATTCGAGAGATGAATGATGCTGAAAGGAAAGATGCGCTGAGAAAACTTCACCGACAATTTGCTCACCCGACTTTTTCGAGACTTAAGTCTTTGCTTGAGGATGCTGGTGTATGCACGAACGCAGTTATCAAAGATTTGGAGGACATCCATTCAGAATGTGAAACATGCAAGATGTATGCTACGACGCCTCCCCGACCAGTTGTGTCGATACCAATGGCGAGATGGTTGCGATGGATATCAAGGTCTGGAATAACCGGAGACATATTTTACACATGATCAACATGTTTTCGAGATTGAGTGTGTCAGTGTTCGTTGCATCGAAGCAGCCGAATGAAAGAGCAAATGCTATTATATAGCATTGCATTGGTGATGGTTGGGGCGTTAACGAAAGCATTCTTGTTGATAACGGCAGTGAGTTCAACAATGACTTGATACGAAAAATGGGAAGTTTGTTGAATATTCGTATATCTTCAACTGGTGCTGAGAGCTCATGGAGCAATGGTTTGTGCGAGAGCAATGATGCTGTAACTGATCGAACGTTAGAAATATTGATCGATGAGAATCTGAGTTGCCAAGAAGCTTTGCTGGCTTGGGCCAATGTAGCGAAGAACTCAATGAAAGTAGCAAATGGCTTCAGCAGCTATCAGCTTGTTTTTGGTAAAAAACCTATTTGCCGAATATCTTCTCGGAGAATCTGCCAGCATCACAGGGTAGCACTTAAATATGCATTGCATTCAGCCGGTCGTGATTTCATACAATGTGAAGCAGATGAGCGAATTCGTCGAGCGCTCCGTCATCGAATACAAGCGAGTAAAGAGAGTTTTAATCATGGTGATATTGTTTATTATAAAAGAGAAAAGTGCAACAAATGGCAAGGTCCTGTAAAAGTTGTGTTTCAGGAAGGAAGCGTTGTATTTGTACGATATGGAAGTATTTATACTAGGGTATCTATCAGCAGAATTTAAAAGGGAAACCTGAGTACCACCGGTTCTCAAGATCCAGCAACTGCGGCAACAAGCCAAAATGAAAATGCTGGCTCAAGTGATTCTTATAATCATGAAAGATCGATGTCTGAACACGTATCAGTACGGCCGAGCGCAGAAATGTGAAAATTACTGCCATTTATAATTGGAGGAAAGTGTGAGGGGGGAGGAACCGATGAAAATGTGAATGTTGTAACCGCACCGCATCAACGTCATGATGAAACCGAAACCGCATGTGCAATTGAAAAACAGGAGGAAATAAAATAGGTCGACTAAAAGAATATGCTGAAGTAGAATTCAAAAATCAGCCTGCTATCAGCACAATATGGGTTCTTGTCCAGAAACCAAGTGGAGTGCGGGATCGCCTCGTTGACACAGGATTCGAGGAAGACACCAAAATTGTCAGTTATTCTCCGACGGCTGCAAAAAGTACCCTCCGAATACTACTCACATTTGCCTGAAGTTTCAATTGGTCCGTGAAATCGTTGGACATCATATCAGCGTTTCTACAAGGAGACGACATCACACGTGATGTATACGTTGAACCACTGATGGAAGCTGATACGAAACATGGATACGTCTGGAAACTTAAGAAGACGCATGGATTAGTTGATGCCGCTCGAAACTTCTATGATGCCATATCAACAATTCTAACTGCTTATGGAATGATCCATCTCTTTTCTTTCTGAAGCTTGGCAACGAGTTAATTGAATGTCTCATCACAAACATCGGTGACTTTATGTTGGAAATGAGCAGTTCGAAAAATCGATTATTGAGCGGTTACGTGAACGATTTGCAATTGGAAAAGTCAGTACAAATGAATTTACATGCGTTGGTTTTCACATCAAAGGAACAGAACGTTCTATTGGGTGCTCTCAGGACCAATTCGCTGAGAAGGTGAATCATTTCACAGTTGAAGCTTCTCGCATTGGACAAGCAAATGGTGACTGTTAATGAATATGAATACATGCATTTACATATTCATATATCTTGTATGATCATGTTATTTGTCATCGTATCACATTAGGCCTCCTTACCTTTCAGGTAACCAGGGGGTTTTGTTTATACCAATATACGTATATATTCTGGAGCCTGTGTTTTGGAATACAAGTGCATGTACTAAAGTTAACAGTGGTAGCAGAGCGTGCCGAACTGAACAATGTCCAAGTTAAAACCCCGTGTTCAACAGCGCCGAGAAGAGTTTCGAACTCTGGCAGAATGAGGTGGAAATGTGGCCAAGACATTTGTGGTGAACCTGAAGAAACTCAGGGAGTGCTTTTGGCGTTATCCTTACCGGAGAGTGATAAGTCGCGTATTAGGGAGCAAGTTATGGAAGAGTTGTCGCTTACAAAATTGAAAGTCAAAGATGGTGTTTCTGTTCTGCTCAGTTTCATTGAGTCCAAGGTTGGTAGAGATGAAATGGAAGACAGTCTTAATAAATATGAAGAGTTCAAAAATTGTCAGCGAAGGGATGGGCAAGACTTGTGTGATTACATTCACGAATTTGAACAAAAGTATAATCGGATCTGCAAGAAATCCATAATTCTGCCCCAAGAAATTCTTTGCTTTGAGGTGATAGAGAACGCAAATATATCGAAACAAGAAAAAAATGCTTGTTTTGTCAGGAATTGATTTTGATCAAAAAGCCAAGTTATTTGATTTAGCGAAGAAATCACTGACGAAATTCAAATCAAATATTAGCACAAGCACTGCATCTCACGCTTCGCATCCTTCCATAAAAATTGAACCTCCTTACACGACCAAGGAGGAAGCTTTCGTTGCACAACCTCAGTCACGAGGACGATATCGCGGAAGACATTCATGGCGCGGAGGAAACCCACGACAGTACAATCCGCCCTCTACAACAGCAGTGACGGACAACCGACCTATGAATTCTATCAGACCTGACGGAAAAAGACGCATATGCTATAGCTGTGGCTCGTACAGACATTTAATCTCTACATGTCCTTACGCTCATGAACACATTCAGGAATCACGAAGATATGAGAATGCAAAAATTGTCGATCAAAATGGTGAAAAGGTGGTTCTCTTTACTGGCTATGACGAGGAACAAATTAGTAGACTTGGAGAAGAGGGAGTTGGTTGCGCGGTTCTCGACACAGCATGCACCTCCACGGTTTGCGGGACGCGATGGTATGACAGTTTTATCGAATCTCTTCCAGAATATATACGTATATTGGTATAAACAAAACCCCCTGGTTACCTGAAAGGTAAGGAGGCCTAATGTGATACGATGATACAAATAACATGATCATACAAGATATATGAACATGTAAATGCATGTATTCATATTCATTAACATTAACAGTGACCTCTCTTCTAAAGAAAAGACAATCTTTCGAAGCTTAGTTGGACAATGTAATTGGGCATCCCAAGGCACTCAACCAGATCTGCCTTTCGAAGTAATTGATCTTTCTTCTAGTTTTGAAGCTCCCAAGGTGAGTGATGTAGTAAAAGTTCAAAAACTCATCAGCAAGTTATAATCCACTAACTCTAGTTTTCAAATTCCATAATTGAGCAAAATCGAAGAATGGCAATTGCACGGCTTTTCTGACGCTTCTTTTGGTAACATGTGTGATAGAATTTCCAATGCTGCGGGTCATCTTATTCTCCTCGTGGATAAACACGAACATCGTTCTGCATTAGCCTGGCGCACGTTAAAAATTCGGGGAGTTGTGAATTGACTTTATCTGCTGAATTACTCCCTACAGTTGAAGGTGCTGATCATGCTATTAACCATCGTCATGCATTGGTGGAGATAACTGGTGCTGAAACAGATATTACGATTCACATGATTGTAGACAACAGATCGATTGTTGATGCTGTTTACTCGACACGTTCTGTCGATGACAAGAGAATGCGCATCGACGTTGGATATATGAAGCAACTTTTGGATGACTAAGTGATTTCATCAGTGCCGTGGGTTCCTGGTTCAAAAATGCTAGCAATTGCACTCACAAAACGCATGTATTCAACAATACTCCGTTATCAACACCATATTCATCCTCCAATATTCAGTCAGTGTTATGTGATATGCCATTTTGTCTAGTTTGAGAAAATCGTTAAGAATTACTTTTATTCAGATGACATACATTCTCAGCTATCACACACTACGTTGCTATAAGCCGATGTTGATCTAGCATTTGATCTGATTATTGATAGGAAGTGTCATTTTGTGGTAGGGTTAGCACAGTCATTTGGATGATATTGATCACCAAACATTACAATTCATTATTGCTGCAACCGTAGAAACTTATTTGCTAACAACCAATGAAGATGTTTCATCGGCTAGATTCTTGCTCCGGTGTATCAGATTAAGATTGAGGGCGTCGGTTGCTGGACATACGGAATTGAGGACATCTACATTTTGGACCCCAATTCCTTTATTCACATAGATATAATTGCATAGACCTACTGTATAGAAATGAAAGTGAGTAGGCTGACCCAGAGGCGGCGAGGCTACAGTCTGATACCAGTAAAGTTGCTTACTGCAGATCCACTAAAAACAATTATAAATCGCATGAAAAATTTTAATGGAGATTAAATAAATTTAAATGAATGCAGACGGTTTATATATGTCTAACTACATCTCAGTTTTAGGTTCTTCTAGGTCTCACTCACTCATTTGACTGTGCACTTGTAGATGAACGTGAATTTCTCCAACTTCCTCAAGTAGAAATAGCTATTGAAGCGTGAAAAAGTCTCTTGGTATATTAAAGAATTTTGACTGCAATAATAATATTTATACTGCATGTGCTTGAGGGTCTGTTGTAACGACATCACGAATCGATCGGGAAGTATTCCATTAGCGCTATGCGTTATTTAATGAAGCAAATCTAGTTATCAAACATTAATACAATGATAAGAAACATGCTTACAAAATTCCTCAAAACCACTAAAATTTTCCAAAAAAAGGAAAGCCGACATGTGAATTCTTTTGCTACAACATCAACTGTCAATTCACCAATACGTTCCTTATGAACAGAACGCATCAAAGTAAAATTTTGTTCAATCTTTCTGTTTGACGTTCTGCTTCGAAACTCAGATTTTGTTCTTTTGAATTGAAGAAAATCCTCTTTCTGCACTGTCACAACTCATTGTACAAAAGATATATATAGGTCTATAGGTCCTTTGAGAAGTCCCAAGAAGGGACGTAACTAGTCAGGGTACCTGCAGTCAAGATTGTTTTTCTTTTGGCTTTTTATTGGAATTATTTTTGACCATTTTTGGATAACCTCTTTTTACATTATTTTTAACAAAAATGGGTTCCAAAAGAGGACAATCGATGACTCAGGGTGAATATCACGCACACATCTTATTTGATAAAATGGACAATCTTGAGAATAAATTTAATGGATTAGCAAGTGCAATACAGACTATTTATAAACTTCTAAAAACTGTTCAGTCAGATTCGAAATTGGAATATTCAACGCTGAAATGCGAGACATCAAAAATCAATAATATGAAAGAAGAAAAATCAAAGAAAAAAAAGAAAATCAGAGAAATCAAAGCTAAGGAGATTGTTACTAATACTGAAATTACCAACCCTGACATTTATTTAGCAAGTTTCGACGTAGTTAGCTTATTTACGAGCATACCAGTAAAAGAAACTATCAGTTACATAACTGAGTATTTAGATAGTACCAATTTGCCAGTGAGCAAATCTACTTTAGCGAGTCTCTTGGAGATAGCCTGTACCAATGTCCCGTTTTTATTCAACGGGAAACATTACGTTCAGACCGATGGTTTAAGCATGGGCTCTGGCCTTGCTCCTCTTATGGCTGAATTTTTAACCATGCACAAAATTGAAAGAGATCTAAAAGTGCCTCTACTGTATATTCGATACGTAGACGACACTTTAGCGATTTTCAAATCCGAGACTGAAGCTGAAGAATTTCTTGCCGTCTTGAATTCTAAGCATAGCAGCATTAAGTTTACTATGGAGAGATCTCATAATAACAGTATTAATTTCCTAGACATGACGATTTATGTCTCGGAAAACGCTCTGTGTACTAAATGGTTTGTGAAACCGACGAACACTTATCTTTATACGCCTAGTATGTCATGTACTGCGAATAGTTATAAATTAAATGCCATCAATGCTTTATATAACAGATCTCAGCGTCTCAGCTCTAGCGAGGAAGACAAGATTCGAGCTTCCACCACAGTAAAAGAAATTTTTACTCGTAACGGCTACAAAGCCAGTTTCATAGAAAAAGCTATTAAGGAAAGTAACTGTCCTCGTGAAATACCCACCACGATAAAAAAGAATTTTTTTGGAGAATTCCATTCGTGAAAGAAAGCGAAAAAGAAATTCGCAAAGGAATTTATCAGTTAAACAAAAGTCTAAGCAAAAGTAAAATACGTCTAGCCTTTTACAGCTATAAAACGCAAAACATGATAAAAAACAAAGACCCAGTCCCCTTTTCCGTGTCTTCATCCATCGTATATGAATACAAATGTGAATGCTGCGAACAGTATTACATCGGTGAAACGCGGAGACATGCACAAACTAGAATAACGGAACATATCAAAGGCAGACCAGCATCAGAGATATCTATGCACGTTCATCCACCCTCACGTGATTCCTTCAAAATTCTCATGCGTACTTCCAACACACGTGTCGCTGAATCTCTATTCATAAAGCAGTACATCGACAAGAAGAAGATATTGATGAACAATAACTTGCGATCGGAAGAACTCTTGTTTTAAACTTCGCTCTATTTTACCTTGTATATAAACGTGTCGATATTGTACATCTTTTAGACTGTGTATGCCACTGATGATGAGCGTAAACGTTTGAAAGCGCTATGGCGAATAGAATTCGATCACCCAAAACCTTGAGGCTTTTGTCTGCAAACTGTGAAAGAAGAAATTAAACTTGAAATGAGAGAAATGAATGATAAACTTATGAAAATCGCGAAAAAAGAAGTCGACTGGAACAAAAGGTCTCGGCTAGGAAATTTGCGTTCTATGAAGCACGAAGGAATAAAGAGATTGCAGACATTTATGAAAATGCATTAAAAAATCATGTTCCAAGGATTCCAAAGAAGTTATTTAAGAATCCAGTGAAACAACAACATGAGCGAGTGAATGAACTTAAGAAAGAAGAGTCTCTAAAGAAAGTGGAATACGAAATAAGAAGATTGAGAGTAATGGCGGAAATCAAAAGTGAAATGGTGATACAGATAGATAACGAAATGACAGAATATTTTGACAACAATTATAACATCGAACAGGCAGTACATCGTAAGGATCAATGGAAAGAAATAACACAGAATGAAGAAGAAAGGAGCAACATGATATGGGAGATGAAACGAAGTTTTTTTAATTCAGATAAACATTTGATACCAATTAACAGTGAAACGAAAGATGATAACAAAACCAGAAATATTAATAATTCAAGAAATTGCACAGGAAATAACCAATATCGAAAGCGTAATGAAAGTACGTCTAACATAAGCTATTACAATACAAAGAGGAGAAATACTCTTACTTGCCCCAATATAAACTGGAGAGAAAATGAATCTAGGGATGTCTATAGGCCTGCACGTATATGGAATTGGCGCAGACAAACGCGTAGTTACGATTTACGGCCTCGAAATTCATGGCAAAGTTGTCATCCTAATAATTCTTATTATTCATTCAGGGAGCCAGGATTTCATGATTATTTCTATCGTGGGCCTAGCTATGGCCATTAACTTATACTATATATCTTATGTCATCAATTTTTATGTCTATGTGCGTGTAATAGCTTAATGATGCTATTATTTTGATTTCAAAAATATATCATTAACCCTTTGAGAAGTCCCAAGAAGGGACGTAACTAGTCAGGGTACCTGCAGTCAAGATTGTTTTTCTTTTGGCTTTTTATTGGAATTATATATATATAGATATATAGAGCAACCGCTTCACACCGCTTTTTTTACCAGGCACAATAGGAGCATCAATAAATTCAAACTCTTGCTTCATCCTACACTTTTTTGAAAAATTTACGAAATTGCTCTAATTGGTGCTGCAATGTATTTCTCAGTGCACAAATGCAAAATTTTGCGATTCTGCAGTTATTTGCGGACTTCGTAACGCTATTGCAATCTGTTCCGAGACAGAAAAATATTTTTGACCGACTTAAGCAAAAACATGGATGAAAATCTTGACTTTTTGTTGAGTAAATATGGTCTTTCTTGTCTCTCATGTAGAGTAAGATAGTGATAGAGAATACTATAATTGATATTGTCCAACGTGTTGGACAAACTCTTTCAACTGTGGCATTTGAAGTCGTAGAATTATCTATCTCTGCAAAGTATTGTCGATATTTTGGTTGACATTCACAAAGACAGATACAGAAACAAATACGCTTAAGCTTTGAACGAATTTCATACTATTATATATTATTATCACATGTTCTACACATCTTTCCAACAAAAGGTGTAGACGATGGTTGTAGAAAGCTGATTTGTAATCCCTATGTATTCATTTAGCGACACCGCTCAGAACCCCAGACATATTCGCGGCCTCGCTACGTACCATTTCTATCTACTATTCACTCAGCTTGCAAATTAGAATGTCCTCGATCGCAGCGCAGATTGACTATGTGCTTCGCTTTAAACAAAGTTATTGCACGACGAAAATATACATTTATTTACACATGTACAGCGAAACTAAGATTGACATCTAAGCAAAGTCTACATATCTTTTGTGATAAAACTTTTCTAGCAACTTGAATAAAGAGCTTTACATTATCGAGTCAGCTTTTTGCTCTCACAAAATGTGAGGGGGCACGTGCCCCCCCCCGCCTCCGCAGCCCTTGTGCAGACCATACGGCCAGATGTATTTTATCCGTTTTAGAATGATATGACCCAGTGGAGATTGGATCGAATTAGTGGTGATGCTGCCTAAAACATACGCATTTTAGGGAATCCATAAATCTTAGCTAATTTTCAGGTGTGCTAAATTAATGTCTTCAGCTTACAAAACATTGTCTCGTATACCGGTACTACAAAACATCGCTGACGCAAAAGAAAGTCATTTGATCCATTTGTCAAAGTAATCATTAAAAGACATCTTTTCATCAGAAAGTGGGAGGATAATCCGGATTTGCCTTTAACATTCTATTAAGGCAGGAGCTTGCGCCCGACTAAACGATGCTATTCCTCATCAGCTAGGCGTTAAAGAAATGAGGCTAACTGTTCACATAACACATGCTGATCTCGTTCAAATTTATTTGGCCTGATAACGGCCATCGAAATGCTTTTATTATTAGCTAAAGCACATTTAAGCAAAATATGTAGCACGATGAGAATTCCCAGGCAAATAGACAGCCTGAAATGAATAATTGATGTAGCTAACAGACATCACACACAGTAAGACGGCACAGTATCAACAAAACTACGTCCGAGTTGTGTATAATGATACAATCATGCTTGGCAATGATATTGATCAATATATTGGCAATGATATCAATATCATTGCCAAGCACAGTTCGCCTCTTGAAAATCGTCTGGCTGAAGCTCGCTACATCAGAAATAGGAGACCACAGTTGAATCGCAAAGACGAGCTGGTTGGCTGAGAGATACTCTCTCTACGGTATTATCACCCTGATATATAAACCACGCACTCTGACTGCTTTTATCTTCTTTCTAGTGCACTGAGGCAGCGACTGCGTCGCGAAACGTTTGCGTGTAAATATTTTTAGCAACTAATTTTTATTAAAGCCGTTACTAAAGGGAGTGCCGTATTTTTGCTTTCTCATACTCATCATGAACACCCTCCCGTATAAGGATATCAACCAATTATCAATCTTATTATAGATGTAAAATTAAAAAATCTAATAAACATCACTGAGGAAGTGGAATAGGCCTCGTTGCAGATACTTCAAGTCAATATGCATCAATATAAACTCGTGCAAAAGCTATTTCTAAAACGTGACTTTTTTTGCAAAGGGTACATTTTCCTATTCCTGTTCATAAATTTATTACATAGGATTACGTAATTGTCAACATCTCGATTCACTTTAAAATTTTTGTAATTCTTCGATGTTTTACATATTCGCAGTTGTACTTGTATCATAGTCTTACACAATATTCCTTGCAGTTCTATTTACATGTTGTATTGGGATGGATGCATACATATTTTCAAGATAAACATTCCATCGCATTTTTCCATCAGATCGGAAGAATTTCTTTACAAATTCCCGCTTCTGGTTTGTTCCGGTGATAAATGGGAAACCTCTAGCAATTGGGTAACACCTTAATTAACACCTTGGGTCGCAATAATCAAGATCTTATTACGTGTCAAAAGCCAAGCTTTCTCTCTCAAGCAGACCCATAAAGCTATGAAACACATGTGAACACAGCAAATTATCCTCCTGAACCATGCAGACCTGTCATGATTTAACAATTAATCAATGTAAGTCATCTCAGCATAATAATATTTACATGCATAGGAATTCCAGTTATGCTCAACTTTGCAGATATCCCGCAAAGGCTGTCAGGTGTGGTCTGCAAATACGTAATTATTATCGTCTTCGTTGTAGGATTCACCAGTTAATGCGTAATGTGCTGCTCACTGGCTAGAGCAGTCGCACTGCAGGGCATTTCATAAACCGTCAATATCTAATAGGCAACCGTCTTTTCTGGCTCTTTCTTTGAACCGCCTATATTGACTAACGAAACAAAATGTGTTGAATTTGCAATTAAACCGCCCCTGACAAAGGCCAAAACAAATAGTAACACATGACTGAATGACGCTCGACTGAAGTAAAGGACAAAATAACATGAAGCCAACATGTCAACAAAGGCCTGTAGTAGTACGAAACACATCTTTTTTTTAACAAAGTACGAAAAATATACGAAAGCCACTGGATAAAAACAAACAATCAGGCATTTGCTCGAAAAAACGAAGAAAACCGAATGTCTGAGTGGTCCGTCAAAGTTTCTGTTCAAGTCATAAAGTATGATATTTTCAGTATTGTATTTCATACAACTGGGCACATTTGCTTTGGATTGCATTGGGATGACTCAAATTTCCCGGGGTCGCTACTTGCTTCAAGGTTTTTCCCGGGATTTCCACGGGCCTATTGGAATTTCCGGCTTTCCACGGAATTTCGAGAACTTTGCAAACCGTATGAAGCGGTCAAATTTCGCAAGAATTTAAATACGGAACACTACGGCGCACTGAGGGAATTAACTAGCGCGTTCTATGCGGTTGGCTTCTATAAATTAATAATAAATCATGTCTGGTGTCGCAATTTTCAAATAAGAGAGAAAATGAATTTCAATAGTATCGAATTTCATCAAAATACGAAGCATACTTATGCGGCAGCTGCAAGTCAATGAAGTATTTGACAGACAGACGCAAATGGGCGATTGTTAATAGTACTTGGTTCTGTACAGCGAACACTATCGTGCATTTCTGTCGGATCTTCATGTTCAGCTACTTTATATTTCGACTAATGACGTAATGGCTATTCCCACTGTTCCATCACAACATAGAATCCTAATCTGAACATTCTTTGATCGATGTCAAGTTGATTTACTGTCAGAGTTGAGTTCCCAACTGACTCTGCAGTTATCAAAGAAACAACGCGCGTATTAAAATCGAAACTGTATTCAAATAACATGATTTCTGCATTTGTGTTACTCAACATATTATATTCAACAGTAGAAGGAAGCCCAGGACCAAAGCACGGGAGCAAGCCACACTACGCGATAAGTAGGACAGGAGCTGTGCCACAATTACCTTGATTCAGATCATTCAGATTAATCAGACACAAATCATGTCCGACTACAGCCAAGAACATATTGCTTTTATCAATTATCTGTAAATGGATATCCAATTGCATTGGATTGCGTTATGCAGGGTGATTCATCAGCGATGGCATCTTGAAAGAAGATGACAAAGAATTTGAGCTAAAAGCATTCGTCTTATACGAGCACATGGTTTTTTACTCTGTGGATGTGATGCTGCAGACGCAGCCACCAACGCCTCCAACATCTTTGACAGCTACACAGCTACCGAAAAATATACATTTAGAATTCAGCAAATCATGCAAGTCGTAGATAATTTATGTGTGATAAAGTGTGGTGGAGAACCATCTTTGTAAAGGCAGTGACAACAGGAAGCAAAGTGAGCGTTGTGTATGACTGTGTGTTCTAAAATGTAGAACAAAGATAAATTGCATCCATTATTTACTGCATGATTGCATAGAGATGTACACTATGAATCTGCACAGACTGCTGTGCGCCACTTACAGCGTGATTCTGCAAATATTTTTCTGCGTCTTGTGTCCCATGATCGTAGTCAATGTAGCACTGATTGTTTGCAGCAACTTCTAAAGAAATAAGCGTAATTTTGTTTGTGGTCCAACTGGTTAATGTACACTGTCAAAATTAATTGTACACATTTCACATTTTGAAATTATAGTTGCATTGTTGTCAGCTGATTGCTGAATCAACAATCGCAGTCGATGGCTTAACATGTTGAGGACGAAGGACGATCACAACTCGTCCTTGTTACTTTCTTTTGACTGTCTTGTTACGCAAATGAAGAAGCAGCTTCAGTATCTGAGGACGATCCTTGCGCGTCCTTTTTGCATTGAATGTGCGCCTATTGGGTAGTTGCGCTGGTAACTAGTAGGACGAGCAGTGCACGACCTTCGCATTTGAAACAAGTTATCAAAATTGCCAACCCGTCTTGAAGAGGTTGAAACATCGAAACTGTTGATGCTCGGCTTTTCGATGTATTCATCTTACTTTATTCATCTTGTATTCATCCATTTACTTGCCAAGTCAATCACATTGTGTTAGACAACCACCTTGTCTAGGCAACTTGCTAATTGCGACATTGATCAATTTATTTCTTCTATTGCAATAGTGAAAAATCATTGGATACTTCTCTGATTATCAGTCCACAGATGAAATCTCAATAAATCAATGAGTTCTCGTTGAGGCGTTAAAGTCGGTTTTGTTAGAGGATGACATACGAAAAATATCATGTAGTGTCATTCACTCAATAATATTGGAAGTTACATGAGACGCACCTACATTACAAAAAACTTGTAACCCGCATTCGAATAGAATCCACACATAAATTCTGATTTAAGTGTTTTTTACAAGTTTTGTATCATCCCATATTCTTTAGAGTGGGATGCATTTAGATTTTGAGTATTTAAATAAATGATAGCTTCCGATAAATTTTTGTTAGTTATAAAAGAAATCGATGCGCCAAATACAATGCTTCATTTCCAATGAATGCCTGCATGTTGACTGTACAGCATGTAAGCGCACGTTGTTGTACTTTCATAGGCAAAAACATAGTGCTTTTAGTTGAAAAATTTTATTTATAGAAATTACACGTTTCAGCATTTTGATAGTTCTTCGTTTTATGAAAGATTTTTTAATGCTTATTAGTATTCCGCATAAGCCTATAGATTTTTGTATATTTTAGTTTGCTATATTGTTCCCTTTTCACAAGATCTTTTTGTTTTATTGTTTCTGCAATTTGCTGTCGATCATGCACACCCCACCCAGCTATTAAACTCCATCTGGTGAATGAGAGTGGTCCCAGACTTTTGTTTAGTTGTTGTATAGATGTCTTACTCTGATCAGTAAAGTTTCAGTAATTCTATATTGCTCTTTCTGGGTGTATTAATGAATATCTTGTATCATTTAATTTTCACGATCGTGAGAGTTTCATACATTTTTTGTAGTTTTCGCAATAGCCACACATGATATGAACATTTTGAATCATTGATTTTAGTATGACGAAATCATGCACGTGATATTATGCGCTCAGTTGTATCACTAAATTTGATTTCATTTGAATAAATTCTAAATTAGATAATCTAATGATGTCAAAGATACTTACACTTTCATGTGCATACATAATTGTCAGCCTATTTCGACATTAAGCTTGAATTATGTCTTCTTATCTCATACCGAAAGAATTGTCTCGGTGGTATAAAAGGAATAAGACATGCATTTCAGTTAATGAAGAATAATTATGTTCTGGTATTTTGATGCTTGAATTAGAATACACCGTTGGGCTTACGATTTGACATCGGATATAACCTGCCATCAATATGTCCCAAATTCGATCGTACGTCAATCAATTGGTGAATGTATTTAAAAACCCAGGGAAAGCCCCACCTATTTAAAAAAACATGGGGTTTTCAAGTAGAGATGGGTTTTTTACCAACACCGAACAGGACTTCAAAACTAGAGCTTCAGAACACGGCTCTGGGCGACTCCGGCTCTGACCCAAGATCCTTCTACATTTTGTTGGGCACAAACACGAAGTCGAACAAGAGACTTTCACAGAATGATGTACCTCCGATGGCTACTACGAAATTGCAATCTGTCGAGGTCTACCTGGTACCTGTTCTTGTCAGACAAGATCACAGGAAGCACATACACAGGGTGGACCCTCCAACACAAGAACACGAAATATTAGTCTTTGACATTTAGTTTATATGTTGCTACTTCCACACGAATGTTTATTCGACGAATCTCTGTTTATACGTAAAGAGCGTTATAGGGTCAGAAACTTTTGCACCAACCCTGCATATCCGATGGGAGTAGGCTGAGATTTTCGGGAAAATTACATGTCTCAGTTTTCTGTGATTTAGTGAGAAGCACTACGGCGTGCAGAACAATCTCTCGGTCATGCACTTCATACAGTTTAAGAAGCTAGGCACATTTAGATTTATCAAATCATCATTTTTCGTAAAACACAGCAACCCGATTAAGTTTTAGCTAAAACTTTTTAAGTCTGGCAATACATTTTCGCACAAAACTGATCGGAGGCACATGCACATGTAGGATAGAAAAATGACTACAATGGTAGAAGTGTGACTAATGTGATTTAGCTAGTGCTTCCCGCTTGAAGCTTTTTATGAAGCATTAGTCGCTGAGGGAGCCATGAAAATTTTCTGTATTAGCATTGGACTGATAGAAGTCTCTGATTTAGTTCCTACCACCACCGCTTAATCAGAGGCGAGAACTGATATTTCATTCTTCCAGAGTCTGAGGAATCATTGATTAAAAAGAAGTATTTCAGTCAGACACATCGTGCTATTTTAGACAGTGAAAGGGTTTTTAAAAGCTTCATTCCGCACGCTGTTGGACATGCATGTGCGCATTTTTTGTTCGTGTCTGATAACAACAGAACCGCGTAGAACTCGAGAGACGCGCAGATTCGTTGCAGTCATGGATAGGGTTTACTACATTCTCTGAAAGTCTAATTTTCATCCTCTGTCCCTGCAGAAGCAGGTGCTGCCCGTCGGACGATATGATTCAGCCACATGGCTATCAGGGCTGTAATATTCATCAATCAAGTAAAACATATTTCCACATTGAATTATAATTCTTTTTATATCGAAAGTACTTCTTCAGTAGTATTTTAATACTTCACATAGCTACTTTATTGAGAATGAGACACCTGTAAAATAATCATACATTTTAAAGGGAATGAAGAAGAATCAATAATGTGCTTTAATAATAAGTAAAGGAATAGGTCAAGAAAACGGTTTTGGTGAGCACGAAATTGTATTATGACGTACAATACATGAAATTGAAATAGTATATAAATATAATAAAATATATAACAATATAATAAAATGTATTTATTATACGTACGTCATATTACAATTTCGAGCTGACCAAAATCGTTTTCTTGACCTATACTTCTACATATAGCTCGATGACACCGCTGATATATAATAAGTACATTATATTTGAGGCGAGAATAGCATTGAAATTATGAGCAATGTAATATATGCGAAAATGGAATAACTGGTGTAGAATGCAACACCAAAGACTGTATACCTAATTCAATTTAACAGCAACGAATGTGATAAACAATATGTTGGGGAAACCTCGAGAACAATGAGGTCAAGAATAAATGAATCTAAAAGGCCCTGAACCTGAGATTTATAAACATCTTATAACACAAAATACTACATCGAAACTGGCGATACATGACTCAAAGAAAGAGGGTTGAAAAGAACGAAGGAAAGCAAAGAGAGGCCTACCGAGATACTGTTTAATCTCATTAATCCTGTGTAACTTTTATTTTTTCCTTTTTGGATTAGTTCTTTTGACATCTCAAGCAATCCATGATATTTTTGTTAAATTCTTTGCTAGCATGTCTCAATGTTCATACTCTACTAAGGTTCAAGGTTGTATTCCATTGATAGGTTCGCCTAAATTTTCTTAACGACATTCAGTGCATTTTCATTTTTCTGTATCCCTTGATAAAGGCTAAGCCGAAATATAGGGAATATACAGCCACACGGTCATAGAAAATTGCTTTTGTTATTCTTATAAAGATGTTGAATGTTATATCATTCAAAAGAAACATCTAAATCTACTTGCCACGAATTCTTCTTCTAGAATTCATCATCATCGTAATCATCTTCATTCTTCTCAGTCTGGTGATCAGAGTTATCAATAGCGTTTTGGAAGAAAAGCGACTTAGCATCCTCGGCTGGTTGGCCATGTTTCACACAATGAATTTTACGTGGGTCATCACTGGTAATTCCACAAGCCTCAAAACATTTTTCAATGACTTTCGTAGTTACTTTCCTCCATGCGTCTAGGATCCATCTAATTTGCAGCCTGATAGATGGTGCTTTGATTAAGCCACCTTTAGTGTAATCGTAGATGCCATCGGAAACCATTCGATAACCGTCCTTCATGATCTTATTCATAGAGACATCCATAGTCTGAAGTAACTTCCTGCATCTTCCTGGAATAGTACCCATGATTGTTTTGCGGCACTCCACTGCTGACTTGGTGTGATTGGAAATGTGACACATAAAAGAAACATTTTTTGACAAATGAAAAGTTACCCAACTTGTCGATCCACTCAACAGTGAGCTCTTCATTCATCCAACCATTCGACGAGCATGCGATAAAACATCCAGTTATTTGCTGCAATTCTTGAGGAATTTTCTTATAACGAATGGCGAAGAAGGGAGGCAATCGTGATCCATCTGCTTTGGCTGCCAAGCTAACTGCCATGCTTTTCTTTTCATGACCAGTTGTTCTAATGGGCAATGCTTTCACACCTTTTCTAGTAACGGTTGGAACAGATGACATGCAGCAGCTTCGGGCCAGATAGCAGTTTCTTCCATGTTAGCGATGCTTGATAAGTCAAAATTATGAAAATCTCTTTGTCTCCTGCAAAAAGTACGAAATCCACAACTTTCGGTATTAAATCCCTTGTGAGACTATGTCCAGTTGTTGTGCGACGACTTTGGGAAAGTGCCTCACAGTCTTGCCGGCTGAATTGGGAAAGATTTATGATAGCCAAGCATCTCATCGTGAAAATTTGAGGACAAAATTAAGCATAACAATTGGCAAATGTAAAATTTAATGCATACAATCCGCCCTCAAACAGAATTCGCACTAGATTCGCAAAAAAACATATACCCTGTGGGTTATATTCGAGAAAATACTGTATTTACATAGGCAGATATTTAAAGTGGCACAACGAATCTGAAGTATCTTCAATATTTGTATTTATGTATTATATATATATATATATATATATATATATATATTTAGACAAGTAACCTGGCAATTGATACATTTATCAAATCTCAACAGATGTAACCACCACGAGACATGTTTCGGCCTGTTGGGCCTCATCAGTCGTGGGTAGGTTTGAACCAGCGACGTTGGAGCTAGAGGACGTGCAAGCATACCCTCTAACCACAAGGCCACCGGACCATCTGTTGAGAGCGTGAACAGCCGGTGGCCTTGTGGCTAGAGGGTTTGCTTGCACGTCCTCTAGCTTCAAAGTCGCTGGTTCAAACCTACCCACGACTGATGAGGCCCAACAGGCCGAAACATGTCTCGTGGTGGAATGAATTCATTCCCAGTCCCCTTGAGAAGCAGGTAGCACCCTGCAGAAACTAGTCGAGGAATACAATTAATTTTGTTGGAAACCTCTGGTCTTTTTATTTCTCTTATATATATATATATATATATATATATATATATATATATATATATATATCACTATGATACGATGGATCTGGCAGTCCTATATTTCTCTGAGGTAAACCAACTCTCAAACTCTGAACCTTGAATGTAGATAATCGCTCATGCAACAAAGTTTACGTGCGAAAATCGAGATTTCACCGAGATCATTGTTGGAATTATCACCATTTCACTAATTTTCTGAAATTATGCACGAGTTTTAACATAAACAATAAGCATGTAAATTGAAATTGATTCTTTCATTCCTGAAGCTGAAGCTCCAAGTATGACCTCTGATCATGAGCAAGCAGTTCTTCAAGCAAAGCTTGTTTAATCAAAACATGTAGGTGGAACTTAGCAACGAAAGCTTGAAAACGGTTAACAGTATGTACGAGTATTTAGGTGCTAATACTTCAGAATATCAGGAAAATTCGTCTCGATGAAGCATCAATCTAAATCGCAAAAGAAAAATTTGATAAAATAATAAGAAATTGATCAACTTCAATGACCGGAACTGATTTCCGTCACCTTCCTTACTACAGAGGTCGGAGCCGTCATGCTTTCATAATTATTGATACTTTTTTGGAAATTGTCATGCTTTTTTGGTCGATTTGCTGAAATGTTTATACTTTTTGTCAAAATGCAGGATAATTGAAATTTTGTATTCAATGCAGCACATCAAGACGTGGACGAAGCCAAATATTTACAAACACACCGTAGTGCAGTATGGGAAACTGTGATTAACTAAACATGTAATAACTATGTAAACACATAAACGTCAGTCGCTAGAGACGACCGATTGCCCTCAAATATACAGCAGCTGGGTGATGGTCATGTGGGTTAGGCCCGGGTGGATAGTAAGAAAGCTAATGTATCGCTGCAATCCCATCTTGAGCATCTGATGAGATTGTGCTCCAGGCTTTCCTTCCTACGAGATTTTCAAGTGTTTGCAGTTGAGTTAAATATTCTACATCTAGCATTAATTTCATGATATCCAAAAGAGTAGAACGACAATAGAGAGGCGAAGCACGACATTAATAATTTGTCAATCAATCTGAGGATTTTCGATCTTTTGAGGAAAGACTTTCGATCTTCTGAAACACAGAACACTTGCTCATTACCCTGGTTGTCTTCGAACTCCCAAGGGTGCATTGATTATCTTAATCAAGAATAGAAAGGCAAACCATCACCATCATTTGAAAGTGAAAAATTTTGAGAGAAAATATCACCATTTGTTTAGCTTGGTGTTGCTCACCACTTCGGTGGTGGAATGAATCTGGACTAATTAAGCGACTTTTTGATGGAGTGAATTAAGTTCATGGCGACTGTCGTCGATGGCCACCTTAATGACCCAGCTTTAATTTAGATACCTCGACTACCGCGTTCACATCGGAGCACACATATCAGAGATAGTTTGGAATACTTTTTGCATTATGTGCAATGGTTTCCATTTTTGCAAAAATCTCACAGGTCATGACATCAATGTAAAATTGAATTGATTTCAGCCAGCTATCCATCTTAACACGCCTATAATAGGTGCATAGTAACTAATAGCATCGCAGTTACATTGCGGTAGACGCGGTCGAAGAACACAGACTGATACCACTTTTCTCTAGAACTAGAAAACTAAAAGATTCTTGTATTAAATGTGGAGCGTTGTACTTGCATTGTATTGCACACACATAATTTTACCGATGATTTATTTTTGTAATTGTCTTCTGCTGTAATGCAAGAGCCGCCATGTCGTACTTCAATAAAGCTCCTCTGTTCTATTCTTTTTAATTCTATGAATGAATTGCAAATAGTAGTAAAAAGTTGTAGTAAAGTTTCATTTATTAGATAGTGTTTTGTTCTTGTATATGTATGAAGGAGAGGTGCACACGTGTAGAACACCTCCCCTCCCCTGCACACAACTAGCGAACATCTCTATAATAGAGACACTTCACGTTCTAACGTGAAAAGGCAAATTGATCTCTCTATATCCGTACCCGGGGGACGAGTGAAAAAGAGGTTCAAGACTCGAAAATCTCAATAGACGGACCACTTCTATCGTTATTCCAACATTTTTTAACATAGTGTGAATCACATTAAACGAAGTTCATAGGGAAATCAGAGTTGTCGATTTATATGTTTATAGTTTTTTTAAAAAATAACACGATTAGCATCTTCGGCGTGTTAAAAAAACAAGCCTCCGTGGAGCTATTTTTGAGGTGTCGATAAGCGCTTCTACTTCATACTTAATTGTTGCGGTACTATGAAAGAATCAGTGGAATATGTCGGAGGGTCGCTTTACTGGGACAACTGTAGATTCCCATTTATAATCGAGATTTTACTATTTTACAATCTTCGATTAATCATGACCGTTTTAGCGAGACAATGATGATCTGCAGCAGTCAGCTTGACTAAATTGTACCCCGGAGTTCTCGTGTTTGGAATATTGACAGTATATAGCAAGGTTTGAGCTACATTAAGGTAGCATCAATGCATGACACTCTACTGTCGACCGTAAAGCATGCGGATTTCATTCACAACAGCGATTAATTTCTTTATTTGAAGCAATCAGTTAGTCGGTAACTAATCGATAATTAAGTCAATATACCTAATGAAGTAAATCACAGTCCTACTACGTAAATTATGATGATACTTCTGTATAAGCAACAACTTAATAAAGCATTTGTCTCTGTGGATACCGAATGCATTCTACTAGTCGATAGACGAAGATTTGTCGCATGTTCACTGTAATTCATGTTTTCCATATCTATCATTTGTAAATCATTCAACTCAGTTTTTGTGCTATAATCAGAAGATTGAGCAGTAATATAAAATCCTACATTTCCGGATTGAGCATGTGCTTGGCCATGATAATCTTATTTACACGAAACTTGCTTCATCCATGATAAGAAAGTGAATCAACAGATCAACCGATATTGGTGTGCGAGATCCGCATTGACGCTTATGACGTTACAAAACGCTGCTGTTTGATACTGAAAGAACATGTTCAACCCAATACTGGGCAGTAATTATGTGAAGAACATATTTTATTATGCATGGTAGCATTCCATTCCATTGACTTTTTTGTAGTTTTTAGAATTTTAACAAAATTTTACCCTTGTTACTTTGAGCTCCGAATACCCAGGCCAGGGGGATCCTGAAACCCGCCTCTGATTTTGCAGGCGTGTGATTTCTCCGACTTTTTGGGTCAGAAACCTTCACTCTCGTAATTCGTCCAAAAATGGAATAAAAATTATAGGGGGTAGGGGTATGAAGATATGGTTACTTACATTTTTAATTTTTGAATTGCATGTCTACTTCAAAACGTGTGATTATTTCACTGAAAATAGGTATCGGTGCCAATATGGTTATGTCTATACAAATAAGCATTGGTATGATTGATTTTGTTCATTCGAATTGAGCTACGTTAGTATTGAAGCTTGGTGAATTAGTAGTGTGATCGATTTTCCTCCTTTTGCTGAGCATCAGAGATTTGATACATGGTGGGTACAACTGCGTCAACAGTATCCTCTTCTTACCAAAGTGGCTCTGTCCCTTCTTTCGTGTTTTCATGGACCACAGGTAGACTCGGCCTTCAGCATAATGAATGACATTGTTGATCCCCAATCATCTCGCAGGAATGTCACCACTTTGAATGCAATTAAGTGTATCAAATACGAAAATCGAATCTTTTAACAAGACGTAGATCGACTTTTTCCGACGAAGTGACATTCATTATGATCCAGTTTGTCCAAAATTGCCAGACAACATGAGGTCTTCATCTAAAAAGTATCGAGCGCAACTGCGTGAAAAAGATACTTAGTTAACTGCCAAGAAAAGTAAACTTTCTTGCTTAACAGTTGTGATCTCACAATTGTATAAAGTGTCTTAAGGCAATGTTGGGAGCATACTTGATTGCATTGGGTTAGTTTAGCGTCGCTAGATACAGCTCAGATAGACATTTATTTCAGAAAATGCGCATGAAATACCTGCTGTCAGCTACTATCTTTGTTATATATGCATGTATATCGAAGACTAAAATTACAACAAATACATCCCACCGAGTGGCTGCTCAGCATATCCATGTATATCGTCAGCCATAATAGTCGGTCTATTTTGTGACCTGGGATCAACTACTTGTATCATAAAGCTGACAGCATCACCTGTGGTATTTTTTGTAGTGTTTAGAGCATGTTGCTATTACTCATATAATAATTGCACATTTGCATTCTTAGCTGAATGAACACATTAATTTTAACTTTATTTTTAATTTGTCAATGATCTATCAGTCCTTTGAATGGATTAAGATGCCCAATTTGGTAAAATTGACAAAAATTCTCGATTTTCAAAAGGGTTTTTTAAGAATCGAATTTTTGATGTTCGGACTTCGGCGTCCCGCTTCTTTAAAGGTCGATAGAACTTGGTGAACGTCCACCTAGTTCTGTCGACCTTTGAAGACGCGGGACACCGAAGTACTGTCGTGTTTTAGAAACTTAACTTGAATAGAAATTCGACTCTAATGCAAAAGGGAACATGCAAACCTTCTTACTTTGCTCAACCTGCATTAAGAATTTAATGGTAAAAATTATCAATCCAACAGTTCTGATATTATTTAGCAAATTCGGTGCGCTAAGAGCAATGTCAGTTATGTTGTAGGAATGCTACATTACAGTGATAACATCCCAAGTAACAATAATTTCAAATTGATCGTTTTAATGAACATACCTTGACTGCAAATTGAGGCTCCAACTGTTTTTTTTTAGTACAGTCAATCTACAAGGTAAAAGCAATATACTAAACTGAAAATGATAAGTGCCAGCAATTAGATCAAAATTTATCATCCGTGAATTCTATTATGCCAATTAATCAGGCACAAAGTGATCCACATGTAACTCTATTAATGTAAAATCCTATCCGTAGTCTTACAAGGCTTCAATAGGTAAGAGACTAATGCAAGTACATGCGATATAGTAAGGACTTAACTTAATTGGAATCATTTATACGAATTATGAAAAATTGCTCACTTGAACGTTCCTCGACTATTAATTCTGCCATACTTACTACTTTATCAATTTGGCCACCTTTGTTCTAACGATGACGGTCGATTGGTCATTTGAAAATTGACACCGCACAGACCTGTCATCTGCCGACTAAGTCTCCCTGCTGTGATTGAGTAAGAAGTGACACTGTAAATTATTGTGAATTTCATGAACTTGCAGCTAGAAATATTCTCAGTTGCATGTACATGTATATTGAAGATATGCGCCACTGAATTGAATTGTTGTGTAATGCAATCACAATACTTTTGTTTTCGTATGTGAATGGGGATTCAACGCTTTGTTGCCACATACAGAAAAGAAGTAGTAAGCCTCTTCACCACACCCCAATTAATTTCTAAGGAAGTTTCCGCAGTGCGTCCCGATAACGGCGTTCTGAATGCGAGCGTTTACTGTATATAGAGAGGTCAATTGAATAATTTTTTGTCCTGTGAAATATAATGCTGAAATCCATGATTGTATCGATTCTGAAAGCAAATCAATCATTGTCGACAATAGCAGGTTTCTTTTTTCAGGAAGAAATGCAAGTGAATCTGTAAATTATGTTCCGGTCAATCAATTCTAAGAGGAGTGGTCAAAAGAAAGTGTTTCAGTGTAAATTGTGCCTATCGGAGGAAATCAAAGCCAATGCATTTCGCTTGGACGAATGTGGATGCAAATTCTGTTCGAATGTGAGTTATAAGGTTGTTAAAATAAAACTAATACCATATTAAAGCGCTAACCTTGCAATGCACTGTGACTTCAATATCCCTATACAGGCAGCAGTGTTTATCTCCTGTTTTGCTGATGTTATAATACCGAAGAATTTGATAGCGTTTATGTTTAATATATTACAGGCGAGTATAGATATTATGAAATTGCTCCCTCGATGTGGGATGTTTTGTCAATGATGACCAAAATCAACTGATTACAGAATGAAATCTTTAGAATCCTGTTGTGGAATATTTGGATGAAGAAAGATATCCTTGACCGCACCTTATTTATTTGAACATGAACTACGTAAAATGTATCAGCATGAATTGTTTTTAATCACACAGCTTCAGCCCAAAATCAATAGAGAGCATGAACTACCGCAAGACAACCTATCTTCACATTTCAATTACCTCACATTAGACGCACAACACACTTCTTAATATCACTCACCTCTTTATAAACCTTCACAAAGGCTGCCGTTTAGCACTTACATCGACCGATAGAAGGCGCTGGACGCCGAAGGCCCTGTCTTTCTTTTAATCATAACTTCAAGTGATAGACCAATAAACGTTTTACCGAAAGAGTCCTGACACTTTTGTTCTGCCTTGAACTCATTGGAAAATGTTTTTAGTCAAATATTCGTTCAGTGTAAAGATCTTAGTTTGTGAACTATTCGCAGTCTTTTGCTCTAACATCGTAAGGAAATTAATGGAAGTTTAATAAATGTTCTAGTTGCCAAATGAATATGCCGTAAACGGAGGAGATGTTGTTCATATGCTAATCAATTGTCATCCGACTAGATGTTTCAGTTAAAGGTGCCTTAAATTACAATTTTGAAAGTCCCTGAAATTTACAGGAAATTATCCGGTGAACGTTCATTCAGAAAAAAATCTCATTTGTTGTGGAATGAGCTTCCTCAGACAATTCAGTCACTCAATCATTTTAAACGCCTTTTAAGAACTTTCCTTTTGTCAGATGCCTTCTCGTGACTTTCTGTTGTTTGTTAGCATTGCTTCTCTGCGCTGTGATCCACTTGGGTTCAATGCAATATAGTTGCACTGAATAAATAAATAACTACAGGTTTTGGAATTCAAGAAGGACTGCCTAGAAATCATCAGTGACAATCTGATTTCAATAGAGACATAATGCGTTGGTTATCGACAATCTGATTTCATGAGTGACAAAAGGCTTTCAACTCGGACATTGTGATGTTTTGTAGAAACGAAGCATGTTTATCAGTGGCATTAGGATTTCAATAGAAATATAAGCCAGATGGATGCATTGTTATCGAATGCTGAGCTACCACAATGTCAAGAAGTCGAATTGCAGAACAAGACAAGCGTCGGATAATTGAGGCCTTTCACAAATGGTGATGACTACATAGAAATTGACAACAATAAATCTCTAGAATGGAAATTAAGCTTCATGCAATGCACATAAATCGCACTCATTTTCACTTAGATGCACCTGCCAACGTCTGTATGATTGGGTTAGAATCAGTCACATGTGTAAATCTAAGCTTTTCATTGGTGATTCATGCCCCAACTTAGTTCCCTCGGATGTGCCGCGACCTTGAGTCAATTTCCATTCTAGCCAACTTCAGATAAACAGTTTATTTCTATGGATGACTATGTTCAAACAGCTACACTTCTTGGTATCGGCAGAACAACAGCCTGGGGAATCATCCGGCGATTCCAGCTGACTGGACTTGTGGTTCGTCCACGTGGTGGAGCAAGAAACACGAAAGTTGACAATGAGATGATTGCTAAAATGATGGAGATCGTGGAGGAACATGCCGAATACACCTTGGTTCAGATCAACACCGAATTAAGATCTGCTCTTCCACATAAGCCAGTGGTTACCGAATCAACTATTGCTAAGACATTAAAAAACCGGCTGATCGTTTTGAAGAAACTAGAAACTGTCCCACAAGACAGAAATCGGGAGGACATTCTGCAAGCACAGAAATCTTATGCAGAAATAGATCGTATGTTTAATTCTGTATTGACAATGCTGAATTGACTGGTAGGATTCTTTATGGCGTAGTCAATGTATCTGACTACATGTCCGAGATTTTTCTTTCGAGGCTGCTTTCTTTAAAGCAGGGCCCCGCTTGAGCGAGTTTGAACGTACAGGAATTAAGGGGCCGAAACGTGAATCTTGCTCAAGTTCCTGCTGATGACCTCTATTGCTTTTGTCCTCATCAACTTTATCACAGCATATATCAATTATCTGTTTTAGTTGCACTTCATGTAACCTGTGGGAAAGCCAGATCGGTCCTTTGGAGGGATCAAATTCTTTACTTTTCATTATCTTCAGCTTCATCTTCTCACTTCGATTGAAGCATTTGCGTAACACCACACGTGGTTGACCAGTTATCCGCATTAGAAATGACAGGTCTGTTTGTAATTGTATTTGACTGATAGCAGATTGGGATTTAGATAAGTTACAAAGTTTGAAGTATATAAGCAGACACACAAGTGTCATGTCTATAATCACTCCTTTTTAGACGCTAATGTCATAAGTAAGTTGTTAGATTTATAATTTTGTTTAAAACGCAGTAATAAGTTATATTTTTTTTCTTCTTTCAGTTTTTAGTTAGGCCTATAGTATTATTATTTTTCTTTATGATCTACCGGAGGTTAGCCTCAACCAATTTAATTATTGGCATTGGCTACAAATTTGCATTTGAATGTCAATTAACCAATTCAAATGTTGCTGTCATTGCTGTTTTCGCAAGATCTTTGATGAATTACCAGATGTCACTCTTGATGTGACCCATTTCTCAATGAAAATATCTATGTCATCAATTGAATTCTCGATGTCTTCATTTGAAGTCCCTGTGTCACCAATGAAATCCGCTGTCACTATTGAAATCACTAGTTCACGTTAGTTGTTTTACATGTCACTGATGAAGTCCAAAACCTGTAAATAGAATAAATAGAAGGTTTTGCTTTTGATATGTGACTAGGTATACCTAGATATAATGCATCCATGAGCGTCATCAGCATAACACTTCGTCTGGAGGAGTTATATATAGTATTTTCCGATTTAATTGTACTTTGTTTGTTTTCAGAAACAATTACAAGTGCTGGTAAGATTCATGATTTTTAGAGAAATTCAAAATCACACATAACTTTACAGTTATGAATTATCAACAATCATGGGAAATGCAGACAAAACGTCGGAAAACATAATATAAAATGGGGAAAGGTTGTGCCATGTGATTATTTACCAGTACACCAAATAATAAATAAAGTAAGAAATGTTTTCGATACAGCATTATTTTTTTCGAAAATATAATCATTTGTCAAGAAAGCTCTTTGTTATCAATAATTTTATGAGGCGGAGCTCTTGATAAATGAAAGGTAACAATTAAGTCGCGTTCCATGAAGGAAAATTCAACACAGTGAAAATTAGTATTTGACCCTAAAGAAATATCTAGTTTGTTGTTATCATGCAGTTTTAGATAGCACTTAGATATTCTCCTAATTCGTGGAACTGCAAGACCTAAACATCAATCTCAGTTGCCATGATGGTTGAAACATGGTAAACGCGTGGCATTTCTTGCTTCAGCTATCTTTTGATTCCGTTCGAGTATCCCCGAAATGAAAATATCACAACAGTCTAGCAAAGTCTGACCATCTCAGCACCACCCAACACTTTCGGAGAAAAGTTACGACATAAAAGCTTTTTCTTTCATCAGTTAAAATTCTTTCAGAAATCTATCGATCAGAATTTTTGATATCATCTTCATGTATGCTGCAAATGCTTTTATGCATGATTTTTTGTTATTCTATTAAAGAGATTTTTAAGTTATTCATTGAAGAGGGGTGCAGATTATTTAAATTCAGTATGTCTTATCACTTCTTCCTGAATTGTTTTTTTTAAAATTTATTGTTTGATTTTCTAGTTTGATTAAAATGCAGCCCTGCGAGGAAATTCTGTTAAATTCACTGATTTTAGTATAGAGCAAACAAATCTTTGTTGGTCCTAAACAGAGCAGCAAAAGATGGTGTAGTATCATGGGGCTTTTATGATTTTTGTGTTGGCGCTCCACGTTCTTCTTCTGAGAGACTCCTATTTTCGGGACCTAATTTAATACATGCCCTCTTATCGCTAGTTCATATCGCTGGCCATTTAGGCTAGGGAACACAAATCCATGGAAGTTCAATCTAAACAAATCTGCACATGTTTGATTTAAAGATCGAATGTGAATGACTAGCTAAAAATTCTATTCCTGGATTGCATGCATGAAATCATTTTCATACAAGGAAACCTAAGACTGCAACTGACGTATTTAGATCTGATCAGAGTTTTATAAGAATCGAAACTTAATCTAACATACCATTTTGCCATAAAGGAAGGCCGAGGCCTTTCACTTTTTAACTATGTGGTGTTGAGGAGGCATCAGCTGAAAAGAGCATGCGAGCAACACTGACAGACAAAAGCTGATGAATTTCTTTTTCATTTTTGTATCCGCTTCATTTAATATTCTGTCTGCAAGTATATGCATATGTTAAAAAGTTGAATTATGTTCAGTTATTTTCCGAGCTCATTGGCAAATGGTAAGGAATTTAACTTAGATGCGGAGTATAATTTAGACTGCAGTATGCAAGGTAAAAGGAACACGCAGTGGTGACGCTTTTGGTTTAAAAGGCTATTTGTTTTTCGTTATAAACGTTTTTTGTAATAGTTGAGTTGGAACAGTTGTAATAGTTTTCCAAGTATAAACATTTTTTTGTTATTACTAAAGACAATGCTTGTTTTCTGTCACAGTCAAACTTGATCGTAACAGCATTCCTCAATGATAAAAATTCGTAATAACTGTAATAACTACACCTTAGTTTCAAATTAAAATGTTTAACAATAAAACAATGAATCAATAAAACACAATTCATTTTTCTAAATTGAGGATTTCCGACGATGTAAAGGTGTGTAGAATTTAAAGTTATTTTTAGCAACCGGTCGACTTCAGCGTTTTCAGCAACTTGTACTGCTTTTTCATCGACACATTTTTTCATGAAAAAGTGCTTTAGGTTTTGCTTGATATCAACATTAGAGATTTGTTAACTATAGAGCATAATTATTGCAGTGTGTCAAATTTCATAGTTATGTCAGTTTAATGGATTATAAGATCAGTGCCATCTCATTTCCTTTTGTCCTACTTATCAATTAGTATAAGGCATTTTCGCACGTTGGATAGTGTGCTTCTATGTAATGAAATGTGCAAATGGACAAAAGTACAAAATGTAGAAAAAGTTTAAGATAATTACAAGTAAAAGTCGCAATATTGTGTCTATTACCGGACTCTTTATTCAGAAGTGAATTATTTGAGACTGTTTCCCTAATTGTACATCTTTTTCAAAATGTCAGATGTGTCTATATCTGTTATCAAATGATTAAAATGATTTGTTGAAAGTAGGCATGCGTCTACTATATTTTCTAGAATGGATATTCGTGTATTGTAGTTGACTCAACCTGAAATTTATGAACTCAGTACAATCACGATATGTCAAAGCCATCACACATTTCAAGGACAGTGAATAAATGAAATATAAATTAATTTTTTATACTACTCGGACGCACATTAGGCACGGAGCCTTTTTTCCATGTGACCGAGTTGTTATTGATCCTACTCTCAACCTTGTGCATAGTATACCTTTGTTAAAAGTCTTATCTTTGACCCGACTAAGGTTTGAACAAAGCTCTCTCGGATGCAGAGGAGCGAGTACTCTACCACAATGCCACAGCGCCGGCAATAACAAGTAATTCATTGTCAACCTTAAGCACAATATATTCAGTGAAATCAGGGAAAATTTATCTTATGAAATCTTCTGACATGTACTTTACACAGATAGTAATATTTGAAAAATAGCGAGAGTTGACTTGTATGTAGACCTATTTTGCAGCTTGTTCTATTGTGATGAAACCTGTGGGAAAAGATGGACATTCAATGTATGCGCTTTCATTCGAGTGCTTTCAATCGCTGCACGCGGCTATCATCAGGAAATGAATGAGACAGCAAACCAATGTGTGAACGTCGTGTCTTTAATTGTAACACATGATGATGATGGTCGCGTGCAGCGATTGAAAGTACTCGAATTAAAGCGCACACTTTAAATATCCATATTTTTCCACGGGTTTCGTCACAATGGAACTATGTAATCAGAGCCCGTTATTTCATGCTATATTGTAACTTTTAATTAGTCGTGCTCATCCACGTGTTATCCACGCACTATCCAATATATTAAAGTACTTTTCACTGATTTTGAAGTGAACAAAGGCGTCAAAGTGAGCTTGATGGTAGTGACATTGTGATCTATTTCAAACAACATAACCATGACTTTTTAGACAATTAGCGATAATAATAATCCACATCACGGGTCGGCAACCTTATCGGCCCGAGGGCCATTGGATCAAGTTTAACTTTTTCGCGGGCCGCAACCCCAGAAAAAGTTAGCCATATTAATACGAGTATTGTGATGTTTGAAGATAACTTACAAAACGAATGCTCTTTGCAATTCTGTTAATGGGAAAATCATAAAATGGTCAATAACTATAATTCATCATTCATTATAAGTATGGATGACATTCAATAGAAAAGTGATATATAAAACAAAAAAGCAGGTTGCCGATGGCGGAGGTTCTACCAATTGGCACATTACTTAACATTAAAAGCCCCAACTAGAAAATGAACGGTTAGGTGCATTCTGTGTGTGTCCGTATTGTGATGATTTACGGGAGAGAGACATGGGCAGCGAAAGGCTATCAGATCATGAAGATGGAAAGAACAGAAAAAGCATTGGTTTAGGAAAGTGTGATGTGGCTGATCGATGGACACAGGAGTGAAGATCTATGGAAGAAGATGAACCCAGAGGGCGTTTCCAATGTTCTGCTAAGAAGAAAGCTATAATGGTATAGCCACATGATGAGAGGAGACGAAGATAATAATAATAGTAATACTCATTTATTATCAGAATGAAAATCAGACAGTACAGAAGATGCTTTACGATAGTTTACAGCAACAATTGAACCAATTACGAGACGATACATCGATAAATTTCAAAGTTAATGATAATGTACTGTGTACACATCCGATATTCAAAGTAAGATATTCACAGAAGTTGAAGAACCCGCAAATCATACATTAAGTCAAAGTATTATTGTATAATGATGTACAGCGCGGTACATATGAATTAAATCTTCTGTATGTTTTGCACAAGGGCATCTCATAATGTCCAGAATATCGCAGCGCTGGTGGAAGCAATGTATGAAGAGATTGATGTGGTGATTGGTGTCGGACATAGCCGAAAATAGTTTCAGTGACTGATTTTTTCTTCTTGAGTCGAGGGTCGAAAATTCTTCGCAATCGCAATGAAGACCACATATTATGTGATGATATCTCCTTTGAATCTTCGCTAATTTCTCGGATTTTTTGTCAAGCAAAACAATGAATAAAGGGTTACAATATTCCAGGATGGGCAAGACAAAATGTTTGGAAATACAAATCAGATCTTCCTTTTCTAAAAGTTTCTTTTTAAGGTTCGTATCAAAAATAGATGTCTGGATTATGAAGGAAAACATGGTCAGAGGTCGTATTCGATGATCTCCGAACTCTAGATCTAAATCCAGCAATGACCTGTGATCAGCAGAAGTGGGGTGGGGGCGCTATCCGAATGCAGCGAACATCTGACCTCGTTCAACGTGGAAAAGGACGGAAAACGGAGAAGTATAAAGCAAGTAATCTGTTTTACAATAACTATTGTAGACTTCGTGAGTCTCGTAGCGGTAGGCAATTTTGAAATAGAGTCGCGGACCGCTCCAGAAGGGTGTGCGGGCGGCAGGTTGCCGACCCCTACTCTGCATCAAACAAATATGCAGCACTTTTGTCAAGCAAAGAGTGAAAGTTAAAATTGTTTTATTATTGAGTCTAAATTTTTTTAACTTGGAACTAAAAATGTGCAAATTACAAATTGATAAATTTATGATTGTTCCTGGAAGTCTTAGTAACGTGAATGCTAACTGAAAAAGCAATGATGCTCAAAGTTAAATATAAGTGAATATGAGTCAACACAGTCCAAAGTTGATGAGTCTTCAGATTTCCATTCATGTTAGATTACGTTTCTTGACACGTCGTTCATGATTTTTGCATCATTTTTTATTATATGTGGCTGTACTTAGATTTCTATGTTAATAAAAGAAATGGAACTTTATAGTTGATTCGGATACACGGTACTTTCTCGACTGTAGTCCTCTGCTGATATATTTTTCGACTATATTCGAGGAGGATCTATTCCAGGGCGGGTCACATTTTGCACATACAATTGAATCTTAGCCAACTTTTTATCGAGAGATGGTATTCGATTCTGTACTTATCATTCATTGAACTGGTTATCGTTTTATAACAAAAGTGTGTGAACAAGTGCTGAGCGATGGCGTTATTATGACAGTTATATTATCTATTTATCGATAATTGGTTGTAATCGCGCGATTACTTCTAGAAACTAGTGACACTTTGTTCTCGTAATTGGTATCGATTTTTTACTTCTTCTTCACAGTAATTTCCAGTATTCCAATCTAGTATTTTTAATATTAGGAAGTAGGAATCTTATTATTTCTAAAATGTTCCTTTTGGTTTTTGTTATTGAACCGTTATATATTCTGACCAGCTATTTGGTCATCATCAGAAGGAAAGATCTAGAAGGGAGACACAATTGAAAATTCAGGCATAGGAGACAATATAGAAAGGTGTGCAAAATGATATCTCAACACTAGTGATGGAAATGATAGAGTTCGATGGAGCGGAAGAAAGTGGGCCTCTATGATCTCTGCTCCGTGTTGTCGTCAAAACCAAAGATAATGTTAGCTGCACAGAACAGGAGCCACGGAGGTCCACTCAAGGTAAGTGATATGCGTGTAGAAAGTCGGTAAAGACTTCTTGTTCTTCTTCGTTATTAATTTTTGCATTGTATTTTTGAATAATGATTGCCTCTCGTATTCTGATGTTGCAATTGTCTCTTTTAGATGACAAGATTTCCACTGAAATATTCTTGTTACTGTTGCAATTACGGAGATGCTTAAATACTGATCTAGATTCCTTAAAGTCATATTCTTTGATTCGTGAATGCAAGAATCGTATAGTGCTATCGACATAGATGTTTCTACAATTAATACAAGTAATTTGATGCACAACATTTTTGCGAAACCACTTATCGCAAGAATAACCGTCAACAATCTAGTAAAGGATAAAGACCTAGGTGGTGTTAGATTTTAATGATATTCTATATTTATTGATAAATGTAATGAAGTTTGATTTGCATATAAAGTTAGCTTGCGTGTAATACTGATTTTTAAAACAGTGGTTGCATAATTGATCATTCAGAACGTATTGTCATATGGAACTTATTGTTGGGTAGTGTTCTGAGTTACATGTAGTTATTTAACTGATTACTTTGTGGGCAAGAAGATTCATTTCAACGATAACTTTATTGTTATTTTAGTGTCTGAAGCAATATGTCCGGCTGAATATAGAGGAAGGAAACATAGCTCAGTTGACTTGTCCAGATGCCGCCTGCAAGATAACAGGTATTTTATCGCGAAGAGATATCGAGCTTCTGTCAACTCCAACATTGATGCGTCGCTACATTAGACTGTCTTTTGAACGAGGTAAGATTGTTTTCGTTGTTTCTGTTCTACCATTATCATTGCGATGCTCTTCAAATGTGAAGGAAGCATTTTTCCAAAAATAAATAAATAAATAAATGAACGTTGTTTATACTCGGAAACACATTAGGCACGGAGCCTTTCTTCCATGTGGCCGAGTTGTCATTTACCACTCTCATTCTTTTCCGTGCTGAGTGTTTAGCAAGAATGCAGAGTGTACCTATTTTAAAAGTCTTAGGTTTGACCCGACCAACATTTGAACCAAGGTCTCCCGGACGCAGAGCGAACGCTCTACCACAAGGCCACAGCGCCGGTCAACTCCGTGCCGTCATTCCGAGCTTGTATTAAAGCCCATGTATATGCATATGGCCTTTGAGTTTAACTAGTTCTCAGTTACTCAATTTTCAAAAATATTCAGGAAAATCAATTTGATTGTTGCATGTGCGAGTGCCTGAGGACCTTTTGGGGCCCGAAAATAGTCCGTCTTTGCAAAAGATTGGAGAGCACTGAAAGTGTAGCTTAGATGTAACTGGAGTTATTTCTCTATTGTATCTAACGTTTTTCGAAGCGACGGCTGATATTAAGCCAGTAAATAGTTGCTTGAATTTTGCCACCATTTCATCGCTCCTCCAGTGACGTCATCAAATATAGGTACAATTAACAAAAGTGAGTCAGTCTATAAAATCATAATTCGAATCGCCTTTCATAGCGAAAATTCAGAGTACTATCAGAATATTTAACGTTGACTGACATTCTTTGTTATGTTTACCAGCTACAGAAAACATTTATAGATCGAACGATCAAAGTACGACATAAAGTCAAGTCGCCTTGAAACTTTGCTCAACAGAATTGCCAAATTTTGTGACATCATTATTTATGGTGTTTACGCTTCAATATTGTGCCTTATGCACCATTGATACAGCTACGATTGTAATACACACATTCGGTGCTGCTCAGTCAGTTACGGTCTTGCGGTCAGTAATGTATGTCAAGTTAGTCCCATATCATATCTTCATCGATGAAATCATCAAAGAAATGTCACCAAAGCTCTCATATGATATATTTGTAGCGATGGAAATGCATTTGCATGTGAATAAAAATATCATCACGAATATCATCAACTTCCTTTTATTAAAGAATATCATCAGAAACATCATCAATGTATCATTGAATACCACAAAATGATATTAATATCATCAATAATATCATGAACGCAAATTGATATCATGCCATCCTGTTGTTTTCATGATGCATTTCCGTAAGTGAATGAATATGCATTGATTTCACTAATGAAATATCAAAGTGCGTTATCTAAAAAATCTGTTCTTGCACAAGCTGATTTCATTTTGATAAAAGTGATATAATTCATTTGTAATGAATAACTCAGCAGTTATAATAAATAACTATTAATTGAATTGTTGAGATAGTTAAAAATTTAGGAAAGCCAAGTTTCTGGTAGTAGGTCTGAAATAACTTAATATTTTTTATCTTACGGTATATTTCAACCTCATGTCCAAGGTTATCTTCAGGTTCCACTTGAAGATGTGCAAATGCTGCAAATGCGCGAAAAATAAGCCGTGGACAACATTATTTAGGACTGATAGATATGAAATTGGATTTCAGCTAGAGATGGCTAAGCCATACAAAAACGAAATTATTCTTTTCTCTCAGGTTCACCATAAAACAATTAGGATAGACATTCATTTCATGTAACCTGGCGAAGTCGCGTTTTGTGAAATCACCATGAAATTTACGAAAAATGAGAAAACGTCAAAATTTTAATGATCTCTAATGTTTCTACCAACTCATCAGCTTAATCTTTTTATGACCAATGCCAACATGTTGCTTTCCTTCAAAACCTGTTAACTTTGCATTTTGGATTTGAACTCCTAATTAATATTTCGAATATTCGAATTTGGTCCATCAAACGTGATTTCATAGACGTTTTAGTGCGAAACCCAGAGATTTTATGATTCATCGAACGATTTACAAGGAAGTTGGCAAGGACATAGTCGACCTGTTCACTATTATGTCGTCATTCTCACTCAGGCTTTTCATACCAAGAAGTTATTGCCAAGTACTTTTTAGCAGAGTGTGATGCAGAATTCTACTTTAAAAGCGGAACTAGCCACTTAGTGGTTTAAATGCATAACACTGCGCCGAATTTACATCGTTATCTTTGGATTTGAATTGTTATCTCTTCAAAGACATGCAGAAAAAGACTCTCATTTTGCTTCATACGAGTGTCACTTCAGATTGCTGAAGGAGTAGCTACTTCGACCTAACACTTTTCGATTTCGACAGACTTACATAGCAATTAATTTACAGTAATCGACAGAAATAACAATCAACAATAAACAAAGTCGATTGAAATTCGATTAATATTGCCGACAAGAGTAAGTCGTTCGAGATATCCTCATTCCGTAGTGAAATGTGTTATATAATACAATGTAATTTACAGTGTGTGCCATATAATGAATTATGTGATTTTTTCTTGCGGCACAAAAATTCAAAACTTGCAAATTTTTTCTGCTAAGAGAATTCTAGAGAATAGGCAGTGCGACTATCGCGTTCCAATCTGTCGACACCTCGATGTTAATACGCTGCATTACGCACAAATGTGAAGTTAGCGTAAACAATTTCTTGGTCTCGCTGATCGGCGCAGTAAATCAAGTGTATTTCGTCACTACCTGACCCCTTTTCTTGCGCTTATCACAAATACATGCTTCATTTTTCACAACAATACAGTTAATAATGGCAATAAGGTAGTATGTTCATGTATACGTGTGTAAAACTAGCGGAACCATATTTTATTACAGCGTGTTTCTATTCCAAACAACTTCCGCTCTATCGATTTCAGCCTCCTCATCATGAATCTGGACTCAGATTCCACAAATTCGCAGCTGCTTTTGAGAAATAAAGTCAAGTTTAAAGATAAACCTGGGTCCGCTAACTTCACACATGTTAATTATTAGGTATCCTCACAGTAATTTACATTATGAAGCCGAACACGTACTATGTTGGTAACTGTCAGAATCCTGATGTTGATACATTCTTAATATATTTGAATTTTACCAATTATCTTTATTTCTTCACGCCTTGCGGCACTCTTGAACCTTTCTCGGCACCCCGGTTGAAATACACCTAGCTAGATCAATCATAACTTTTTGGTTAACGAGTTGTGCATAATTCAAAACGAGCTTATTGGGGTCACAGTGCACTTGAAGAATAGATGTAAACCATGACTGATAGACTAATTCAAGAAGTTCAAATATGGTTCATATATTAGAAGTCTATGATAAAGATGAGATCTTGCTTAAATATGCTGACAACTTGACGTAATGTGGCAATGTTTTCAAAAATACCCAAACTAGCAGTCTTCAAGTAGGCCTTCCAATAGTCTTACATTGGATGTTGCAGAGCAAGCTGGAAATCAATTAAGTAAAATCTCAAATCTCTATGTAGTGAAAGTGACTCTAAATTGCAAGATGAAATCAAATTTTCCCGTCCCAACATACCAATAATTGTTGATGGAATTACACTCGAATATTGCGCTCACCTCTTCGCGTCACTTCACAGTAATCAAGAAAAGCCGTTAGAAGTTCGGAAGCTCATAAAATTGTTTGTGGACTACATTGCAGTGGGCTAACTTTGGTCCACTTAATCATCGTCGAACTGTTAAAGGCTTTAATCCTATTAGGACCGGGCGATTTATAGCGTCGTAGGACCGGGGGTCCACAAAGTGCACCCCCTCAAATTTTCCATGTTCCGATGGATAAAACTTTGTGTACACTCAAAAAATTATATATTTCGAGTCTCCCCTTTCGAATGGTATTGTCTATTTTGCATGATTCGAAGACCTTCATACCAAAAATTTAAATTTCAAATTCTATCTAAATATATCTATATGCATATCTATATAGTGTTATAAGTATAATATTCTACGTTTATTTTAGTGCTATAAACAGCAATTTGAAATTTGAACTTAAATAATGTCTTTTCATGTATTATTGCATTTTTTTATCTTTACAAATGTCGCGTTGTAGTAACTTATTCGTCATAAAGACAAGAACATGATACATTCCGAATGCAATCTTTCGAATGGTGATATGTATTTTGATTATTCTGTGGGTTTCATATCACGACAACTAATTTCCGGAATAGTATCTGCATGTACATGTAGGCCTATACTATATATGGATATTACATATACATGCACTCATTTTGGGAGATAAGATGAATGTGTATGTTAACAATCTTGAATTGCACATGCATAAATATTACATAAATATGATACAGAAACATATCAATGATCAGTGCTACTTAAAATGAAAGCTATAAATTTTCTAAAAAGTACTTTTGAAAATGACTTTACAGCAAGTCAATTTTGCCCAAATTTTTACTGAAACTTCAACATGCATACAAACTAAAAGTCACAAAAAATTATACTTCTATCTGACCTATTTTAGGAGATATAAAAAGATGCTGACAGGGGCGGGCACATTGTGTCCCCCCGTTCTGATGAGGATTATACTTAAGATGACCTGACAGTCTGCATAATCTCGCCCCCAAAGAACCTACAATAGCAATAGAAAGTGCTGTTTCCCAAGCATTACCTCGAGATAGCGACGCGATTCATCCTCGACTAATATGAGCACATTAGTCGCTAACTTTTGTCTTTGAGATGGCCGACGACATAACATTTATCTTCTAGAACACCTTTTCTCAAATTGCTTTAATCACTTATTACTACTGTGAATTTATTTATGTTCAAATGATCTTGCGGTTCCCATTTCTAAGGCCATTGTCATGAAATATACGACGTTACTTTTGTTACTATTATATACATGCTCATATTTTCCATGCTTCAGCTAATCCGTGTCACATGTAAAATGCGCTTTGCTTACCACCGTAGAGCAGTTATGCAGTTCGGAAACCTTGGTTACGAATTAAATTCCACCTTGTCATCATTTTCATGCAGTCTAGTAATCGCATGTCGACAGGGCGTGATAAGCCAGTCAAGAATTCTTGGAGAGATCAACGCTGAAGCTGAAGAAGAGGAAATAACGTGATGCAGAGAATGAAGGAGCTATCTATCAGGCGTGGAATGACGTGACCCTCATGACGACAGTCAAATCGTTACGGGAAACTGTATTTGGAAAGAGGAAGAGTGATTCGACTACTTAATATGAAGGATGATGATTGATGACTGATTTGATATTTAGTTTAACCTTATGCACTCTCTTCAAGAAAGTTCGGATTATCTTTTCTATTGCTTTATTGCATATGCATGAAGAGAAAACTTTACATATCAGCGTCGTAGAAAGCACAAATGAAAATATGATAATGCCTCTAAAGCATTCATTCCTTGCTTTTTATGGCTTTTCTATATTTGCTAGTTACGTATGAAAAGCGATTTATTGAAATGTAGGCTACTTTACTTCCTCGATAATTTTGTCTATTTCGTCTATGCGGACATTATTACATATTATCTGTAAAGAAATTGAGGAAAATCCAAGGTTTTGATTTAATAATTCAATCAATTTGATAGTATCGTTAATTATTTTCTGTTGCTATCTGGTTGCCATCATCAGACCATGTGAAAATAGTCACACAACATCATTTTTAGACGTTTAGGGTGTGAAATCTGCCGTTTGAAATTTCATGATATAATTAGCGCACGTGCTCGAACGAGTTTGTAATATTTAGATCGTATAATTCATATTTCTAACAAACATTCCGTTGTGAAATGCCTTGCAAGGCGTGCCTGTATTCAAAGGGCGTTTCCTGTTCTGAACAGCTTTTAAGTGTTACGAGCAATTCGTTATACATTAAGGATAAATTGCGGATAAATCTATTCGTTATCGGTGAAACAGTGTAACAACTAACATCCGATTCTTGTATGAACTTCTACATTGGAAGCACCACAAGAACACTCCACATCAAGTGCAGAGAACGTTCCACAAATTCCACCTCATCAATGTACAAACATCTTCAAAATTGTCAGACAACACTTTTTTTCAACATCAATTCTAATCCATGATTCAGATGAAGCTAGCCTACATTTACGAAAAGCGTTCCTCATCAACAAATTAAGCCCAAAGATCAATGGTAAATCAGAACTCGAACTTTACAGAGATTTTTTTTTTATATAGTGCTACGTAATATTTTCTATCATGTTGCATCACTTTATTATTTCACTTTATTCATTTTATATTTATCACTTTACTCACATCGTTTCATTTCCTCGTCCTCCTTCTGTAAGATCACTGTCAATTTCTACTGTCTTTTCTGTTGGCAAAATGTAGTCCAATACTATCTGTCTCATACTCACGTTTCTATTCCACTTTTCTTACTCATGAAATCTTATTACCCTTCATGTAATGTAAATTTTGAATTTCGTGCATGTAAATGTTTTCCATATATGCCTGACGATGATCATCTAATGAAGATCGAAATTAATTGCTAAAATAAAAATTTACAATTAACATCAATATTTATCTTGACTGTTCCCAACCAATAACTTGAAAATTCTTTGTACAATGGGCATTCTAAGACTTAAATTGATTAAGATATTTTTCGATATCACAGTAGAATTGTTGAATACTCCAAAAGTAAAAAAAATTGTAGTTTCTTATGTGGCACAAGGTTCTGAAAGGATTAGCAGTCTTCCTCGTTGCAATGTTGACGTGTGTCACAAGTCAGTATAAAAATATAGGACATCCTCCGATTTCTCAAGGACCAAAGTTACTTCAACAGGATGAATAGTTTACTCTGTTGATTGCACTGACTGCGGTAAATCACAATGCTGGCGAGACTAGCTAAGTTACTCGTGTAAATTAGCGCAGAACGGCTCCTCGATTGATGTGAATAGTTTGCAATGATTGAGTATTCGAATTAGGAGGACCAACGAATCGACTGGCAATGTGACGAGATAGTTAAGCGCAAGTCAAACTTCGAGAAATTTTCTTGATTGGCTCTCTAAACGAGTTGACTGTGGTCTTCAAACAGCTCTCACCTGAACTTCTCCCACTTTTATAATAATAAAGCGTTTATTCTTTAAATAATGGAAATCGAAAGCTACAATGAAAAGTCACCTGAATACAATCAGCAATAATTTGAAATTACAAGAAGACAGCGTGTCAAATCAAGACATTCCTTTCATAACTATCGCTTAAAGCGCTCATTAAATACCCGGAAAGAGTAAAGGAAAAATCCTTTGCTACGACGTACTGTTCGCCTTTTTGGAAGAAGAAAGCGTCCTGAGTTTGCGTGGATGGGCAAGTGACGATGCAATATATGATCTGGATTCATTATTTGCTCCAACAGCCTGAGACACAAGTTATCTGTTCGGGTGATAGACTAGGCAAGCATTCATTTGAACAATTGCTACCACACAATAGTCTGTGAAACCGACCTTGAGCCCTTTCGAATTGATTCGACTCGGATTTGGACAATGACACATACACTGATGCACAGTACTCAAATAGCGATCTAATCAAAGAAATATAAGTCAATTTGAAGGCAGAATTATTCAAAGATCGACGTAAAATTCTCATCTATAAAACCGACGTGGTGCTTTCTTCAGAACATAATTGCAATGAGTAGAGCAAGTAGCATAACAGTTGAACCAGACACCAAGAATCGATAGTTCGGTCACATGTTCAATATTCGACAGACAATAATCAGAAACGGTAGACCACTTCTTAATCGGAAGAGATTTGCATTTTTTAATTTATTTCAAGATCCATCGACTCTGACCACTTTAAAAGTTTTTCATGTTATCTTGTAATATGGTCATTGTTTCTGTCATTATAGAGAGGAAAGCATAAACTGATGTCATCGGCATGAACAATCAAATGACAATGAGAAAAATCGATTTCACTTGTAGAGGTAGAAAGAGCAAAAAAGATAGGGACCCAAAATCGATCCTTGGGGAATACCTGAGGTTATTGCAACTGGTCGACTACAGGTTGTCCCGATCCTGAGAACAAACTGAGAACGATTAGTCGATAGTCGTAAATCCATCTAATAAACTTGTTTGGAAAGCTAAATTGATTAAAACGATTCAGTACATGTTCAAATTTTAAACGAGCGAGTGCCTTTGAAAAGTCGTAAGACACAGCAACAGCTCCAACAGTCCTCTGATCATCAGGATAACGGGTGGTCATGCAGTGAGAGCAGAGCACATGCTGATGGGGAGCCTGGTCTCAATCCAAATTGCTGATCGTGATAATGTTCAAGCATTTTATCCTTCATGGAATTGAGGATTATAGTCTCCAGAATTTTGCTTGTAATGGAAGTATACTGATGGGACGTAAACTGTCTATCGTTGGTGCTGGATGTCTTTGGGATTGATGTAATATCCCTCGCTTTCCAAAACGATGGTACTTCGGCGTTTTTAAAGAAATACGAAAAAGTTCACATATAGGCTTAGCGATTATCTGGGCGATGTGCTTATAAATGATTGCCTGGAAGTCTAATGTAGCCTTACCTTTCTTCACTTTCTCTATGAGAGTTTGTATGAGCACTGGAGTAACCAAAGGATCCCATTCGCAACTACTGTTCTGATCGTTGGCACAAAGGCATAACTGAAAATTTGTAACCTCCGAGTCCAAAAAGACTGATGTCAACCTGATATTTATCATTTCAACACCCGACTCTAGGCTATCGTATTGGGAGAGCATTGCTGTCAGCAACGTTTTAGCCTTTGTGCCCACATGCTCGTTTGTTGATCTCCACATGTCTTGGGCTGCAATCCTCTTCGACCATGAGATCTTAGATCTCCATATCTCGTTTCTCACCTTTAACTTTAGGTGCTCGTACAACGGGAAGTTTTGACTTTGAAACTCTGACCATCTCATATTTATTAGGTCTTTGATTACACTGGTTATCCATGGCTTGTCTCGAGGAGAAAACGATACAGTTGATGGTGGAATTGACTCGCCAACAGCGCGATTCAGAGTCTCATGAAACTTCGTGCACTTTTCTTCAATACATGGATTGTCACAGTTATTCATTATCCAAACTTCAGAAGATGTGCATCCACCAGTGAGTTCCCCTCTTGTTGGAAAGTAGCTTCCGTGTTTTCATCACCAAAGAAAGGTTCTGACTTATCTCTTCCATCTAGTTACCGTGCTATCAGCATACTTCCAATTGCTGGCAAGATTTTGAAGCAGTGATTAACCAACATATTGTTAACTTCTTTGAAACTCATAACCTTCTGTCAGAAGAACAGTATGGCTTCAGGCACTCTCGATCAACTGCAAATCTTTATTCATACGTCTCTGAACATGTGAGTCGCGTTCTTGACAGACAAGGTGGGACGAAATCAGTCGCCCTGGATATTTCCAAGGCATTCGATAAAGTCTGGTATCAGGGACTCCTTAAGAAGCTTAGGTCTTATGGAATTGTTGATCAACTCCATAAACGTCTTGCTTCTTTCCATAGTGACCGGCAGATATCTGTCGTCTTAGATGGCCAAACGTCTTCCACCAAAAGATCAATTATTTTCAATCTTTTTCTGAAGTACATCAACGACCTCCCAGACTGCGTAGTGAGTACATTCGTGATGTATGCAGATGACATGACACTTTTCAATTCCTGTGAGCGACTAGCAAAGAACACTCAGCAACGTCAGCGGTTATGAGACGTCTTAATGAAGATCTACGAAGGGTTTCTGAATGGGGCGCCAAATGGCTTGTTACTTTCAATCATTCAAAAAACTCACGAGTTATTAAAGGAGATGATGACCAACATGTCATTAAGACATTGATGGCTAGAATACTCCAGACATCCATGCATTAAGATGTCAGACAATAGGATCGTAGAACAAGATTAAATCTCCCTCCATGGATTAGCGGCTATTAAAGACCTGTTGTCATGGAGACTGTATATCCGTTCCATCAGCAAGCAGGCAGCTCAACGCATGGGTAGCCTCCATGGTGTCAGCAGCTATCCTCCACCACAGACTGTCTGCTTTCTTCACAAGTCCACTGTTCTTTCTCTGCTGGGAGTATTGTTGCCATCTGTGGGCAGGCGCCCCACAAATGCAACTAGTAGTTAGATTTGCGGACGCACTGTTAGTGGATACGAACATGGATAGGAACATGTTCCGAATTGCGAATGCGAACATGGATAGGAACATGTTCCGAATTGCCAATGGATGCGAACATGGATAGGAACATGTAAATAGGAACCGCGTTCCGATTGATAGGCGAATTGAGATCATACTTAATGATTCGGTACACTTATTTGTGTGTTGGGATCGGAACGGCTTGTTCCGAAATTGAATTAGAGTATGTGAATTAGAATAGGGATGCGAACATCTATTTCGGTACTTAAACAGGTGTTTGTTTTGAGACTACTTGCTCAAATGCGACAATTGTGGCCATTGTGACTATGATGACAATTTTATTTATTTTCATAACTAGGTTAAGTTATAAATATGTAAAAGTTGCTTGATGGTTAGTTTCCCAATTTCATGGATTGTTGCAAGAGACCTTGGCTATTCGCTAAAGGCTATAGAAACTGTTACAAATCTAAATGAAAATATCAAAGCTGGTGATTTAGTTGAACGACTAATGGATCCGGATGAGCATACCATGAATGTTAATTTGGATCGTAGTTGGATAGAAGATTTCTCAATGCTACATTATAAAGACAGTGAAATTAGGAGGATGAAATTGGAACTTTCTGAAACGGAGATAAAAAAAGTGAAACCTTCAATTGATTTATCGAAATGTTCTATCAATGAAAGTGACTTCAGAAAGAAATTAGAAACAGAGACGTTTAAACTATTATGTGAACGGAACTGCATTAGGTGTTTTGAACGGGAAAAATCCCTTCTCTTGTTACCATGTTCTCATTTTGTCATGTGTTCTACATGCTATATGCCCTTGAAAACTACATTTTGTCCCCTTTGTGATGAAGAAATAATTTCAACAGTCACTGTATATCGTTCATAATGAGTCATCATGCGTGTCTGTGATTGGTTGCTATTGTGCAGCTTTTGTATATAAGGTTATCACACTTCTATTACAACCATACTTGTTGAGGATTGTAGACATTAATAAACATGCCATTTACCACGATCATTCCTGTTTCAATTATTCACAAAGACAATCTGTTTACTAGCAAGATTTTCTACTCTGCAAATGATGTTATTGGTTACAAAGCTGATCTCATAGATCTGATGGAGGATATTGTCACATTCTATCATTGTGAAGATGATATTGAACTTCAGAAACTCTTAATGAGGACATTGACCAATGCCCTTACGCGAGTACTACGATTTTGGCTCGATGAAGTGTTCAAGCCTTTGAGTTTGACGGAAGCTATTCCACAGAGTTCTCGTTGCTATTGTGAAATGAGAACACAGAAATTGAAGACTTGTTTGCATGATATAATCGTATTTAGCCACTATGACGAAAATGGTGGTAAATTCAAGGTGGACATGTTTACCGGACCCCGTCGATGAGCGTCAATGTGGCAGTGCAAGATGACCGGGACATAATCAAGTTTAGAGCATACTATGCTAATCTTTTAAAAGTCTTCGCTTCAAAACCATGCTGTTCATGCTGTCCTCTATCAAAGGATTTAATGTGTAATATAGAACAGCTTATAACTGCAACGACTCAGACCTGGAGTGATGTTGATGACTGCGACCTACCATCTGTTACCGTTTGACTTTGTTGCACGGAACTAAGCAAAAATGTATATTTTCATAAATGCTTTGCTTTTAACACAATAAAAATGACTGCAAAACGAAAGGCATCTTTTTCTCGGAAGAATGGTTCTTTTAGACCTTCAAGTCAGTTTAAGAAGGCGTTGCGAAAGTTAAACAGCATGCGAAACAATAAAGTTAAGTGCAAATTAATTCAAAACTCAAGTGATGATTTCATCCGTGATTTGGCTTTTGCAATACACAAATGCCTCCCAATATACAAGCCTTTATTGAGTACTGATTCTCTAAACAGCATTAGAAAATTTTCAAATCCAAGAAGCAGTGATATGAAAAGGCGGAACTTAGTTCAGCGTGGAGGTGGTGGGTTTTTGAATATGTTGAATGATATTGGAAACAGCATTTACAATGTACTCAACAGTCCACTAGGGAAAGTTGTAGCAGGTGCCGCAGTGTTGCTATAGACGACGAATCATGGATTGACACGTCATCATTGATTGATGACTCATGTGAATATGTATATAAGAGAGACGCGCTTGTACTCTTTAATCACTTTCAAGCTATCATTCATCGCTGACGGTTGAAAAGCTCCGAATAAGTACAACATTGAATTATGTCTCAAAAAATGTTTATAGTTAGAGAGGAGAGCGACTCATTTGAACGTGATCTCTTTAAATTCCGACCGACAAGGAAGGTTCAAGGGATTGGAAATACCTTTTACTTCCAAACGTTGAGCTATGGTGACGATGGTTTCTACCTTCAAGTTCCATTTTTCCACAGTAATGGTATGTCTTCATCTGGATATAGCAACATGAGACAAATGCGAGTGACCTTTCCGAAATGGCAGCAGATGATACTCAAAACCATCGACTCTTTGGTGAAGGAATGCGTTGTGTTGCCCGAAAGTGCTCCTACACATTGGAGGAAGGCGTTAGAGGAAGGAAGTGGCTATAAGGATTTACCCGAGTTCAATACGCTATTCTTGAAATTGTCCTATCACTTTCAAGCATTCAATCTACTTGGAAATACAATGGAGTGTGATGATCTGAAGCGCGGACGATACATGGGTTTAATACACGTCAACGGACTATACATTGGTGCTCACGGCTCAACCGGAAAAGTGGCATCGTTACAAATGAAAGTTCTACAGTTGGTTTATGAGCCAATGCCGATTGATAAGTGTCTAATCACCATCGATAAACCTACTTCAAAAGATGGGAAGGATGTTGAAGAATGCAAAAAGCGGGGACGGAAATCCAAGGAAGGGAGTGTTAAGTTGAAATTGAAACGCCAAGATGCTCAAATTGACGCGAGAAGTTATTTTAATGCTGACATTGATGAGGAAACACAAATGCTGTGAATGTGAAATGAAAGTTTCTAAATGTAAATAAAGTTGTTATGGAACATGACTTGTTTTATTCTAAGCAAACTGGTGGGTGTTGGTCTTTAAAGCTTTTGAAATTTCAGGATGACAGATTTTCGCCTATTCACTGATCGCACAATGTGTGTGGCCGGACCAAGTCAGTCCGGTAAAACTACTTTTGTAGCTCAATTACTACAATTTAGAAATGAGATGTTTAATAAAGAAATTAAAAGAGTTAAATGGTGTTATGGCATATTTCAACCACAACTACATTCTGCACTTCGCCAGAAAGGTTATGATGTGAAGCAAGGGTTACCGACAACTGAAGACATCAAAGCAGGTGACTTAATTGTGCTAGATGATCTATTGCGTGAAAGCAAATCATCGAAAGATGTAACTGAAATGTTTATTCAGACAGCACATCATAGGGAAGTCTTCATAATCTATATCACCCAAAACATTTTTGATGGAGGGAAAGAGCAAAGAACTAGGAGTTTGAATACACATTATTTGGCAATATTTAAAAATCCAAGAGACAGCAGTCAGATACATCATCTCAGTAGACAGATATTACCTCAACAACCTAAAGTTCTTTCAAAAATATATGAAGATGTAACTAAGAAACCACATGTCTATCTATTTATTGATCTAACCCAGGAATGTCCGGAACGACTTCCATTTCGAACTAATATCATACCTAATTCCGTTGAACCAATGACAGTTTTCTCGGTTCACAGCTAGTTTTAAGCAATGTACTTTGTTGCCTTATTATTACAAACATGTCGTATTCAAAGATGGTAGTCATTCCTCAAGAGGAGTATATACAATTGACTACATTACAAAGTGCACAAGAAGTCAAAAATATAGATCAACCTATTACGAATCAACTTAAGGAACTAACACAAAAGGATATGGAAATTCAGAAGATTAAGGATCCCTATCGACGAATGCAGTTAGCAGCTGAAAACATTGATGAGAGGCGACAGATTCGTGATAAGTTGCGACGATTTATAACCTTGTCAACACCTCGACCATATCGTGTGCGCGCTGAGCGATTATTTGACTTCATTGATCCACATGTGAAGTTCAGTGAGAGAGGGGAGATAATAGATGAAACAACTGGTGATGTTATTAGAAATAGTCACATAGATGACCTTCTGCAATATGCTGTCAGAGATGTAAGGCGAAAACTAGGTGCACCACAAGGGTGGTCATATTTTCAGAAAATTTTATCTGATCAAAATGTACCACACAATATTATTGGAGGACCGACTGTGAATGAGTTGGACAAGGGTCACTTACAAGATGAAACAAAAAGTAAAACACCCACGATGGCGGTCAAGCGAGAGCTTGCAGATCCCGATGATCTTCAACCAAAAAGAGCTACTAGGCGCTCAATGCGTGTTGGAAAGGATTATAGTAAATATTAAGCAAATATAAATTAAGCTTTGCTTCTCCCATATCATGTCGCTACAAAAGTTTTGCTGCTGTTTGAAATCTGCGCTCGAAGGTAAAGCAGAAGAGGGCATAGAGGTTGATATCAATTGTGTTAGCAGTTGCTGTGGGAGTAATACGCGTGCAAATCAGAACAAAGACGATGAGTACAGCAGTGAAACTCAGAAAGATTTATTACCACTTAAATCATCCCGCAAGTTTCAGTCGTCCGGAGGTTCTAGCTCGTGCAGCAGGTGTGGGGATAGAGAAAGTCAAGAAGTGGTTGAGGAGTCAACCGACTTACACTCTTCACAAAAATGCGAGAAAGCGGTTTCCAACGAGAAAATATGTTGTTAACAATATAGATAGTCAATGGCAAGCGGACTTGGCTGACATGCAACAGATATCATAATACAATGATGGCTATAAATACATCTTAACCGTAATAGATATTTTATCTCGCTATGCTTGGGCACGTGCGCTGAAATCTAAACGAGGACCAGAAGTTGAAGCGGCTTTTCAGAGCATTTTCGATGAGGGGCGTGTTCCGCAAAGAATACAGACCGATCAAGGGAAGGAATTCGAAAACTCTCATGTTCGAAGTCTCCTTAAAAGTCATAATGTGGAATTGTTTAGTGTCAAAAGTGCTTATAAAGCTGCCATGGTTGAGAGGTTCAATCGCATACTGAAGACAAAAATATGGCGCTATTTCACTGCAAAAAATACACATGTTTGGATAGGTGAGCTGCAGAAATTTGTTAAGAATTACAATGAAAGCTACCATCGAATCATTAAGATGAAACCTGTTGATGTTACCCCAGATAATGCGATGGATGTATGGCTTCTATTGTATGATAAGAAAGCGAAAAACATTTCCAATGAAAAGAAAATTAATGTTGGTGATAGAGTTCGGATTTCAAAGGTTAAGTCTGCATTTGAGAAGGGGTATCTGCCTAATTGGACTGAAGAAGAGTTTTTTGTAGATGAAGTAAATACAAAATTTAGACCCACCATGTATAAATTAATAGATTACCATGGCAATCCAATTGAAGGAAAATTTTACTCTTATGAATTGCAAGTAGTAGACAGAAGTGAAGAGGTGTATATGATTGACAAAATAATTAGGAGGAAAGGTCATGGCAATCAAAGGAAATATCTAGTTAAATGGAAAGGATATCCTGATTCATTCAATAGCTGGATAACGCACCAGGATCTACAAAATGTGGAGGTGGGAGACACTCGTAACTTTTAAGCTAATATAGCATGTGACTTCTTACATATATGAGGTCAACATGTCTACTGACTTCAACATCATTCTTCCAAGCAATAGCAACCCCAAGATATTCCCAAGTAACAAACCATCTCTATACTCTGTTGAATTCGCTAATCCAATTACTCTGCATGGACCCCATGAAGTTGCTCTAACTGAAATTACTTATTACAACGATATCAGTTTGCTAAAAAACAATTATTTTGAATTACATAAAGAAGTGCGAGAGAAGGATGATTGTTTTCGCATATTTCACAATAGTCTACATGGTACATGGGCTTTTCATCATCTAACTTAACATCCTTTTTCAACATCTTTACCATCTGTCCAAAACATGATTAAAATTCAAAAGGCATTTGCAACGTCAACTTTTGATTCTAAGGTTCCCACAATGAGCTTGCAAGATACAGAAAAGGAAATCGGTAGAATGTTTGAACGAATAAATGATCTCTTCAAGCTGACTTTGAATAAATTCTACAAACCAGTCATAAAGGGGTCAACAAAATTGATGAAGGAAGGGAAGCATGTTCTTCTTGTATTAGGTAAGGATTTGAGTCATACTTTTGGATATTCCAGAACAACTTTCTCATCAAGGTATTGGTACAATGGACGTGGGTGGAATTCGGAGAGGAAAGTCACTGATTTTCAATGTAGAATTGTGCCATTGTATGCATTACAAAAAAGGAGCATCCGAGTAAAAAATAAATTTGAGGTCATTAGAAGTGTTGAAGACTTTGCAAGAAAGTTTCAAGGATCAGTGCCAGAAACGTTAATGACTTGTGAATATAAGAAAGAGAAAGTAACTTTATTTACTGTTGAAACGGAGGCAGAATTTATTGTTTTTACTAAAAAGACACCATTGGAAAAGTCTGAGTCCGCTGTTACTGAATTCGGATTAGAAATGATTGGGATGTTTAAGGGCCTTGAAAGCGCACCTTGGTTGACAGAGTTAAATGATACATTCAAGGTTCAATTGTCCTCTTCTAAACTCAAAGCATCAACAAATGCTTCATGGGATATCCACGTATACAGCGAAGACATATTGGGTGATGAATTGTCTACTTCCAGTGAACTTGTAAAAAGAGTTAATTTGAACATTGAAAGCTTGAAAACGCCATCTGAATTGTGTACAAAGTTAAATGAGTTTGGTGTAGATTACCTTGATGCAGATGAATATCACTTTTCTTATGATCCGCATAAGAAACGCATGATTCTAAAGGTAGGGAAGAACTCTCTTATCAAGCTGCATAGCGTGTTAACGTCCACATTGGGATTCGCAAAATCAACTATTTATGAAGGCACATCAATAGGCGATACAGCCCCATCACTAGAGCGTGATATAAGTAACTTATACGTCTATTGTAACATTATTGAATATACAAGGGTTGGCGACATTGAGGCCCCACTTCTGCGCACATTTCCACTCTCATCTGTAAGGAAGCAACTAATCAATCGAGAATTTATTAACACGATGTATGTACCAATGAGCAGAAATGTCATCAATAGAATTGACATATCAATTCATGATGACACAGGTGAAGTAGTACCATTCTGTGGTGGTGTTACTGTTTTAACACTACACATCAGGACACGAGATTAAGGCTTTACGCTATTGTGGGATCTATAATTATCTACAGGACATGATGTCAGGCATTTACAGTAGACCATCCTATCAGAGCGGCTATCCCGTGTTTGCTGGAGGTAGACGACAAGTTGGAGGAGGCATATTCGGTGCACTAAGACGTATGGTTCTCCCAACACTCAAAAAGTATGGCGTACCATTCATGAAGCGGGTTGGAAACAGAGCTTTAGACTTTGGTGCAAATGTTGCAGCTGATGCACTTCAAGGGGAGAATATCGGTGAATCCATGAAATTGCGTGCACAGCAATCTGCCATAGACGCATTAGATGATTTAACAAAGACGAGGCGTACAGTTCGGAAGAAACGTAGGAAGTCAAGACAAGTTGGATCAGGCCGAGTTACTAAGCAAAGGCTTAGGAGAAGTAAAAAGCCCACCAGAGCAGCACGTTCTAAATCAGGACGTCGTGTGAAAGCAAGAAAGCGCAAACGAAATTCCACAGCGACTGGAAACAAGTCAAAACGAAGGAAGACAACATATTTGTAAAGCTAATACGATGCAGAGTATCAATTCGGCTTTGTGTTTCTTTGATTCACCGCCTCATCAAACTGACATTATTTCCTCAACTATTGTTGATATAGTCCCCACAACAAATATCGATGGTAACCAACAGCCTATTCAGTTTGATATACCTGGTAATCCTCAAGATTATATTGACTGTCAATCCATTGATTTAGAATTGTGTATACAAATTAAGAAGACTGATGGTACCAATATTGATTCAACTAAGGATAAAGTGGGATTGACAAATCTTCCTATTGCCAGTCTATTCTCAGATGTGTATTTAATATTGAATGACAAACAGATTGAAGGAGGGGATCGAGCATACATAAATACAATGACGCAATTTCAGAAGCAAGCTAAACAGTCACACTTGCAAGTTGCCGGCTGGTATGATGATCAGCAAGGGAAATTTGATGAGGTTTCAAATGGAGGTTTAAAAAAACGAATGGAATTGACTGCAGATTCAAAGGAATTATACTTGAAAGGACCTGTCTATCTTGATTTCCTTCGTCAATCTAGATATCTACTATCACAGGTTAAAATGCAAATAAAATTTATTCGTGCAAATCCTGAGTTCGCGTTAATGGCTTTTGGAGCTACAAACTATCAAATCAACATAAGTAGTGCCGTGCTCAATGTAAGGAGAGTAACAATGAACTCGTCAGTCATCAACGAGCATGCGACAGGATTGAGGAAAGGCAATGCAATATATCCAGTTAATCACAGTGTGTTAACAAACTTCACAATTGGTGCGGGATCATCCTCTCATGCCTACCCAAATCTTTTTCCCACTGCGATGCCGAAGGCGGTGTATATCACATTTGTGGAAAATGAGTCATTTATTGGTGCTTTTGAAAAGAATCCATTTAATTTCCAACACTTTAACGTTAGTAAACTAGCACTCTATCAGGATGGAAAATTTGTTGCTTGCAAAGCTTATGAGCCTAATTTTAAAGAGGGCAAATTTGCACGTGAATATGGTTCTACTTTCACTGCACTGAGCATGTTTAACACAGATGATTCAAATGGAATTACAATGGATATGTATAAAAATGGTTACTTCTTCATTATATACAAACTCACAGCAGATGCAGATCTAGGCGGTGAAAGCGTAGGAGTTACAAAGCCTGGTAATCTACGACTAGAGGTGTCATTTGAGTCACCTTTGAAGAAAACAATTACTTGCCTCATTTATGCTATCTATGATAGCAAAGTTGAGATAACAAGAATGAGAGACTTGACTGTCAGCTATCAGAGATGAGTAACCTAAGCAACACTGAAATCTTGAGGAAAATGGGAAATGCTCATCCCTACTCCAAGTCAATATTTCTTGATGTCTTTTCTAGAGATAATTTACCTAATTTAATTCCTTTCTATCCTTGTTCGCTTATCATCAATACGGACAGCAACAATCTTCCTGGAAAACATTGGGTTGCAGTGTACATCAATCGCTATAAAGTGGCTGAATATTTTGACTCTCTTAATCTACCTCGCTTACATGACATTGCACTATGGATGAATAGGTTCTCCTGGACGATTAAGAAAGTTACATCGTTTCCACTCCAAAGCAATGTATGAGCTGGCGGTTATGTGCTATATTTCATCAACGAGAGACCATTGAAAAATAACTAAAAGTGTTTTACAACTTTTTTCGAAAGACTGCTATAAAAATGATGTAATTCTTACAAAGTATATTGAAACTGTTTTGTAATAAAGTTTTATTTTATACGTAAATATCCTTGTTTTATGTTCCAAATCGTTGGGTTTAGAGGGAAAGCAAAACATGTTTACATTTCAATATGTATTTACAAATATACAGTTCTTTTCTAAATATTTACATAGCTACAATGTAGATTTCACAAATATTTTTCTCAAATCACATAGGATGGGAGGAACATCATTTATGTCTTTAATGCCGGTTATCACAATCTTTCCATTATGGAATATCATCTGTGCTGCTGGAAATAGTTCCACTTCATAAGTGAGATTATTTGATGATGTGACTTTACGAAAGTCATAATGATAGTTCAATTCACATAACACAGTCATTGTCTTCACTTCCCATTCAGATAATGAGTCACTAAGTAAATTTTCCAACGTAGAATGTAGATATGGTAGATCACCATCAGTGAAGCCACCAACACACTGGATTGTTCCATTAGGAAACAAAAGGATAGTCACATATTTATCCTTCCTCTGTATCCTCCATGTTAACATTGAGGGTCTTCCCAGATGTAGATTCGTTGTCGGCTTCATCTTGTGTTTCATCAATAACCATTGCTTTCGATTGGGAATGTTCCGCTCGATTTCTTGAAGATTGAGTTTTGAGTTTACTTTTGAAGTTAACATGCGATTCACGACTTCCATCCGCTTGATGTCCTCCATCCTTAATGAATGAAATCATATGTGGTAGTATCTCTTTTGTAAAGTTTCTCCATGTGACGTCACTGAAACGGAAAAATCGATAGTCAATATCTTCTCTCTTTGGTGAACAGACGTATAGCTTGACGGTAGAGTCACACTTTATCCATACCTTTTGATCGAGGGGAATCTTCATCCGTGTCTTATGGTTTTCAATCAGATCAGCGAAGTCTTTCAGTGAAGATAATGCGTCAAGGCTAATGCAAACGCCACGATGTTTTCCACCACTATTTGTTATTAAGTGACGAAAGACTACTTTCTTAGAATTTGTTATGTGAATGCTTTGTGAGTCATTTAATTTCCATGTTCTAATGCAATGAGGCATGTTTTCAAATATAAAGCTAAATTCATCTGTTTGCATAAAGCTTGCTATTTTACATCTCAACATATCGGAATGATGTTGAGTGCTACGTCTTCAATTCATAGTAGGACTACCTATGTTTTAGTAATTATTTCTACACATCGGAAAGATGTAGAAATTTCATTTTATATTTAATCTACCTATATATTATTAAGCATAACTACGCAGAAATGTAGTGATTGGTTAGTTTACTTTGTTAAATTTCTTAAACTTCTACGTCACCTGTAGCAGGCAGGCATCTCCTTCTATTTGAAGGTGAGGGAAGACCTAAACTATAGTGTCCATATGGTAGAGATAGATTTTTATTCAACCAACAGCGCTTACCCTCCCAAAGTGAAAGTCCTCGCTTTCTAAATGATTTTGTAGTGACTACGTGATTTTTTGAATTTATAATTGTCATTTCCTCATTTGTATCTTTCTCACTGTAGTACACAGTCCTGTAATCATTATGATGTAATTTTTTAACTGCAGCTCTCTGCACTCCTTTTGCCCGCTTGATGCTATCACAAGTTGAATCTAGATATTTCATTGAATACATTTTTGATTTTAACAAGATCATTTCCTCAAGCAACTTTCCCGCACACTCATCCTTAAAACAACCTAATCTGGCTCTGTTTGTTACTGAGTATAGTCGGTGATGACTGTCATAGTTTGAAGAGTCAAATTTTTCACTAAAATATAGCAGTGCATCCTCCAAGCTGACAGATGGTGAGGTGTACAAACATAGGAAAAAACTATCGGTATCACCTCCACAAAGCCGCGTTCTATTTATCTGTGGACATCTTTTCAAATCATTGTAGTATAACTGGTACATTTCCAATTTGCTATAGTCAAGTACCGCCTGACCAACAAAAATCAATTTATTCAACATTATTGAAGGTTTATACATTTCCATACCAACTAGATCTTCATCAAATATCTTATGCTGTACATAGAGAGGATGATTTGATAATTTTCGACATTGTTCCACGCTGTTTACTAATTTGAATTTTCTCCTTCGTCTTACATATTCCATTGTTTTACCATATAAAAAATTATTTTTCAACTTATAAAATGACTTTTCAAAGTTGGTACTTGATTGAGCTCTCTTTTGTGAATTCATATCAATGTACGTTCTCAACCATGGCTTTTGTGTGAACTTTATACCGTTGTGAATTTCTGTGATTTTCATACCCATGGATAAATAAAATTTTAATATTGAATAGTGTACAACATAATTTTCCCTATTGAATTGATGAAGCAAGAGTTTTTTAGTTGAACTGAATTTAGTGTCTGGTCTTATTTTCCTATGTAAATCCTTCATATAAGTTGAGAACATATTTTGCTCTACGGTCTGCATCTCTGGCGCTAATGGGAAATCGGCAGTGTCATCATGTATGCTTGCAGGATATTCCAAGTTCAAATCAAAAATATAGCCAATTTCACCATCATCATCGATAGCTTGTATATTTTCTTCGTTTAGAAAATAGCTTACTTCACTATCATTCAACCATTTAAAATTTGAATGTGGTAGACTCTTACTGAGGGAAGAACCGTAAAGGTTATTGACATCAATGTAGGATAAGTGACGACTTTCATTTGTATTATTTTGTAATTCCGAAATGCGTGCACGTGCTCTGTGAATGTTCGTAAAAGTCATTCCACCCCTTATTCCCCTTTCGAAGAGATTATACATACTTTCATCTTGTATGTAGTGTGGAGAATCATTAGATGTCAAATTTAAAGCTGAAGTAAAGCTAAGATGTGGAAGGCTAACGAAATGGACAGGATCTACTTCATCTTCACTTTGACTTAGTGACCTAAAAACTTCAAAAATATCTGCCAGTAATAATACATCCAGTTTCAAATATGCAAGCATGTAATCACCAAAATTGTTACAATTGAAAGCAAACCACGCATTACTAGCGTGCTCATATTCTTCATCTGAACAATGTTCACGAGTGAGATCATTATAAAATTCACATTGTGGTGGCAGACATTTTTCTGACAATGTATTTAGACTTTTGAAATAACAATAGGGAAACACTCCCTTTTGATAAAGAATATCATCTGTTAACAGGGGAAATTCATTTCTTAGTTTTTCTACATGTTCATAAACTTGCAATCCTCTTGCTAACTCACTCAATGATGCACTTAAAAATTGATAAGAATCTAAGAATTTTAACTTGAAGTAGATTGTTTTTCCTTTGTATTCGTTCACAGGGACGCTGGCGGATAGAGTTATATACTTTTCAGCTGTTGCTGCTACTACTTCCAATTTCCATGACTTCTTCTTTCCAACTGCTTTATAGCAAACGATATGACTATCATAATTCTTAAAATTATGGAAGAAGATGGGTAGTTCCTGCCTATTTAGTTTTAATCGAAGATTGCATTTACTGCATATTGTTTGTCTATATCTTCCTGTTAAATGGTCGTGATCTCTTGCTTTTATGCAATCATCACTAAATACAGCTTTACATTTATTACAATTTTTTACATTTTTATGTTTTTCTTCTTTATCAGAAGAAAGAGACATTGGTTGCCGGCTTATTGCACGCTGATTATCATATAAGTTTTGAGCTATATTTTCTAGGTGATCCAAGAAGTCCATAATACAATTCTCTCCTTTGAAGACATAATATTTGTTTTCAAATCTGGACTGGAGAGCTTTATGCCAAACATGATAAACACCAACTGCTGCCGGTTTGTGTACTTTATAATCGATGTAGCACTCTATATCTGCATAAACAACTAAAGGAGGACTTAATTGATATTCCATGCTACTTGTGCTTACCTCTAGTTGTTTAGGCATTCTTTCTATTTGTGCCTTTCCACGAACACAAAATTGATGATGTCGCTCCAAAGTTGTCTTATATGTAAACGATTGGGTACATCGATCGCAGAAATGTTTGTATCTTCTATTTATTTTTCTATATAATCTTGATAGTTTTCTGATTCCACAATAGTGTGCACGTTCATTGTTTATAATTAGTAGTATATTCACAGTTCGTTTACCAATAAAGTTGCTGCTATATCGAACACCTTTTAGTCCTTTTTCGTAAAGGTGAATGTTGATTTTAATGTCATTATTTTTCTCAAACTTAGGAATATCTTTAATTGATACGGGTGTAGAGATGTCATTCATATTTAGTTCAGATGTCCATTTACTATATGACTTTATATCATTCCTAGAATATGATACATCATTGTAATGTAGCATTGATAGAACTGAATTTAAGAAACAGTCATTTGCATTTGAATGTACATCAATTACAGCCTTCGAATCTTTCAGACTCTTTGGTAGATTAAATACTTCTCCACCAGAAAGTAATGGACTAGTAATAACATTGAGTTCTATATTTAGTATTTCATCTATAACCCAATTGCTACCCTTATTTGCAAAAGCTTCAATATGACTTGAGAGACTATTTAAGTTATCTTGGAACCATGTATCATAGTCATAAATATAGTTTGTGGATGATGAAGTAAAGTGTGCGAGAAACGTTTCATCTTCCTGAGGATTTGATCGCACATAACGAATTTGTGCTACCAGACGACCACGTGGTTGAAAATTTTCTAGAAGGTTTGACACTAAGTTCTCTAATATAGATCGCATACTTAATAAAAAGGAAGTTATATCTACTGTGTGTGCTGATGGTGTGATGTCGTATACACGAGCATGACCGTTGAGCGCGCTTTCGCTGAGACTTACAGTTCCATGATTATTTTGAATATTCATCTCTCTATTTGTATTATGCATATTCATATGCTGACGGAATTTGCTTACAGAATTATACGTTTTACCACAGCGGGAGCAGCATTGCATAAAGATCAAACTATTATTTGAAGCGCTGATTGGTATATGTCTAGACGTTTGTTCAACAGTACTAGATTCAGGTATTTGACTATCATTAGCTGAGATACTTCGAAGATTTGAATTTAAATTACAATTATTTGGTTGCTTATCACGAACTAGATTGTGTCGCTTTAGATTATCCTGTCGCTTCGTTTCATATGGACACTTCCTACACTGATAAGTTTTTCCCAACTTACAAAACTTTTCATGACGTTGCAAATTGCCATTAAGAGTAAACGTTCTTCCACATTTAGAACAGACAACCATGTTTATTAAACTGGTGAGGATTGTAATTTTTGCAGACTATATATATTTTCATCGTCCTATGACGTCACAACTATTACTAGCCAATGATATTTGTTCCAATCTATGATGAAATAAGAAGACAGGACTTGTAACAATTTCTTTTTCCATTTAAAGTCAAAACAAAAAGTAAAAGTAAAAAGTTTACATTTTCTGACACTTGACCCTGTCGCTGTGCGACAGTTTGACATGGTGGCACTGCTCACAGCAGTCAGCCGTGTCCTCCATGCGAGACAGCCTCACTCTTGTGATGTCCCCATCACGAAACACCAAATGCATAAGCGTCTCACGCTCGAACTGACGACTACCTCTGGCTACAGAGGACAATAGTAGGTTTGACTGTGTTAAATTTCTAACGGACACAATCAAACCCCTGTTCTCCTCCCTGAGCTTACTTTCTCTCTCCTCAGCCATCCTCAGACGTTGCTGGCACAGTTTCAACTTCTCCTCTAGCCGCTCATCATTCTCGGGGACGTGTCATCTAGGTCGACATTATATTGTAAAGGAGCAGGAACAGAGACTGGAGCAGGAACAGGGATCGGAGCAGGAGCAGGAACGGGAGCAGTAACAGGGACTGTAGCAGGATCAGGAAAGGGGACCGGAGTAGGAGCAGGAGTTCGATATTGAAGGATCGGTGTAGGGGGCAGCCGAACGCTGCAATTTGGCGACGCACGGATCCGGGAGAATGATATTTCTTGTGATGCGAAATCACACATATCCTGAAATGAGAAGAAATAATTGTTTACTATCTATATGTCCTTATAATGAGGATAGAGCACTACAGTTCTAACAAAATTGTGAAAATCGTACCTCAGGAGTCATCGGTGAAAAAGTGTCCTGAATCGAATTATTTTGAAAATAGATATCACTGTTATAATTTTAGAACAGAATTTATCAAGAGAAATCATGAGATTTAGTTATGAATTATTAAATTCGGTACTTACAAGGGAATGCCTTGCTTCATCCTCATCAGAAGATGTGGGCGACGAGGTGGTCGATGTTGAAGAGGACGAGGTGGTCGATGTTGAAGATTCGCTACTCTCGTCTGAATCCTCCCTCTCATCGGATGAGGACTCCCGTATCGTATAGGGACGCTCCTCATTATCCTCAACGGAAGTTGTAGTCGCAGGTGTTGAGGCGACGCTATTAACCCTGGTCTTTTTCAGGGATAAGGATCTCATTACCTGAAACGGTAGAAAAAGATAGAAGAATAATTGAGTAAATGGATTATGTATGATACAGTAAGAAGTGGTGAGAGGAGCTTATAATAACGACTATAACAGCTGTACTGACGGGACGTGGGCTACTTGTTTCTTCTACCGCACTCATCTTCGGTACCGGTGGCAGAATTTTAAACAGCTGTAAAGAGAAATAACATATTATTTTACATCAAAGGTGATTAATTTTTATCAACATGACTTACATTTCTCACTTGAGGTAACTTTTTGACAATCTTTGTCTTTTTCTTCGCTTGAGACCTCGGACACTGAAATGTTTTAAAAATTGAATTTACTTCATACATAGCGAAACAAATGTTCTCAACATTATTCATTTTTTATTTTAAATTTAGTATGTGCAGTTATCAGTACTCACCTCTAAATCACTGGATGAAGAGTCACTGTCCAGGAATTCTCTTGATTTGAATTTTCTTTTTGTGGGGGGTTTTGAGGGTTCGGCGCATTGACTTAGAACTCCTTCTGCAGCCCTATCCTCCTTCGCGAACAGTCTAGCCAATTTGTTTCTTTCAGCTTTCGATGTCAGGTTAACTCCACCCCTGCCATTCTCCTGCGCACAGGATGCATGCCGGATGATGAAGGCTTTAGACTTTTCATCATTGCCCATTTCTGTGCTTCGCACGTAGGCTCTGCAGGTGAGGCAGTATACATAAGTGCAGCCCTCCTTGAATTTACAGTCTTTATGACCACTCTTGTTGGCATGACGCACCGGTTGTTTGCAAGTTTCACAGTAGTGGAAAATTAATCGTTGGCGTGCAATGCTTGCTTGACGAACCATTTCTGTAAGTCATGGAAAACGAAAAAGGGTATGAAGGTCAAAGGTCAAGTTCATGTGGAAGTTTATGCATTATGGTCATTTCGAGTGATCAAACTTAAACTTTGAAAATTTTCAAAAACTTGAAAACTTAGTTATTTTTGAGAAAAAACTTAGAATTTTTCCAGTTGCATACACCTGCATACAACAAGGATTTTTTCATTGAATAGGTACATATGTTATATCATTCGAAAGCTCTTTTCATTCTGATTCCAATGATGTATTGTATGCAATATGTATGACACCATCCGAAGCTGCTATAGCCCTTTGAAAGATAGGTAGAATTTAGTTGAGAAACTTAGAAATTGAAATCATAAATTTTTCTTCCTGCATACACTTGCATACAACAGGGATTTCTTCATCGAATGGGTACATACCTTGTATCATTAGAAAGGTCTTTTCATTCTCTAGCTAATGATGTATTGTATGCAATATGTATGATATCATCCTAAGGTGAAAAAATGCATTCAAAAACACTGTAAATCTATTCAAACTTTTATCCAATTTGACTATCATTTGAATTACACATTAATATTCATTTCAAATTTGTTCTAGTATGTTCGGTGCTGTTTCAAAGTCTCAAACAAGTGATTTGAAATATATATCTTTGAAATATTAAACTTAGAAATACTTATAGGTAGCTATTTCAGAGATGAATATATCTATCCCCAGTTCCCATTCAAATCCTATCAGAAATTCGATTTGTGAAATTATAAAAACAAGATTGTTCATTTATGTAAGTGTTATTAAAGATAAAAAATTACATATTGTCAATATTGGGGAAAGGAATCAGTCTCTTCAGGTCAACTCGAACACATACTCTTGTCTTTTTGGGGGCACCAGGGCAGCGGCGAGGCGTGGCTGGATCCATTATGCTGAACTCCAGCGCAGTTGTTAAATTCTTTTCTTCAGGGTCTAATCGCACACATATCCGCTTCATGTTTGTTTTTCGTGGAGCATTTCGAACCTGACTTCCACTACGTGTCTTGACTGTTATAACAGCTTCCACCGGTGTTTCGATGACACTCCTCTGTAGTACCGAACTTTCATCTTCTGATGATATTGGATCAAGAGTTACAGGTCCTCTTACGAACACTCTGGGTTCGCATGGCGATTCCGTCCTTTCAACAGAAGAAGTGGGAGGTGCTGTGATACGTTCCATTTTCAATGTGATTAGAATAATATAGATAAGATAGCTGATAATATGGTACTTGAGTATTAGAACCTTTGATGAGAATTGGTACACAGCTAGGACTTATATACTTTTTAAACAAAGGAATTCCCAACAGCCAATCAGAGAGGTTCCGATTTTCCCTAAAGGGATGTACAGTGGACTCTCGATATAAAAATCACATCGGGAAATCATGTTTTGATTCTTATAACGAGATTATTCTTATTACGAGAGTCATTACTTTATGAGCACTCATGCCTTTTATTTGTAGTAATGATGATATACGCTTCCTTATTAGTAATCAATATAGATAAATGCTTACGCAACTATTAAATAGGATGTTTCTGTGTGGCTCCTATTACCCTAATTATATTTACATACTTAAAGAAAACAAGAAGACAAGAGAAACATTCTTTTTCAGTTCAGCTTCAAATTCGTCTAAAAACGTCTGATAGGCTATCTTGCTTTGGTAAAGTTGCCATTGGTTCGTTTTAGGATTTCTTCTTCTATTCGTCTATTCCTCTGTTTCTTCTTCCCTTAGGATATCTTCCTAAGGGCTGGGATGGCATACAATCATCTACAACGCGTGTCATGGATTCTGATGATGCACATTGTCAATTCTAATCGATGGGTATAGTAGGATAACGGAATTGGTGAGGATTTCAGTGGATTTCATCTTCTCAAGGTTAATCGTGGTATCATGACGCTTTATCTGACTTCCATTGGCAAATACAATCAATATAAAGTAGGATTACGCCATTGGTGAGTATTTCAGCCAATGACAGTTTAAGTGTCATTCACTGATTCTTATAAAGAAAGTGTGTCCTTATTTATTCTTATAACGAGTGCAAAATACGTAGTATTTCATACTAATTTGTTGAATGATTATTTAAACATTGATTCGTATAACGAAAGTGACATGATAATTATTCTTATAACGAGCAGAAAACTTGTAACGTTGTATAGAAATGCTTCGGGAAAATGGATTTGATTCTAATAACGAGTGATTCTTATAACGAGTGATTCTTAAAACGAGAGTTCACTGTATAAGGATGACATTGTTCCAATTAAGCAAGTTCTAATCCTCGTGACTTGAGTAGACATTAAGAATCTATTACGAATCTATTTCATGATGAGTACCCAGAAACAACTGTTCTGTTACCACAATGAAACTCAAGTAAATATTGGTGGAGCGTTGGATACGAAGGTTAATTTGTGCTGCGGATGCAAGGTGGAACTCTGGAAGACTTTAACAGTGACAGCCCTCCAAAGGAGAAAAGGACTGCCAGCGAAGTGTCCTATACATGAGTGTGAACACGAGTTCACAAACAACGCAACATTCCTCGAATGGGCTGAGGACTTCATGAAGTTAACGGAGTCCCTCGAGGGACGTGACTTACCTTCTTTCATTTTTTATGGTTAATTACACTTACATTGTAAACCTCTTGTTTTCATTTCGCAAATTCTGTAAATGGGATTCTGATTAGCAAATAATAGAACATTCATAACATAATTTCTGATCTGTAAACGCATTATGAAAATAAAAATTGTCATCATAGTCACAATGGCCACAATTGTCGCATTTGAGCAAGTAGTCTCAAAACAAACACCTGTTTAAGTACCGAAATAGATGTTCGCATCCCTATTCTAATTCACATACTCTAATTCAATTTCGGAACAAGCCGTTCCGATCCCAACACACAAATAAGTGTACCGAATCATTAAGTATGATCTCAATTCGCCTATCAATCGGAACGCGGTTCCTATTTACATGTTCCTATCCATGTTCGCATCCATTGGCAATTCGGAACATGTTCCTATCCATGTTCGCATTCGCAATTCGGAACATGTTCCTATCCATGTTCGTATCCACTAACAGTGCGCCCGCAAATCTAACTACTGCAACTTAACCTCCTCGGGTTGAGACGTGTCAAGAATCTTACGGGTGAAAACTCACTAACGAGTTGCAGCCGCTTTCCGTCAGACAGGGTGTTGCTTCACTCACTTTTCTACAGATACTATCTCGGTAGAAGCAGCTCTGCAATAAATGAGTGCGTAGCCTACCTAAACCTAAGATCTCCAGAAGCAGACGCAGAGCTAATGCACTCACATGTCATCATGTGAGCTTAGAACGCACTCGTACTTAGAGCCGCTCGAAAAGCCATTTTGTTCGTACAACATAGCTTTGGAATCAGACCACCCCCAGGGCTTCCTCAAACCACTTTCCCTGACCAATGTAATCTTGATGCTTTCAAGAGGTGTACGGACAGGCTTCTGATGGGGACAACCCATGAGTTATTGGTTCTTGCTTAGTTTTTATATATTTTACATCCTCTTATTTGTCTATTCACATTTTGCCACCTTATTTTCATTTTCAGTGTTTCTGTACTTAGTTATATAGTTATGAGTTATACATCTTTTTACTTCACTGCTACACAATGGCTTAGTTATTTAGTTCCTCACTTCCTTTCTTCCATTTTCTGCCTCTTTGCCTTTAATCCTATGTTGAGGGACACCTTGGGAAAATTTTGGTTTTATGAGAGATTTTTTGAATACATAAGTGAAAACGTTTTGCTTTTGAAGGAATTTCCTTTGATCAACAACTCATCAATTATTATGTGATTATTGGTGTTGCTGCAAGAAAACCATTGAGGAATGATGCCACTATAGCAGTTATGAGGGCGAGATATTTTTCGAAAGTCTGTGAATTTCATTTGCTTCTTTTGTTTGCTTAACACCAGGATTTTCCAATTGATAGATACTCACCATCAGTATAAGTATTATCAATTTGGCACATTAACATGGTTAAAGGTCGAACCGTTGCATATTTATGAATTAAGAATATCTGTGGAAATTTCTTCATTCTCCTAAATTAGGCATACATGTTAATGAATTACTATTCTATATGGAAGTGCATCTGGATCCCTGCGCGGAACTCAGTGTGCTTCATGGAAATTTTCGGTTCGGTTTGGAAACACTGGATACACAAGCAAGGAGCGAATCGCGATGTCAGACAGTAGCAACTGTCTCACAAGAGAAACATGTTTGGATGATATCTTAGTAGGTTGTCATCTGATTAATCTGAACTCAGATTTACTCGCAATGAATAGCCAATCATAGTCTTTGGATGAACGCTTAATATGTCGAATCAGAATTGAACCAGAATTTCGGGGACTTTAAAACACCAATCAAACACATGTATATCAGGTGAGATGCCATGTCAATTGATAAACATACTGCGAATCCTGGCCCGCGGACCGGGGTTTGCCCGACCCTACTTTAGATGCTGCAGCGTACATTGACCAAATATTGAAAATATGCTAATTTCAAAATCAAAAAAAAATGATAAAATACAAAATGAATTATAGTGACAAGTTCAAGATACTTGTTGAATTGTGGATAGTTGCTTCTGATGATGTGCAGCGACCATGAAAACGCTTAGGTTATTCTTCATTTTTCAAGTCGCTTGCTTGTGATACAACTTTCATATAATAATTGGTTATTTACAATTAACTCAACCAAAACAGGATGAACTCACTATCATCAAGATGTCCTTTCACTTGTATTGTAGCATATGTGAACAATTCCTAGCCATCAAAGTCTTATATTTTTCCAACTGTAGGATGTTTTTGCTATTGTAGATGTGGATTTGGACCCATATAGAACATTCTGCCCTCGTGTTGGTTGTGAAACCGTATGCCGCTTGACAAAACATGAATCAGAGTCATCATTATTTTCGCTATCGAAAGAGCGGCCATTGGCAGCACATCCTGTGGCATGTCGGATGTGTACATTTACGTTCTGCTCCGTGTGCAAGGAACCGTGGCATGGTGGTGGACTGAGTTGTGATGATGCTGCTCGAGGTAAAGAGACCGGACCATGCGTTCCGTATGGGCCCGTGGCTACCAACGCAAATATCAAGCGCTGTCCGGTTTGCCATATCCCAATCGAACGAAATATGGGGTGTGCACAGATGATGTGCAAGCGTTGTCGACACGTCTTCTGTTGGTACTGCCTTGCTTCCCTCGATGTGAGTAACTGGAAAATCGATGTTTTTCTTGCAGAATACTGATAATTTTGTAGAATGGTTTCACCTCTTATTCGATGGATGTCATAGTGAAACAAAGTAGTTCAATAATCAGATACCAACTTAAATCAATGGAAATGCTGCAACGGTCTTACAACAAGTGTGCAGTTACTCGAAAGAGGAATGGATTTCAACGAAAGGATTGCGGGTGTTTACAGAAGCAGAGATGGAAATGCAGCTATTTTATATCATTTTTGTAGGAGATTAGTTCTAAAGCTCCCTTGATAAATTTGTAGTTGAACTAATTAAATTTAATGATTTTTTTCTGAATCATGTTCTGGTTATCAGGATAGATAAAGATTTAGCAATTGCTATTATGATAATTATCAATTTATTGCCCACCTGCGTCAAATGGATAGCGTTACTCAATTCAAGCAAAGGTGTGAAAGAAACAAAGATAGTCAAACATACTTTGTGAGGTAGTGGGTTACAGCATTTCAATCATGCTTCACTCTCCGTGACTAGTCAATGCCCACTAAGTTCTGCAGGATGCGATCGATGAAAACTGAGATGTCAAGAGGGATGGCGATTCGTATCTCTCACTTGTCATACAACCCATGAAATCAAACGATCAAGAGAAATATAAAGCATGCATGAGACTACATTAATTTACAAGCAGTGTTGATGGTTAAATGTTGGGAGGGGAGGGGTAGTCGATCAATTATATAGTCAGTGAGTGATTCGAATGGCGCCTACAGAACTGATAGCTCGGGATTGGAATTTGGAAATATGAAAAAATGCGATTGCATAAGTTTTCTTTATGTGATAATTGCAAAGATTCATAAGGTCGCCATAACAGATGAAGCTTTTTTTTCTCATCAGATGACAAAAGATGGTTAGATAGTTTCTCTCAGTCTTACAACCTTTGACATGATTAGGTTCAATTAAAGATAAGAAGCAATGATAATGTTCAGGATACATGAATGCATATGTAAACTGCAAATAACCTTAAAGCGATGAACTTTTAACATTTATGCATGAAAAGCGTGAATCATGACAAAAAACGTCAATTCAAAGCGCCCGGAATTTTACATACATTGACCTGGAAAACGCGGATGTTGGCCTCGAAGAAAGGACACGTCTAGTCATCATTTCCACCCCTCACAAACTAAAATCGATGTTCATTGCTCATTTTGCGTCCCTAAAGACGCATGCAACTATCAACACTATCTATTTGCTGCCCCATGATAGACTTAGAATGCCGAATGCAGTTTTGATTGCCGCCCGTCACAGACATATCATCCAACACTGTTTATTTGCCGCCCATCTCATACAAAATCGCTTAAGATCATTCATTCTCCACCCCAAATTAGACTCAAAGGGTCCAATGCAGCATTAATTTACAACGCTCTGTTACGGATATCATCCAACATGGCACATTCGCTGCCACTAAATAAACGCATACAACTCCCAAAGCTATCCATTTGCAACCCCATTTATTAGATCGAGAAGGGCCCAATGGAGCTTTAATTTTGTTATTTAATTGCCGCCTTCGCAGAGAAAGTCTGTCCAACATTGATCATTTATCGCCCATCGTTGACTCAAAGGGAGGTAGTGTAAATTGCCGCCCCTCACAGTCAAATATTTCTAAGAAAAAGCAAGATAATTGTCTTCGGCCGAAAATTCTCTCTATTTGTAGAAATAAGTCACAATAAAATAAATTAGATAAAATTTTTAGTGATTGATTTTATAGTGACTTATAGTTACAAATAGAGAAAATTTTCGGTCGAGGACAATTATCTTGCTTTTTCTTGCTGAATTACCGACCGATGTTAGCTATTGAACAAATATTTTCTAACATCGTTCATTTGCTGCCGACATCTTTGGAAACTTCAATAATTGGTTAATAGCCGATTTTCATTAAAATAATATCACCGTATGAAGAATTTAAAGAGAATAATTATATTTTGCACGTGCCGCTTTGAAAATTCGATGTACTGATTGTTTTGATGCTGGATTCATTGAAGCTGTTATATTTCATTGTCATTGGATGTGGCTGATCCTCATAAGAAATTTTATGTAAATGTTCTAATTACAGAGGAATGTTCACTTCATGTATCAAATGTAGCAAGTCTCATTAGATTATTTTTCAATGCATCATGGAATGAATCATATTGTCATGAACTTTGTCGAGGGGTGAATATTTTTCAATTTTATCAAGGCTCTCCTGGTTTTACCATTTTCAGGAGGATAAAAAAATAAAAAGTCGGTAATTACACGTCGCAATTCAAATTAGATAACAATCTGCGGGATCATGTAAAGCGATGTTCTAAATGGCTCGTTAATGCCTCACTTGCGAGAGTTTTCACAATTGACGTCAGTAGGAGGAGACGAATGACAAAATCCTAGTTGACTAAAGTAGAGTTTGGATGTCCACATTCTTATCTTCATCATTTGAAATAAATTTCGGCTGAATTAATGTGTACAATAGGTTCTATATGAAAACAGATAATTGTTTCTTATGTCCTCATCAAATTTGAAATCGTTCTATTGTTTCAGTCAATCAGATTATTATATCAGCGCGGAAGAAGAACTACATAGTACTTTTGAATTTTTTATGCTCTGTCCAACCTATCGAAATTTTCCAACTACTTTTAGTTCAATCGAATGTTCGGTATCCATCAGTATGCTCATAGTATATAACCATGGAAATAGATTGTTTATCTTAAGTTGAATAGAATGGAAATTGACCCAAGGTCGACGCCCATTCGGGGGAACTAAGTTGGGGCATGAAGAGCAAATGAAAAGCCTAGAATTACACATGTGACTGATTCTAACCCAACGTTTCTGCCGCTGATAAGTGTATCCATGTGAAAGTGCGTGCGATTTTTGTGCCACTATTGTGAATTGCATGAAGCTTTACTTTCATTCTAGTGGTCTTATCGTCATAAATTTCTATGGTATATAACCGTATAGCTTCCAGTGCTTCCCGCATAGTTGATCGAGACGCGAAACGTCGAATATTTCACGCAGCATAGTGAATGAAATATTAAGTGGAAGCGCGCTAGAGTGCTTAAAGATTGAATACGTGGCTTCTTTTTGCATTATTTAAATTGACGGAGTACCACGGTTCGACGATATTGTCTGTTTGGTTACAGGATATTTCCAAGCATTTTTTGACCGCATTTTCACGAAAATCGGTGATAGAGCAACGAATTAGCACGACGATATAGTGTTTGAATAAACCGTCCATCATTGAATTATCGGTTGTAGGAGCCAGGGTTAACCATATGAGCGGTTTTGATGTGAAAACATTTCGTTTTGTTACACCCAATGTATTTCACATGCCACCGGCATGCATTATCACGTTCATGCTTGCCGGTGGCATGTGAAATGAATGTGATGTAAAAATGTTTTCCCATTAAAACCGCTCATCTGGTTAACCCTGACTCCTAAAACTGACGATATAGTGATTATCAGTTTTTCTAGACGTTTATATTTAATTTATTAGATGCAAGAAAAATTATTCAGTGGTGCCAAAGGAATGTCTCGCTGTCATTCACGAATTATTGAACGTTGTTGGAATTTTACAGCATAAAAATATGCTTACCATTCTCCCGACATTCCTAATTGAATTTGACTGCTACTCGAACTCCTTCCTGTAAATTTCGCCATAGAATAGCTAACTTGTATGCTCTTGTTATTGCTATTTTTGTAATGGCTTGTGACAGATCTGTCCATTTATGGACGCAGCTCTCATCTGTCTGCGATAGTTTTAGCCATTTATAAGCAAGCTGAGCATAATTTGACCCAAATAGCCTACAATCTGGATACACACTTAATCACACTTGTGAATATAGAGTAACCTCAAAATCATTCCTTCTTACAAGAACTATATAGTAATGTAGGTCTACATGATCTAACTGCACATAGCCTATGGGCTTCTTTCTTAATAGTCCTTCTTCATCCATGTCACAGTTGTGTGATTTTTCTCGCAAATCGAAACTTTAGTTGTCTCACGAATGTAAAATAACACAGAGAACATCAAAGACTGAAATTCAAAGCTCTGATTTGGATACGCATGCCTATGATTAGTGATCTCACTCCATGTAAGTTTTGTAATTCCGTCGCGCTGTTTTTGAAAAATGATTTAAGCAATTTTAGTGTGACAAAGGTAGCGCATTTTTTACATGTGACTGAATTGTATTTGACTAGCTTTTATTCTTGCGTATGCATGTGTTGAGTGCCAAGCAAGAACATAAGTGTCACATGTATTTTGAGATGATAGCCACAGGTTTTACTAGACATAGGTTTGAGCCAGAGCAAACGATTGATCGCAATGCTGCTGCACCGGGCCTAGTAATATTCTATGTAATCTGAGTCAAAAACAGAAAAGAAACCCTAATCGGCAATTTTCAACATTTCGTGTATACGTAGGAGTAGAAATTATTTGAAATGATTGGAAGTAGGTTGTGCAGATGCCGTGCTTCAATCTAACTACATAAAAGATACGAAACAAGCTTCGCAGTGTAGTTTATATCTACCAGTTCTTAAATGGGTTTCCATGCTGTCGATCACTTACATTAACTTAAGTGACATGTTTGTGTAGCTGTGATGAATCTGTTTAAGGGACGAATAGTTGCCGAATACCTAATGGTCCGTATGTTGATGTTTGATTGTGATGATCCATAGGTAAATGTATTTTTCCTTAAAGATTTACCAGCAGATCTTGCTGTAAATTGCTTCTTGCTAATCAGCTCCTGCTGCTCTTTAGATATTGCTGAAGAATAAAACTGCATTAACACACGTCACACCTTCTACTCTTCACATAAGAGAAGATCTCTTCATGATGAGAATAGACGTTTGTGTCTTCAAGTTAAAATCAATTGTTCTACTCTGACGCTTTGCACCAATGATTACAGAAATATAACAGACAATGAAATTTGTGAAATTATGAAAACTTTATTAGAAATTAGTATTCCAGCGACTTTTGAAGTGTTTCAACACGCCTAACTTTGGTCCTTTTAAAGCATGAAATGCTATTGACCAAAATTTTATGAAAAGTCTCAGGATAAATATGTTTGATACATCTCCAAATGATGATATGAGATTTTTATAGAAAAGTTTTGTTTATGATAGAATTTCATCTGGAAATTTGTTTGCATGACTTCATCTCTAAGTCTGTTCATCACACGAAATTTTCTAATTTCTTTAGCGCTCTTTGTTCGCAGCAGGTGAATATTTGCGTTGAAATCTTAAACATACTTTATTTATATCGATAAGTCAAGAGAAAGAGAAAATTGATGATAGAAAACTAATAATTAGTTTAATACTTCTTTTCGCAAAAATGTTTGCTAAGGCCTACTCTGCTGGTCCTACTTGTGTTTTGCATATGCCAATTTAATCTAATCATAAATTAACTATCATCTGTTTATATTATGAGACCTAAATTACAATAAATCAGCATTAATGAATTTTTAATAAATATTCGGTGCAACTCCTCTTCATTTTTTCCTCAAGTTGATGAATTTGTATGGTTAGCTTGGATGGATTTTAGTATCAGGTAGTTATCTGAGCGTCAGTAATAGAACTCATTAATAGTAATGTAATCGATCACGGATTTCAGGGATTTGCATTTTTTTGTATGCACACGGAAATGCACAGATTGTATTTTGTATATTTGTCCATAATGCATGAACAAATCAGTCAGGGTGGCTGTCACAAGAATTCTTAACATACATTGCTTATTAATAGGAAAATGAGATGACTATAAGAAAGTTTAAAGGGCATGGGTCTGAAGCTCGCTACAGCGGCATAGCAGTTACGCTTTACGTCTCCTTTTGAAGAGCATAGTGCTTTCAGAAAATCTATGGGAACTGGATTGAGAGTTCCACAACTTGGGCCCCGAACCGCAAAAGCTATTCTATTCATGCGATTTGACACAACAAGTTGATATACTGCAATGAGATCGTAGAGAAGTATTCGTAGTTTTCACCTGAAGTAGATTGCTCAAGTATTTTCGGCTTCCTCCACACATACATGTACATACATTCAGGGTGGCCAAATGGTCCCTATTTAGGGGACTGGCCCCTATTTGTCCTGATTATGGGTCCAGGTCCCTAAAATATGGACTTGTTAAAAAAGTTAATGAAACTCCATAAAATTTGCATAAATGCCTACTGTTACTGAAGTACGAATGATTTTTCATGAATTTCTTGATGGAAAAAGGATTTAACATCAATCAATATGCTCATCAATATATATTATACTTCTTAGGTCGTATACGTAAGATCAAGTGGCTCTTACAATTTTGTAGTTGACGTTTTTTGACGGGAGGTGGTTCATCATAGGTTGAAGGAAAGAAATATAACGTACTCCCTGTGATTTATCCATAACAGTTTATTGCCAAAAATGTATACAAGCGACAGACGTTCCGCGACACAGTCGCAGCCTCAGTGTCTGGTAAAAATCGTGCAGAATGTGCCGAACAAATCTGCGAACGTGCTTTAATACTGTCGAGAGCATCTCTCAATCCGACCAGCTCGTGTTTACGGTTTATATCTAGATTCATATCTCGTATGTCGTCGTCGTCGCCACTCGAGTCGAGTAAGGCGCCAAGATGCTTAATATGAATCAATGAGGGTAGTAGATGCAGAGTAGTCATTACAGACAGTAAGTAATCAATATAGACACATGTAGTCAAATGGATGAATATAGTCACAGATTAATCAAAAAGATTTGTCAATAAGTGAGTGAGCTCTCAGATGTGATAGGAGGCCAATACGGGCGCGGCACACACGAGCGCACACCTCTCAAGCGTACCCGTCTATTGCTCCTGTGACGTTGGGCGCCGCTACCGCATCCTTCCTCTGTTGACGCACAGCGGCTTCCTCCTCCAACCGGTTCTTTTCGAAGTCAGCCGCTCCTTGATGGACGGTCTGTCGCCAGGCCCACTTGTCGGAGTCAATCCCACAGCTCCTCAATGTCTCTTTCAATGCATCATTGAAACGCTTCATCGGCCTTCCCACCGCGCAGCTTCCTGTCCTTAGCTCTGAGTAGTACACTTGCTTCGGAAACCTGGATTCTGTCATTCTGGGTACGTGGCCTGTCCATCGCAACCGGTGCTCGACCATTTCGGCATCAATACTATTAGTGTTGCATTCTTGCAAGACGCTGGCGTTGATTCTCCGGCTCTGCACCTAACACAAAGAATCACTCGCAAATACCGTTGCTGGTATCGTTCAAGCAGTTTTTTATGCTGCCGATAGACCGTCCACGTTTTACTGCTGTACAGCATTGTCGGAACAATTATGGCTTTGTGCATAAGAACTTTCGTTGAGGGAGTCTACAGTAGTCATGGTTGGTGAAAAAACGCTTCTTCAGCTTTCCGAAGACTGTGGCTACCATGCTGATGCGATGGGTGATTTCTTCGTCAATCATGGTGGTTGCGGTTACTTGACTGCACAAGTACTTGAATTTATCGACTACATTGAGCCGTACACTATTCACCACGATGTTGGGTGGGTTCACAGACGCCGAGGTAGCTGGGAAGCTTTGGTAGAGGACTTCGGATTTGGCAACATTCAGGGTTAGTCCAAGTTTGTTGTATGCGGAGCTGGAAACGTTGGCAATCTCTTGTAGCTCTTCCTCACTACTAGCACAAACCACTGCATCATCTTCATACTGCAGCTCTACAATTGGGCCGCGGAGGTTAAACACGCTAGGTGATTTCTTCCCCGGTAGGCAGATCTTTTTCCACGAGCTGGAGCATGGCCGCCATGAAGATAGAGAACAAAGTTGGGGCGAGAACGCAGCCCTGTTTCACGCCGGTGTTGACAAGACTGTTGCCGTCATGTCGTCATAGAAAGATCGGATAAAAGATGTGAATGATCGGTTAATAGAATCAAACGCTTTAGTATGATCAAAGAAGGCCACGTACAGAGGTTTTCGCTGTTCCCTGGATTTTTCTTGAAGCTACCTGAGGGTGAATATCATGTCAGTAGTGCTACGCTAAGACTTGAAACCGCACTGACTATCCGGCAGGATATCCTTAACCACAGCTGATAGGCGCCTGAGGCAGACGCGAGCAAAAACTTTGCCAACGGTCGAGCTTCTATTGGTGATTTGAGTTTGTCAAGAATGTGGAGGTCAAAGTCTGAAATGGACATTTTGCTGTTATGACTACTATTATCATGGTCGGAAAGGGCACTAGCATTATTGGATGACCTAAGGCTGATAGCATGTTCTTTATAACGACCGTAGAAAGGTCTGCTGGTTTGACCTTTGTAAGCTTTATTACAAAGTGATAAAATGGCAAAAACGGTGATCACAAACATAGTGATCATATCTTGATAATTGGTCTCTTAATTTTATCATGAATATTTAGTGACACAAGAGAATATAAGAGACAGTACCGGTAGCCATTTAGCCTATCTATTCATGTATGTATCCTATGTATTCATTGACATCACGTAAATGTACAATACATGATTCTATGTATACTGTACACGTAGTCATATACGTTATACAACTTTATTATTAACGCGGCTAGTTATATAGCTTTTACTGTTGTTACAGAAATTCATTCTGGATGTAGAAATAGCACAGAAGAATCAGATTTAATTCTATCTTTACACTTACTACAATACTTATCTTTATAATGTATCAAAATTTGTATCATATTTGTATTATATTATATTGTGATGAATTGTTTCAAAAATCATTGTGATACTTTTGTATCTTCATTATTTCGATATCATGGTGAATGCTAGATAACCCATATGTGTACATCTGACTATTTTTGAAAATATACATCCACCGATATGCTATTTGATCATATACTTCTTATCTGCTGAGTATGTAGTCGATGCAATACCCAAATTTAAATTCCATACATCGTGTGAAGCTTCATGACTTTACGCTGTCAAGGGAATCTGTTTATTACGAACTGGTCTATTAGGACAAAATGAATACAATGTTATAATCCTCTCAAATAATCTCAAATAACCTCTTATAACTTGTGATATGTTGTCCATTAGATATTTTATCGAAATAGTTGATGTTTATTGTGTACACAATTGATTATCATGTATTTTTAAAGGAGACTAAAAAAATTCAGTCATTCTCGCATATACATTTCCCAAAAAAGAAAGATGGAGGCCTCATAGAATGTCAAGATTTTTCGGGCATATTGCGCTACAGTCGGGTTAGAAGTCAATATGAATTCCAATTAGTGTATAATATGCATAATTTGTGCCTATTTCTAGAGGCCTTATGAAGGTTTTCGATGATGAAATTCGAGGTCCCTATTTTTCGAAAAATTGTTTGGCCATCCTTCATACATTTATGTTCTAAACATAGCAATAAGAATAAAATGAAGTAAGCGATAAATCAAATCGTCATGAAAAAGATGTGCGGACTCTAGCCTGGATAGAGACAGTGGCAACCACTTTTCTTCCAAGAATAATTGCGCAGTTAGATTCTGACGAAGCGATAGTTTTTAAAGTCTGATACACTAAGCTTGAATGCCTTGAAGTCTCTTAAGTTCTTTGAGGCACGTCCACTGAATAAATAATTCCAATAGTATGATGATGCGTTTACTTTCACAATCAGTAATCTTGAGTATTCGCTGAAAAGCGAATGTATCTTCCACAATGATCTCAGAGTGTAAAAACAGAAAGTAGATAATTATAAACGTGACTGAACATCGTCTGATCAAAGCCGACACCAAGATATCTTGCAGAATCAGATACTTGAATGATGGATGTGTGATTGTTAATAACTGTCTTACAATAATTTAAATCGCGTGAAATTGTATCATTGTGAACAGAATATGTACTCTATGCCGAATATTCTTTCTGAAATTTCCATCTTCATTTCGTTCTTTATCTCCAATTTCATGTCAGAATGACAGCACTGATGCACTTCTTCGCTTCAGTCGTTTTTATATCCGTTTGATGTCTTGTTGGTCTTCTGATGGAATGTTGAGAGCAGAGCTATGCAATATTAATCCCTATAGGAGATGAAGGCGTATGAGACTGCGCATTGTTGCTTTTGCTCATGGAATGAAGTGAAGTTCAATTTTGGATGTCAGATGAGATACAAATATGTGATAGTAATGTACTTCATTGATTTTCTTTTACTAGCGGAGATAATTTTCATAGCAATTATATTGACTTATAAGCTATTGATTCAGTTGAATTACTGAGATTAAACTGTGTAAAGTAGGGATGCGCACTAACCGCTCCTGCTCTCTCCGGTGCACCGAAAATTTTAAAAAGTTGCACTGAAGCACGTATTAAAGTATAGGCGAAATGTGAATTGTTTCGCGTTCTAGGTTGCCGTGTAGTAGTCAATTAAAGCTTCAAAATCTTGAAGGAATTTTCTCTATCCTTCGTAATAAATCTTCATGTTTTCTAGAATTCAATGCAAATTTTATAGAGTAGGTACTAGAAAAAATTCTAATAGTGCCAGAGAATTTGAAACAGACTTGCATCGTCCTCCTTTAATATGATTTTGCAATACTTGCAGGTGACTCTCATCATAGTCAACTTGTACGTCTCCATGGTAGCTTATATGGAATTCTTTAAAACTGGATGAAAATAGAAATCATTTAGATGTGCAACAAAAAAATGGTAAAAGCAGCTTAATTAGAATAAGTGAGAAAATCCATTTCAATAGTTCATTATGCTTTTCCCGTGATTCACATCAATGATAAGTAGTTCCGGTCGTACATTTCATTGTGCGTAGATTTGATGAGCAAATACAAATAAATTTGATCTTGAGAGCAAAGTTGATCTTTTATAGTTCAACAAAGGGCATCTGTCAGAATTTGAGAGGACCTGAAACGCAAAACAAGCTCACACTATGAAAGCTCGTTATCAATTTTGAATATGATTTCATTATCAAGCATCCATACAAAAATCATAGTATGAGAAACGGATGCCCATCTTTGCGCATGATTTTGCCATGCATAAAATAAGAATTAAATATTAATTGGATTTCGGCAATTTTTGAAGTAGCTGTGTAATGAATTTCTTTGAGATTTCTTTTATTCGATTAATGGTAGTCTAATTTCGAATTTTTCAATGGAAAATGTAAGCAATATTCAAGTAGTGTTTGTGGTAGGGTGAAGATAAGTCTGCTTTCCATTAAACTAAGTTTGTGTAAACTCCAACTGATGAATTTTTTTTGCCTTGCGCTATAAAAGTCACTGAAGCAACTTTCGGCCTTGAAGCTGAGGAAAATTCGGATATTATTCCGCTTCATTGTCCATTTGTAGTCAGAGAGTGTACCACACATTTTCATAAATTAATTTTCAGGAAATCATACTTCAGATCGGATCAGTTATGGCGTGCATGCAGTCTTGCAACCATTCTTGAATCCTTACATGAAACTAACCTGACACTCTTCGTCATTCAATGTTCGAGGTGAAGCTCGTGCAGGGAGGCATTGTAAGGCAAGAACACCACGGCAGAGCTCAATCCTCCTACGTACCTTAGAACAAAAAGAAGAAATCCCCAAAAAATGAGCGAGAAAAACAAATTGTGAAGCATTTAACGATTGAGACAAGTCGCTCATATTGCCCAGAATCAAAATAAAATGAAGTGGAAAAAAAACATGAACGGGAAAAGAAAAAGGCGATCCTCTTTATGATTGATCAAAGCAAGTCTCTCACTCAGACCATCAGAATACAGAAAAATAGGTTCCGTAAAAATTGGAGCGGGAAAAAGAAAACGTCGAACCTTTGATCGAGATCAAATAAATTCTCCTAAAACAAGAGCAAGAAAAAGGAAATCTCGAGCATTTAGCCATCGAGACACGTCTCTTCGCTGCCCAGAATCCGGATAGAACGAATTGGAGAAATATCCAAAAATTGGACGGCAAAAAGCGGTCGATGCGCAGAATCAAGAAACAATAAATGGGGTACTTTCTCAAAAAATACATGGGTTTTCCTCGACAATGTTGTCCACTAGGTATTGGACAGGTTGAAAATAGTGAAAGCGTTGATTGCCATCACATTCAGCATGTATTGCAGCCTAAGTGCACCACAGACCATCTGCTCACTCTAACCTTGTGGCAGTAAGTTGTACACATTTTATTGACCACATCCACGCCAGTTTATGGCTTTGTTGTATTACAATTGCTCTTTTTCTTTCCACCAAGTTGTGCTTCAACTATGTGGTGCTTCGTGGAGATCATTCTGCAGCGAGCCTCTCAAGACCAGGCTCGGATTATTTGATAGGAAAAGTGACAGTTTGAAAATGCTTTCTCTACATGCTTGAAGTGCGCTCGTCGCTGCATGCTTTCTTCGATCAAATACTCCCAAATGGCTTTCAATAACCATCGAATGTAATTCAGTTCGCTTGTTTATTCGTGACATATCGATAATAAATATGTGCAAATAAATTGTCACGACGGAATTTGACACTAGAATCAAACATGCTTGGTACAATTTCAGAAATGGGAAAGGGTTGGCACCACCTCTGGTAGCCTAAGGGTTAACATTGCGATTGCGCAGTCGTTCAGGGGAAATCTATACATTTACATACAACGCTTGCACATTTTTGGAGCTTAGTGATATATCGTATTTCGTAGTCTATCTAATGAGTAATGAACGGTATGCTGGGATTTCAGACTTTTCATCTCGGACTTTAGACTTTTGATATGCTGATTTGATGATCACAGCACTATCATGAAATCCTGTTATCATAGCCAACTGATCGTACGATAATCCTGATATATCAACTTAAATACGAGCATGAAGCTGCATCAGAGAAATTTAGCTTCATTCATGTGCCATTATCAGTTGACATGTCTTCAAGCTAATTTTCCTGCAACCAGAAATCCTCCGTCAATGACTGGTTGCTACTTCCCGTTCGCTTATCAATGATTCACAGTTGGAAAACAGGTAACAGTGACCACATTTGTAAATAAGTTTTGATGTCCTTGTGTTTGCACTTTACGATGAGTGACAATACATGTATATTTTGTGACTTGCTACGACTTCAGGAGTTGTGGAAGTCTTTTTTAGTGGAAAGACCTCTTCTTGAATCATAAATGAATATCATTCTAAGCGAGTGAATGAATGATTTATGGTATGCTTCGGAACCATAAGGAAACGGTAATGAGTAATCAAATTTAGGTCTGTGGTGACGCCGTTGTAGCTGCCTGTCAACGTGAATTTGTCTTGCACTGAATAACTTCAGCCACCATTAATCATAGAATTGCCATTTTTTGTAAGTCATTTGTGCTTTCTTACCATATCACAGTGACGAATGTCCAGTCAGCATCATATCTGATAGGAATAATGTATTGAGTCCGCAACGCATTCCATGATTTATTCGAATTATCATTGCGAGGCTTTCGAATCGTCCTTGAGTAACCAGGAATTACCAATTTGATAAGGATTAGCATTTTCGCAATTTATGCTGGTTCCAACGCGATTGAGAAATAATAACTTTCGTTGGTGATTAAACCGTGAATATGTGAAAGAAATTTTGGCAGCCTCATATAAAGCTGATTTTTTAAATATCTAGCACGGAAAAGTATCTGCACGAACGTATCCGAGACCAGCGCAAACGTGTGCATCTACAAAAATTGGTTAAGTAGACGTTATGATTATAGGCGATTATGGAGTATGATGAAGTGTGTGGGTGATTTCGTGTGTTGCATGCAGGCGATGTGTGAGGTAAAGGGTGATCTACTGTGTCGGCTGCAAGAGATGGATTAATGTTCAGGCATTAAGAAGTACACTGAAAGATAGATCCCAGCTTCTTATGTAGGAAGTGTCGGAACAACTACCCATGTCCAGAATGGCTAGACGTGCTTGGTCAATCGGTTGGCTGCAGTGATGCTGTCACGACGAGAGTCATGAGTGCCTTGAAGAATTTTCGAGAGCTATTTCCCTTGAGAACAGCTGCGCTGCATTCCATTTAGAGCTCGAAGGCGTGTTTTCGTATCTACAGATGACCTTAAGAGACGGCTTGGCATTCATCGATTGGAAGCGGTCGGTCGATGAGGTAGACTCGGTTGGCATGGTCATGTGCAAATAATGCAAGAGGATTCACTGGCCAAAAAAGTAATATTAAAAATCGAAATGCGTGGAATATTGCCATCAGACCGGACCATCACTCGCAACGGGGGGATGGACGAAAAACGTGGGAAGAGGGAGCTTACCGGTGACGTTTACGTTATTTGATGCAATATCAGGAGTTGTTTAAGTTAACGCCATTTTTACTAAAGCTTGATCATGGAAGGAATTATGTTTATACATTGTATTGTTGATATTGGTGCATACACGTAGTTTAAGTTCTCAGTATTTGTGTGGGCAATTGATGAGATGAGAACGAAGTGGTCTCTTTCGTCAAAATAATACTTTCATTCATGAAGGTACACTCTTTCCTTGAATAGACACCCTGAAATGTCAATTTAACCACGATTGACCGCTTAACCACTTTCACTACGGATTTTGATTATCTCACTTACATTATAGTAAAATGTGAAACAGTGACAGACATGTTTATCATAAAGCGCATGCGTTAATTCGCACAGAATATCGTGTTATGGCAGAAGAGAATAGCGCGACATTGTCGGTCTTATCTTATGGTTGCTGCTTTGTATCAGGACATGGATTTGTCCTAAGGCGAGCTGACCTATAAAGGCGCAATTAAGCATGTGACAAATGCAACTTGCGTTGATAATCATATAAGGATGCATTTAACACTAGAAGCTTTAATCACATAGATAAAGCTTCGGTTGGGAATTTGAAGATAAAAAAATTGTGTAAAGCGTGTAAATATTTTTGACATTGTAAAAATTGGATGATGCGTTTACTATTCATATTTCGATTTTGTATGCAGTGTCGATGAAGCAATCATGAAAACATCACCGTTTCCCCCTACGTTTCCCCAAGTTAAAATGGTATAAAAAATCGGCAAATGATTAAAATTTGAAAAAAGTAAAAGGATGTCTTCAAGTGAACAAGCGCTAACTTTTTGTAAGCCCACCTAGTCAGGCAGAATCTCAAATAACAAGAATGTAAGAAAAAAAAATAATGGCCCCAGAATAAAAAACAATGAAATATCCCAGCTTAGTTAAGCAACATCCCCGATTGTTTGTAGCAAAGCTGTGCACACCAGTGAGAATTTAAATCATTGTTGTCATTGCGATTGATTTAAATATGCAGACCCTGATAATTAAAAATGAAAGCGCTTTTCATCTCTTATACAGGAAAATAAAGTAATTTAAATTTAATTATTGCTCTGTCATCTGCTGTGGTCGTAGTATTTCAAATGCCGTAGATATTCCTTACACGCAAATTTTATTGCGTGCATTTATTGCTCTTGAAGTGTTGATTATTTTTCCAATGATTGTCAAATCTCGTAATTGGCTAAACCATGGATTATAAAGGTGAAGGAATGATAGTCTTGTTGACATATTACGAAACGTGAACAGCACAATGATGCTAGGATGATACATAAGAGGATTATGGTAAGAAGATGAAAGATTGATGGGTTGTCATAATTGCAGGTAAGAGACGATATTCAATTGGGATTGAATCAAGTAAAGAACGTAGTAGTCGTGTAATAATCTGAGACAATCTAGCAATCTTAGTAATCGAAAGTTGGATGACAAATCATATCTTGACAGAGAATCGAATGAGTCGGCTGTACTAATCTGGAAGCATAGATAAGTCTAGTCTGAAAGGTATCCACAGAGAAAGATGTCAAATTATAGATATCAATTTTATCTTTTTACTAAAATGGCATGACCAGGAGTCACTTTGATGAATGAAAGAGAGCAGGTGCTTTGATAAGTGGGGAGAATTTTTATATGAGTTTTGGAAGTCCCCATATCTGATGTAGATAAAGCAACAGAGCGAGCGTTTTCGACAACGGTTGTCGAAAGCGCTCGTTCTTTTGAAAAGCTGTTTGATCATTGATGTACATCAGATATGGGGGACTTCCAGAACTCGTTTAGTAGAGAACATGTGTTTATTTCGGGCTGACATTCAATACATAACAAAACATTTGTGTTACGTAGAACGATTTTAGAAACTTAATCTAGGTTTTTGAACGGTTTGGCATATTGACATATTTACTGCTTTCAGAGTTTTGGAATTAAATTTCGTAAAGGAAAATATCATAGCGTGATAAAAGACAAGTAATTATGCATGCCACTTAGCGGAAACCCATTTACCGGAAAGTACCTTAACTGAAGTTTCGGCCGCTGTCTCGTGTCGTTTATCCATGATGTTATATGCAAATAACGCAGACCAGCATGTACTATATAGTAAATACATACCATATGGTCAACAGCGTTGTTCACTTATTTTATTTATATAAGAATAAGATTTTATTTATATTTTGAAGTAAAATGATAACGGAAAGCATGCAAAATTGTCACAACAAGCTTTTATTCTAAATATTGAATAACTAATAGTCTAAATATAGTCTAACTATAGTCTAAATAACTCAAACTCATTTCTGATGCAGTTGGCATCCGACAACGTCGAAATATTGTTCGAATGAGCCGTTACCACTTTCGAAGTCAATTTTTTTAACTTGCGAATTCTTTCATCGAGGTTTCTATGCTTTTCATAATGTCTTGTCAACATTTCGCAAATATATTAATAAATTACAGACCTAGAAATTGACAAAAGGAGATGATCCCCTCCTTGAAATGGCTTCAAACGATCTATCGTTGTTAACACCTTTGATCAAGTCTGCAAATATGACGTCATACTGAACAATGCAAAAACTCATTTACTCCTATTGTCTTTCAACTAGCACATCCATGAAGCTAACTTTATCACTGGACCATAATTTTAAGGCTAGCAAGACATTGCATAATCAAAGCAAAATGCTTTAAGTGGAATTAGCTTGATTAATTGCAATGAGAATAAAATAAAGAGTCTGTAAATGAGGAAGTGAAAGAATTTAATTTTATCTCCATTGCCACACATCTATTGATCTAATATTATGCAAAATTGCAGCAGTTTTGAATACTTAAATATAATAACTTCTATGTCTTAAACATCAAATTTTTGTTGTACTAAATTAAAACATTAAATTCTGTATAGTATCTGCCGGGCTGCGCTATTTGCACATGTTAACATGATGGATAAACGACACGAAACATTGACCGAGACTTTCCGGTAAATGGACTTTGCGTTGAGTTGATTTCCACTTAGTGGGGTGAAATCATGCTTAGGAATTTATGTTTATCGCTCCATGCAAATCAAGGTGCACTTTTGATACATACACACTTTTGAAGAAGACTCATCATCTTTTACTACATCCCTATAACTGTCACACTGTCAAAGATCACACTCTTATCTAACTAATCGATTGAAGATAATATGAGCATTTATTTTAAGGAACTGTTCGTGATTTCATGAGTATTTCACGAGTGATTTCACTGTGTATGTTTTGTTTAGTACAAGTAGTGCACATTAACTTAGAAATGACTTCAGATACATGAAACTTCTGTGCAAGAAATTAGCTAAATCTATCAACAAACATCAAGTTAAACGCAGAAGAAGATTGAGTGTTAGTATTATTCACCAATTTACACAAACAACATCCGGAATGAAGGCAATCTTCTGCGCCGTCAAATAGTCATGATCGCTCTCACCAACCATTCGCAAACCCCGAGGCTGCGTAAAGCCCAACTCACAACAAGGCGAGGGACACGATCGAAGGCCTTCTCGAGGTCGACAAAGGCCAGGTGCAGGCTTCTCTTCTTTTCGAGGTACCTTCTTTTCGAATATCTTCAATACTTGGTTCATGAGTTTGATGGCTCTATATGAATTGAATGATTCCGGATCGCCTTTGTCTTTGAATTATAGAATGATGACGCTTCTTTGCCAATCAGATGGAATACTTTCTTTCACGAGGATAACATTGAACAGATTTGTTAGCCAGTTTACCGCGATATCACCCGAAGCTTCAGTCATTTCGAGAACGACACCGGAAGGTCCTGGAGTCCAGAGAGCGATGTTCCAAATCTTGTGTCAGCTCGTGCATTTTCGTTTGTTGAGCGCATCACACTACCTGCCGTGACTTACGTCTAACCTCGCGATAGCGTTCGTGGTCAGCCTCCTTACCTGACTTTCGACACTCGGAATGCAAATGCTTCTTCTAGTGATGTGAAATTAAATGTGATATAATAATTCGTGAAAATAATAATGTGACATAATAATGATGTCACATATTATTAATCTATGTGAAATTTATTTTGAAAACTTGAACAGTCACATGTTTTGCCATTATCCTAAAAAAAGACGACTGGCATGCCTGTCAATTCTTGATTATCGTTGAGACAAGAAGTCTTTCAAGTCCACAAAACAAACGAAGGACCTGATTTATGATTTCATGGTTCTTAAGCATTTGCTCTGCATTTCAGTTTTCCGTCCGGATATTTATGCACAAATTTTGCTTTGGTTGAAGCTTACATTGTGTATTGACCAATGACTGCTTTGTCCTCGGTGATTAAATGACATAACGAAGACAACCGTTTATCACCTATGAACGATATGTTTGTCAGACAAAGATAGCTGCTATCATTATGCACATTCATTTACAATATGTCGACACAACGATTTTAATATTCTAGATCATTTATATTTTGATTTCCTAAAATGGAGATTGTGTCTGTGTGACTCATAATGGACACGTTTTTAAGGAAACTTATTGTTCCTTTATTCTTGTCGACTATCTGCTCCTTTTTATCGGAGAAAATGTAATACAGCTGCGATGTCGGACACACATCTTGATCAAATTTGCAGTCAAGTCATTAGTTTGGTCACCGGTAAATTCATCCCTCGGAAATTTCATCCCCGGAAATTTCATCCCTCGGAAATCTCATCCCCAGTAAATTTCATCCCATTAATACTACAAAGTATGTCATGATCACCATGATGTAAATTGTGTATTACATGTCACAATGGGAAAACATGTTACAATCCTATTATGTCCCCAGGAAAGTTGATAAATTCAATTTTTCATCAAATATTTTCTACATCAAAATACCATTTAGAGAGATAATGTCTTTATCAGATTATCTAGCTCTAGCAGATGACCACTTCACTCACACGTGTTGATAAGGCTGTTAGATAATGTCTTTCAATACTGTAATCAATATCGTTACGTACATACAATATAACCAATGTCTTGTATACATGCACAGTATCTTATCAATACCTTTAAGCCCTTACGGTAGGCATAATATTAACATACAATGCATAATATATAATATTGCTACAATAATAGCAAACCGAAGATTGAATTGTCCGAGGGATGAAATTTCCGGGGATGAAATTTCCGAGGGATGAATTTACCGCACGCCATTAGTTTCTGCCACATTTCTAGCACTCAAAATAACTGCGAGTATCCTGTTCGCATAAATGGCTATCAAGAGGCTTTGCATTACAGTTCCGGTATTCCATTATGCAACTCAACGTTTATAAAGGGGATCAGAGCCTGCAATTCTCCTTTACCTTTACTAGTAACAATGAACAAACAGGTTATGTTTATTTGTTGGTTTTCACGTATTTCTTGCTATGCCTTTTTCATACAGCGTTGTCCTATATTTCTAGACTGATGTCTATCAAGGGTTGTTTCTTTATTTATTCAATATCTAGAAACATCGAATCGACGCAACTTCGGTGTTTAAAGGGTGATGCGCAAATTAATATTTTATCGAATCTTTTGAAGAACTACCCTTTCAAGACATCTGTAACTGTTTACCAGATAAGAAAGATAGGTAGTCTGATAATGGCAATTATTTCATCGAGTATATCTAATCAAAATTATCTTAGACACAGATAATCACTCCAATAAACGGCGCATTTTGCTCTGATGAAGCAGATATTCATTTCAGTTCATTACGAAGAAATATATCTCAATTGTATTTTCTGAAGCATTGTAGAATTCGGAACTATATTATCTTCACTAGTCGCCATATGAATCTTTTTTCTTTAGCGCCAGAATTTCACAACAAAGTTTAGTAAACTCTTCCGACTCCGAGGTCGCGCGTCCTCGTACACATGTATACGATGCATTTATGCCGGAAACCTTTGAAAACAATAACTTTTCGGAAGTGTGTGTTACTTAATCTTGAGTCTTAAGATAAATTTTTAATTGTTTAACTTCATTGTTGAATTCTGGAAATAATGTTTTTCACATCAAAGATGCACTCGACAGCGATAAAATAACATAAATAATGATGTAAAAGTATCCCATCGGTCCTTAAGCTTCAATTTCTCTTCCACCTTAACTTATAATATAGACTACGAGTATCTTAAAACTGAAGAAAAATGGCATCATTCGTTATGAATTCACCAACATCTAAAACTACTCCGATGTGTGCGACAGAGCCACAGTCTCTTGCTTCAAATCTCCTTGGTGCCCTATCCTGTCAGTGGCTGTTGGCTAGTCTTTTCGATTCCAGACTCCTTTAGGGCTTCTATCATCCCAACATTGATTTGATATGGTGCACAGCCTTAATTCTGATTCATGTTTGTGAAGTTGAGCATTTCTGGAAATAGAACCCTAGGATCGTCCAGAATTTTGCTCCTCACCTCCCTCATTCTCTTAGAGTTCTTCGATATATTCAGACCACCTCCGTCGTATTTCGTCTTTCTAACTCTCGCTCTTCTGCGGCCACACATTCATTGTAAGTTTTTCGTGTAATTTTGCTTTTTTTGTCAACATTGTCAGTGCTTGTTTCTGAGCGCCTCAATCTTGTTTTCTCTCCCTGAATACAGCAACGCATGCTCGTCTGAACAGATTCACTGAGAACTGTCACTTTCAAATTCAGACGAACTACACGTATTTCTGGTTTGGATTTGATTTTTTCTGATCTTACATTACGTGACGTGACTCTAACATTCCATGTCCCTGTTTTGATGCCTTTACTATTATTTTCTTTGTCCATTCTGTGGACAAAATGTATGTTGATTGTTGACATTCTAAGCGCAATTATTGCACGTGCATTGTGACGCTGTCGTCCTTGATTCCATTATAATTCATTATATTTTGTCATTCTTGGTAATTTTTAAGTGGTTTTCTGTTACTTTCTACAGGATTTTCTGTCAAGGTTTGCTAACTTTCAGCTTCGGGATTCCATCTTTGAGGTATTGGAAGCTAGTCTCAGGGATGGTCCGATGTGACAATGTGACAATTTAGGAATCTCGAAAAAACGTGACAAAACGTGACAAATTGTGACAAAATGAAATTCTACTGAGTATTTGTCGACATTTGCCCAGGTACACCTTCGTACACAATCAATCTGTTATGAATCTACACATATGTTTAGAAAGAGCTAGGAAGTACTGTTATCGATCTGTTGACTATTAAACCGAATCACTGTACTCGTAATTGATTTCTGCCATTATCCTTGACACTTAATTCATCAAAGGAATCTTTCTTTGTGCATAAATTAGTAGTTTCAATCTTTCGGCATCTAAGCATCGAAGTCGGTAGGTTGGGTCTCTGAGTGTTGAGGAATTTTAAGTTGGAGAATGTTTTTTGTGATTCGCTAGAATTTAGGAGGATATGTATTAAAACCCATACGAGTTACTATTATCCTCGCTCTTTCCAAATAATGCATGTATTTTGAGTAGCGGAGACATTTTCAAGATATGGATAATTAATTCATTCTTGATTACATTTTTTGATCATTTTTTTCTATATGTAATACTGTCTTCTCTTTGCATATTATGTCAGTGATGCAATTTGTTTATAAAGTTGTTATTTTTTTGCTTTTACATTGTGGCCAAAGAAGTACAATCAAATTAGAAAAACGACATACGCTTGTAGATGCTCTCTTGGATTTTTTTGTTATTCCAATTTTTGTAAATATAGATACGTTGTGAATTACTCTACTGTTGATATCAGCCTTTTGATCATGTACACTAGTTGGGATGGGATTGTGTACTACCTTTGATGTACACAATACGCAGGTACTAATCTTAATGATATGAAATTCAGTACAGAGGTTAAGTGAAGAGAGCTTTTCCGTCGCTGTAGCATTTAGACCGTAGAAAGAGTCGATTGATGTCTATATTTTAAGCTCCAGGTACCAAATACCAGAGATAAAGAAATAAAGGAATAGGCTTGCGCTGTGGAACTGCATTGCGCGCCTAGGATGTATTTTCACATGTCAAAATTGAATTTTGGTATGTGACAAAATGTGACAATTTGTCATTTCCGAAATGTGACAAAATGTGACACAAGCCCTGAAGTTGCGGACCATCCCTGTAGTCTCTTAGCGGTGTCGTATAGTTTATTATCCAGGTTTGGTGCATGACGGGGACGCATCACATGCGACTTATTTGACTTTTATATGCGTCTATCCAAGACGTGGTCATTGCTCCACAGCCATCGCAGACTAAACGCGTCACTGAACTACAATCTTTCATTACCCAATTGACTTCAAACTGCAACATTGTTTGCAAAAGCTTGCTTACTGTTGCAGCAATAATCTGAATTTTCATTTACATAATCTTGCATTAACTTTCACCAAATCACATCTCATTTTTGGTAGTCACGTCCGCAGTTCGTGCATTTTTTGTAGATAAATATGAAGGGAGTTCAACAATATTATGTAATATTCAACATCATGTTTTCTATACGTTTGGGTTTATTCCGTTTTTATCTTTCTGCTCATTTTGCGTTGTTTTCATTATGAAAGGAAATTAAAAATTATCTTTATGTGACAGGTTTTAGAATTCCTCACCCAGCATGGGAACAAAAGCATCATGCGTCAGAAAAAGAGACTGACTGTCCTTGCTATTTTGATTATATTGTATTTAATTTTCTCAAATGTGTAACTATAGCGCAATTTGTTTTCTTTTATTCTCTGATTTTATGGTGTGACTGATTAACTGATTCGATTTTCATCGCATTTAGGCTATCTAAATCTGCACCGATGATACCAAGCGCCACGAAATTTCACTTTGTTGAAATATTCGCTTGTTTCGAATGTTTCATCTATGAAGGTTTGATGTTAATACACGTACTTCAGTAGTTCATTTTCACTTTCATATCTCGGCGTGAGTAAACCTTTAATTAAGATATTTTTCTATGTTTACATATAAAGTAATGTTAGAAATACAAGCTTTTTCATGTAATTTGGTTGTCGATGAATGTTGTGTTATTATGATGAATGTGTAAATCGACAATTTTACGCTATGTTTGGCTATGGTTGTTAGACGTGATATTTTTGTTAATTAAATAACGACGCAATTTAAAATGCCAAAAACATGTGTTAATGGATTATACACCTAATGTACTTTAAGACATGTACATACCTTTCTGTTTGCTTCTAATCATGATTCGACAATAGAATTCTGTATAAAACGTGTTTTTCAGATTTTTAATATTCTTTTAATAATTTCCTGGACTTCCAATATGATACTTGCGATGATTTATACCAGAAATTGATTTACTTGGGATCCTAGGAAACTGTTCAGTCGGTAGGTGAAGGATGAATTATAGAAGTGATTGTCATCTAAAATTCATAACTTTTGAGTCAGCCGTTTTCTTGTAAAGTTAGGGAAAGTATACTCTTAAGTTCGTGTCGCATTTTGCCTTGACTGCAGAGGATCATCAGGTACAAAAAGACAACATCGTTCTTAAGGTCATATAATCATTCTAGCAATTTCATCAGGCATAGAGGGAACAGAAAATCAATAACAGATACAGTCGAACCTCGCTATAACGAACCTCATGGGGTCCATGCCTAAGGTTCGTTATAGCGAGGGGTTCGTTATATCGAATAAAGTCTGAGAACTTTCCAAGCTGATACAGCTGATATCCTGAGTTACTTTACAGATGCTAAACATGTATATACAACATCTTAGATACGGGTTAAATACAGGCCTTAGTATCACATGATAGTATTCAATTTGAACAAAAACAGCATAAATGTGCATGTACATCACTGTTTATTGAAAAAGTCACTAATTTTCGTCTGTCGATTTTTCTTCAAACTGACCCCACGAGCTAAATTCAGTAATTGCTTTATCTGTATTTCACAGACTCGATTTCTTGGGTTTCAAGCCATAAAATTGCAGTTTCGCAGCTTCACTTGCAGTTGGTGGAGGATTGTTGACGCCGTTGTCATTTTCATCTTCGTCTTCTGTATCTGGCGCGTTATCGGTTGACACAGCTTTCTTTGAAGGACTTCGTCGACGATTTCTGCTTCTGTCAGGGCAGCTATCTCTATCTCGTCATCAATGTGAAGCCAGGTATCAATCACAGTTTCATGTTTTCAACGTCATTCAGGCTGTTTATTCCGACATCAATTCACAATGTCATCTGTCATCGTGTAGACTGTTGCCCAGCGTCTTCTTCCATATCTGCTCGATGCTACTCGTTAGAATACTGCTCCAGGCGTCTGCGCTAACATGTCTTTGAGCGAAAAACTTTGAGAAATTCGAGAAAGTTGGTTTCCTTTGTTAGAACGATGTCTCGCAAGAGCATCTTTCGATATTGTTTCTTGAAGGCTGCAATGATGGTTGGATTACTGACGTTGTGTTTTGGGTAAGTAGGCCACACGCACTTTTTCCATCATTCGAAACAAGTTCTGTCGCAGGCGGATGAGCGACATTTGTCGGGCAGTAACAGGGCGTTTGCTGTTGAACTGCAAAACCAGCTCTCGGGTCATCCACGCCTTTTTCGAACAGGCAACGTTCGGAGATTGACGTGATGAAAGCAACGAGGTTGGGCGTGACTTCCCAATGAGGTTTCAGTTTGTTCGTGCAAACAAAAAAGTAACTCCTTAAAACCTCCAGAATCCTCAGTTTTTTGTGCGAGTTCTATCTGGCACATATAGCGCAGTTTCATCTGCATTGTATATTTGATCTGGAGTCTTCGTTCTTGAGAGACTATTCAGTTCGGGCAGATAAACATCAAGAGCCTCATAATCGCATGAACGGGATTCTCCAATTAGGCCTCGAACACCGTTTTCTGCCATCTCCACAACCAACCAGTGCTTTCATTTTTCACATAAGAGTGGACCAGACACATGTGTAGGACAGCTTCATAATTCGTGATTGTCCGACTTACGAAGTTTCTTTCTTATCATGCTTTCATCAGTATCGACGCGATGGATGAACTCTCTCAGGTTATCTTCAGATTTCTTTGGCTCCATTCTTCAATCGGTCGATGATGGATTTTCGTTTCGGTACAGTGTGTAATCAAAATGAGAAGATCTAAAATATGTTTTGTCTTCATTATAATGTATTAATCTATTTTTAGCTTTCTGGGAAGTCCTGAGCATCTATCTCCTTATTGGAGAGAAGCAACACACTGACAACCATTGGAAATGCGTCGTCTATACTTACAGTAATAATCGTGACAATGCAAAAAGCAAAAAATTATGTGGCAACTCGCGTCCATTATTGTAATATGATTGCTACTTTGTTGTGCAAACGTTCTCAAGAATAAAAGCTTACAAAAAGCGCATGTAAAAAGTACATCATTTTTTGGGGATCCGTACCATGGGTTCGTTATAGCCGAATGTTCGTTATAAAGGGGTTCGTTATAGCGAGGTTCGACTGTATTAAAAAAACTTGCTATATAAATATGATCGTAAAAATATAAGTTTCTAAGTTCGTTAAACTGTTGTCTGCTATTGATTGTCGGATGCTGTTTCATCTACATTTCTATGATGACTGCATGACTATTTTGAAATTCATATTATCTGATGATGCTCTCCATTCGGGGATAAGTCCTCTTCATGACGGACTATTTACATTTAAAAACAATACTTGACAATTCACAAAGACTGAAATAAAACATATGATTGTGTTTGTTTATGGCTGATGGCAGAAGACAAGTATGTTTCTAAATGAAAGCAATATATTATAAATTACACACTTATGGCAATTATCATAGCTCTTATTGACAGTGTGTGTGAAATGAAGTATTCATCATGTGTTCAATAATCCAACTACGTGTATATTTTGCTATTTCTGTTGACTCTCGGTGGACTTGCTTCTAATTCTTTATTTTCTCAGGAGAATTAACACATACAGACATCATCAGTTGTTGAAATAATAGCTTTTATGGCTTCAATTAACTCCATGAAATTGCATTGCATGTGAAAATCTTCGTCTCGGTTGACTGAGATTATGATTTCATTCTGGTAAGTGAAAGTAGAAGGACATGAGAAAGAACCAACAAATGATATTTCCTCAGGCGAATTGGCATCATTACATCGGACTGACCGAACATTTCATAACAGACGTTGTAGTCATATTTTACCTATCACACAAACCGCTTATTCCTGAACTACCAAGTGTTCATGGCATCTGAATGGCGGACTACAATAAATAACGCGTGTTCTTTTCAATCACACGCACTGTGTTGTGTTTGTTGTATTTGTGCTGTATTGTATTTACTCACAGCATTATGTTTCAAAGTTAGATTTTCTGAATGTTGGATCTTATTAGCGTCTTCTTGCCAGAATTTCTAAATGCTGGAGCGAGTGTAGTCATGTATCTGCATGTGTGTGATGTCATTCATGTTATGATATTCTTCTTGCTCTTTCAATTCCGATGCCCTTGAGATCATTGCTTGTCCTGGTTTTTTATTCTTCTTTCGAAGTTTTATTCACATTTCTTTTCCTATTTTTGTTCGATACACGACTCCGCAACGATTCTTTTCACATTTGCCGTACTATCTTCATGACTATGTTATTGTTAAAATGCTTTAGATTTACTTTCTTTGACAAGGACATGATAATGGAGCTGCAAGCACATTCTTTATAAGTGCTTAACTGCGTTGTAGTACAGGGTGCCCATTAGAAAAGGTAACAATTAAAAAAAACACATTAAGTTCAAAATTTATCAAATTTCTATTGACTATCAACGCATGATATCTATAGTGACAAATTATTGAAAAATTTGAATGCACGAGAAATGCGTCGTTACTTGGTTGGATATCTATGATATCTTGGTTGGATATCTATGATAGTATATATGAGATATATCTATGATAGCAATTCAATCACGCTTTGAATACACGAGAAGTGCGTTGAGACCATAGTTTTGCATTTGGTAAGTCCGAGATTGTACACAATAGTGATTTTGAATGAATCAAGGACACTAGGAAGTTATGTTGATAAGTAAAAGCAAATTGTTACCTTTTTTAATGGGCACCCTGTACATCTAGAATAGTTTTGATTACAATTCAATGCCTCCGGCTTTCACGAGATCGAAATGATATTTCAATGCACCCTGCTCCTGGCACAACCATGAAAAATGGCTTGCCGACTGGGAATCGAACAGCTAACGTGGCGTGAAGATCAGCAAGACCAGCGAAGCACAGTCTCCACCCAGCTCAAGGACTGGGTTCGACTCCCAACCGGCGGCGCATTGAAATTTCATTTCGATCTCGTGAAAGCCGGAGGCATTGAATTGTTAAATCGATTCTCCGAGGCCGCCTGGAAGCGGTGGTTTTGATTACATCTAGGCATTTCCCCCTGAATCGTCCAGGCTAAGATTTGACTAGAGAATTCTTTAATTTACCTTGTGCTATCTCTCCATGCTCTCTAAGCGCTTACTGTTCAAAGACATGTTTGTGGGTTCAAGTCCTACCAGATGCACATACTTTGCGTGGCAACGTAATCTAACTATATTCATTTCATTCATCGCAACTTTTGTTCTTATTTTGTGTGAACCTTGAGGATTCCATCGAGGAAGTGGATTAGTGTGATCGAAGAGGATATGGAGAGGAGAAATGTCACCAAGGAGTTGGCTACAAACAGAGATGAAAGAAAAGCAGTGAAAGAACTGGCAACCCACGCTACCGGGGAACTTATGCCAGTATAATCAACCGGATTGTTGTTTTGTGTAAGCTTTGCTCGGTATCATTTGTCATCCAAATTTTCCTGAGGATTGTTGCAGTTGGTTTCCGAAAAATTATTTGGAGCAGCCACTCATTTCGGAGATCAGTTCATGATTGATGTATAATCAGCTGAAGCTGATCCCTGTGACATTATGTGGACATCTTGAAGAATCTGTGATATTTTGTAATACTCAATTATCGCTGGAGCGCAATGCAGCCATAACTAACTCCCCCATTTCCGTCGGATGGGTGTCTATCGCCGCATAATTTGATCGTTGAAATTGTGCAGAATCATCACTAGACACATAGATTTCTTCTTTTGTTCAAATTTTACCTCACAAGTGACTTTAGAATTCACCGAAGAGCTTTTGTAGCACGCGTTGACAATTTTTTTTGTCCTCATCGATACTCGCTTCAACTTACAGTTTCACTTGGAATCCAGAGAAATTCAAAATGCTTGTCCTTCGACCTGTGTTTGATCTCAGCAGCCTTCGTCATTATAGAAACATATACTTTTCTGAAACGTCTTGACCAGCTGTTTCGATTGGCATTTAGGCAATGAAAATCATGCCATTAGTTTATAATAATAGGAGTGAGCCTTATGTACCACCATCGATATGGAGGATTCAGGTGCTGTAGAGCGAGCGTTACTATTGGCCTAACATCACTTTTTGTGAGATCAAATGTATATACAAATACTCATATTTTCATATTTATTCCTTTGCTTCCTTAAAGATTTGATTTTTCAGCCAAACTCAACTACCGATTTTAGTTAATTCAACTTAGGTAGGCCAATTGAATGGTGATGTATCTATAAATGCAACCCTTAATACACAAATACTCAGTAAATAACATCAATGACTATTTCATGACTATCAGCATGCCTTGAATGGAAATTAGAATTGTAACTGGAAGTTATATTACGATATTCCGTTAGCAACATGTCTACGTTCCCGTTCTAAAACCAGTGATATAAAGACTATCCGTTTGAGGCATCCAGTTTTTGATAGAATAAAGGAAGTCAACGTTAGTGTCCATAATTGAAGATAAGGAAAATGTCTAAAAGCTATCACGTGGTCAATCCCTCTTCGTCTTCAGTAGGATTCTACATAAATTTCTGTGTCGTTGTGACATATGGCCCCTTGAGAGGATGCTGATGTCCACCGATTAATCATTCTGTCCACGAGTAAGTTTTCAGAAATATCATATTCTTGTTCTCTATCTTATTCCACAATTTGTCCTCAATATCTGAGACAATTTTATTCGATAATTCCAATTTTTGGTTTTATTGCTCGTGTTCTATCATATGGTTGTACTTTTATGATTTGAATTATCTGTTATAGCACTTTTCTTTCCCTGTTTTATCACACAAACACCGCGTTTCACGAAATATATTATAACCGTTGGAAAGATATCAGGAGCAGAGAAAATGCGATTCATCAATTCAATATCCTTTTGCGAATATAACATGTAAGGGTCCACTCCCGACATGCATTCTTAAGACTCAACTGAATTTAAAAAATTGGGTCTAGTCCTGGAGGCTGAGTTTTCTGATAGTTTCAAATCTCACTTTCCTTTGAATAGAATTTTGTTCGAAATCATTGCTCACTCTCAAAAGTCAGTTCCTTTTATCATCTTTAAGATGAAATGACATTTTGTTCAATGATTTCAATCATGGGTATGATTTGAGGTCCTCTTCCACTCTCTCTCTCTCTCTCACACACACACACACACTTTCAGTAATGGTTAGGAATCCCTCTTGCATCTAGACGAGTCAAAATTCAATGCGTTTTTTTCCAACTTGGAAAACGTTATACAAATATAACTAACATAAACTTATGCGTCTGAACTTCATGGTTTGACTTATGCGTACGTGCGGTTGCTTTAACTCTAAATGGAATCACTGCATCGAAGACCTTGCCCAACCCGATGGAACGACTGCCTCTTCCAACTCTTCTATTTCTTTCTTTCTTCCGCCCGTCACGTTCTTGACGCCCCGTAAAGTTCATTGGAAGCAAAGGACGAGAAACTTGAAACATCTGAAACTTCAAATCGCTGATTATTTCACGAGCGCAGGCCTTTATCTGCACAGTCCAAAGTAACTTGTCATCTAGTAACGGAATTCTAGAGAGGATTTGTGCAGTCAAAGATGTACTGGATTAACTCCTTAATCCGCTTAGATTGCGGGCAGTGAGTGAAACAATTGTTGAATATCTTTTCTGCATCATTCCATTACCGGCTGCAGAATCGTTGATGACATTCGATCGCTTCTGCAAACCATGCACTATTGAAAACAAATACAGCAGATTATTTGTTTCTTTCTTTCCCGGTTATGTGGGGCTTTGATTTTCAAAATTTGTGTGCTTGTTTCACAATGTTGTGACCGTGTTTTACCTACTTTAATCTCTCAAACTATAAAGAAATCGCAAACTCCCAATGACTGCTACGATTTTTAGGATTTCTTTTATAATTTCGAACACCTTTTGTTTTCCCTTACTTTCACGGATTCATAAGTTTTTGAAAGATACTCGTTGAATTAATTAGTTTAACCTTTTAGATTGCCGGCTTTTCTATCCTTTCACTGTTTGATATTGTGAAAAACGAAGTACTTGATGACTTAGGCATGTCATTCAATTTCGCAAAAGGGAAATGTTGCTGAACCTCTTTCAGTCTCTCTATGAAGATGATATAGCAGATAAAAAGGAAGGAGACATTCGATTTGTAATCATTCCGCACAACATGTTTCTACCGCATCTCCTTCATGCGCAAGTGCACCACTGGACTGAAGTTGCAGAGACAGATAAACAATTAATTAGTCTAGCGAATCGATACTAGTAGCATAAGAGCGGGCACATGAGAGTGAACGTGGAGGTAAGACTGACCAGTAGTCCATGGTCTGGAGGACACTCGAGATAGAATAGGCAGAATCCGCATTGTTAGAAAAAGAAAGTCATAAAAGTGCAGTAAAGGGAAGTCAAAATGAATGTACTCAGTATACAGGACTTTCTGATGCCCAACTTTCTACAGCAATTTGAAATCATTAACTTCCTGCGATGAAGATGATCAAGTCGATTATTAATGAATTCGACGACAGATGATGCGCGACTTTTAGTTGCGTTATGTAGTCTAAATGTCTCAGGAAAATTCTCCATCAAAAAAGTATATGTCGTTTATTTGAATAGGTTAGACAACACACTACAGATGATGGCAATGCACTAGTAGCCTAGCTGTTGAAGTTGAATTATCGAGTTCCTGGACATATTCCACCAAATTCATAATAATTGTTAATAATTGTTACCTTTGAGAATTGGGAAGTGGAGGAAACAATTTTGTGAAAGTGCATTGTGTCGATCACTGTTTGAACCGATTCTATAACATTAATTTGGGGGAGATTTCGACGCACATGACTTGAATGTGTTCGCAGCAATGTCTTACGAAGTCAGTGGCTCTTAAACTTATTTATAGATGTGACCCACCTACAAGTCAAGTGAATATTTCGCGACCCAAGCATTTTGAAAATTCATCTATTCTAGTCCTCATCAAGGTAAAACACGAACGCTCTTTTTATTCTCAAACAACACTTTTTGGAAGCATACATGGATGCTAGTGAGACGTGTGGATTTGTTTCTTAGGTTGTGCTATTTCATGAATTCGCGGTTTTATTTTGACAAATGAGACGCTATGTTATTCCTCAAGCTTGTTTCCAAACTTTGTCTTGATATGGCAGTGAGAGCTGAAAATACCTGACATCGATGTTTGTATTACATATAGACCTACATTCCAATTTTGTATGATAACTTTCCTATTTGAACTTCAGCTTTCGTTTTATGATGAAGGCTTATGCTGAAACATATGTATTGAAATACTCTTGATCAATGCAGTGTTGCGAAATGACGGATTTTTGAGATTTTGAGAATAATTTGGATTCATGGATCGCCTTGATAGCAAAATTAACTGATATTTTTGAAATATTTTTAAAGCTAGTAATAATATATTCCTGCTATTCTTTGAGTATGAGGCTTCAGCATAAAACTTATCCCCAAATTGCTGTTTTTTATGTCGATGAAAATGATATGTTCTTTTCAGAGCAATGGATCAATATTTTCTAAACATACTCTGATAAGTATGACACATGAAAAGCCTTTAACACATGAAGATTAGATGCTTTTAACTACCCATGTTTAGACCTGAGGTAACTATCAAAACCTTTTCTGCATGCAAAAATCTAGCGAAAAATGGATAATCTAGCTAAAGGCTGAAAAATGTAATTCAGTAAAAACTGCGTCACACGTCAATACCCGAATTTTAGGCCTATGTTGATTTGTATTTCGTTCTTCAGGAGTTGGAGTATATTCTATTTATATATAAAATTTTTTGGTAGTCGGAAAGTATGTTATGAATTGGAAACAATAGTGCAAGCGACGTCTGCTAATTTGTCGCTGAAAATGCATGACTCATTCTGACATTTTGTCAAATGTGAGTGCTTATATTCATTGTTTTGCCGATTTTGTCAGCTGTCATTTGATTTGATCTTGCCTCTTCCTATTACACTTATCTTTTTTATCAAAATTCCTTTGGCGTATTTCACCCGCACATCATTAATTCACTCTTGCGCCTGATGTTGCTTCGCATTGCCGAAGTTCGTTTCTGATTTGTATAGCATTTGCCTCGCCTTTTGGTTTCTGCAATCTTTCGGCAGTTTAGTAACTCAAAATGGATTTTTGACAAATTTGAAAACCTGGAGATGGAGGTAGCCTACCAGTCTTTCCACCCATATTAGATCTATTGTTTATCTTTTTCGCTGTTACATGGAGAATATATCTGATTCTTCAACATGCATCCGACTTATGTTCCATTTTGCGCACTCTTTAGGGTCAAAGGGTGCATAGACATGTCGTTCATTTGGTCTCACCGAATAAATTGTCTGTTTATCTTAATTCAATGAAGCTGTGGCATCAATCTTTTATGGCGAAATTTTCTAATTGTTGAAGATCTGATCGTGGATTACTCATTGATTATTCATGAATTGACGACCGAATGAATCAGACGCTTCTCGACATGGAAAGGAAGACATTTTTATTTATCTTCTAAATATAAATTGTCAGTAGATCACGTAAAAATGAGGAAGAGGTTTCTACGACATTCAATCTACGAACTCGACACTAGAAATTCAATAATCTCTTTTCTAAAGCAATATCAATTTCATTGAAAGCTGAATCCATCATTTAGCATCTAGTATACTGTGATCACGTATAATCGCTTTTCTGATTTTTATTTCCCATTTAAGCTGCGTTTATGTATTTATTTTGGCCATTATGTCTCATTTAAGGGCTTATTGCAACTGGTGAAGAATGCTTCTAATTTGAATTAAAACCCAGTCACAGCTCGATGAATAAATGCCATCATATTTCCTTAATCATTTAATCACATTACGTGCTTAAGATTATTGATGAAGCTCAGATTGAAGCGTTGACAATTCTGACGCTAGGTTGACGAGGAAGGATTTTATGCTCCTCCCTTTTGTGCTCCTTTATGAATGTATAGAATTGGCAGGTGATTGTCCGAAAATTAATCCTGTCTCTCTTGATGCGTACTTCTACGTACGAGTATACTTTGCTTTGACTATAGGCGATCATGGTTCGTTAACTTTTTTTATTCATCCATGACCCTCTCAATAGCTGCGCAGGCACGTTTTTCCTTTTTTTCGTTTTTCCTTTTTTCCCTTAATCACCGTAATCGATGAAATAGTCAAACCTTGCCATAATTTATCATGATAAGTACCTTAATAGATGCATTGGGTACCAATAGTTTCAGTCTCCTGTTATTTGTCTTCGAATTTCCTAATCTCTGTTGTCAAGACTCGATACCGTCCATACCGGTCACAACGCAAAATTAGTAATTTTTTGTGTTTTCTCATAAGTAATGGTATCTAAAGCTCAAAATCATGATCGTCTTGAATAATGAAAGTAATTTTATATTTGAACACCATATCATTTGATCTTTAAACAAAAATTATCCTTTCTCATTTGACGTTGTGGTTTTGGAGATAATCTAATGTGAATAATGATACAAAATTTCCAAGTCACATTAAAGAAAATCCACCATCAAATTGTCATCTTCAGATACAGAGTTTATGTTTTAGCCAATAAGAATATGACATAATGGTGTTATTTTTATCGTACTGTTTGTCTGGCATGAATCTGTTATGTCTTGTTATTAATCCTCTCCATATGTTTCTAATTTATTTAAGTGGACAGTTGATTTTAATTTAGTCTCGCTGTTGCATTTTCATTTAACATCATCCACGTAAATCTTAGCAAATAAAATGGAGTTGTTACATCCCAATTTATCACAACTTGCTATTCACATCAGCGCCTTCAAGTCAGTGAGCTTCCTTAAGAGCATTGTCTCGTAACACGGACACTAACCTGCTTATATCAGCTGTTACCCAGTCAGACTCCGACATTCTGTTATGCAACCCCCTCATAATTTCTTCAGGAACTTGAAAATAGTATTTGAAATCTGACGTCCAACACTTGAAACACGGAGGAAATGGACGATAAATCGTGGAGTGAGTGACGAACTGCCCGAACTGGGTCGAATTTGAACTAGAGGCGATGCTTTGTATGAGAAACTATACCATTAGTAGCTATTAGATTTATTCCAGTTCTTTCCAAGTTGTTCTGGTCTTGAACAAATCAGAAATTGACCACTTGGTCGTTACGAACTGTACATAACTAAACAGCGTTAAAAATATCGCTCTAGTATTGATTGCATGTTAGTATAATTTACTCAACTATGAAAGTCAGTGAAAAGTTAGATAGCAACATTTCCCCGATATGATCCTCACATTTCGCATCATGATACTTAAAATGAGAATTAAATTTCACTGAAGACAACGGCGATGTATTTATAAGTACGTCTGCACTCGATTTTTGCGCACCGGTACCTGTAAATCAGTGAATGAAGAAACAAATTTTAATCCTTTGCGGCCACTTATGTGTTGCGTTTCTGGGTGGCGGAAATAGCAAATGCAAATCAGAATTACTTATGAAGGCGATAGACAAATCATTTTAGCTATTCGATGTGTCATCGCAGGTCTTCTCGTTCGTATGCAAATTGTTAACTCATTAATCACATTAGACAACATTTCGATGTTCAAGTACCTTGACAACGAAAAGAATTTGCCTTAGATTGACTCGTTCATGCAATATGTCCTGCATTGGTGCTTTTTGTGTAGTCTAAATGTCAGTTCAGAATTATTTGAGATGATGAGCTGACAAAATGCTATACTCACATGACCCAGTGAATCTATTGTCATCACTGTCTTTAAATGGACTTACAGTCCAATAACGGTATGTTTAGGGGAAACATAGAAGTGTGAGATCTAGTTTACATACGAGCTATTATTTCTGAATAATTATTAATTTAGTTTTCTTAATAATTAATAATTTTGAACCAGAAGAAGCCTCTTATATATGGCGAAATGAGTTTTTGCTTAATCCTTTTCGACCAGTTAGCGAATATCTGTATCTCGTGAGTATGATAATAATAATAATAATGAATGTATATTTGTTGTAAGGGAGATCGACAAATTACCAAAGAAATTATACAGAATACTAATAGTCAGAATAACATTCAAGGTAACAGTCAACACGTAGCCCCTTATCTAGATTCCACTGAATTGAACAATACACAGACACGGTAAAAGAACGATCGTGCAAGACGTTCAGTTCTATGAATTGGAAGAATAAATCTTCCTGATGCAGAGACGGTCGGTAAAAGTTTATGCAGTATATGGGACGGCAACATTATTTTCTTTAACATGCGGATGGACAGCAATTCACGTCTTTCTTGCAATGATGGAAAACAATGATTCATGCAGTTTTTGCCACATAGAACACGATGAAAGCGCTTTTGGAGTATTTCAAGGCGATTGGAGTCAGTAACCGAGATACCGAGGAACAGAGGTGCACAGTATTCAATAACGGTTCTAATCAAAGCGTTGTATGTGGTTAGAAGTTCACTTTTTGAACACGTTTGCTTTAATATGCGAAAAGCATATAATAGACGCGATGAAATGGTCAGTAAGTTGTCAACATGGTTGGACCATGAGAACTCAGAATTGATGGGGAGAATAATCCTGAAACAGAAAAGATCATCTTTAAGATAATCGGAAGATTAAATGGATGACCTTAAGCTTTGACAAAGGACAAAGTCTGAAGCGTCGGCACACCAAATAAACTATTATTCTTCATTTCGTACCTTATCTTCTGGAGGTATCCCATAAAAAGGCAATATGGTAGAATGTATGAATCCCAACCACCTGCTGTCGGCACTGCTATAACACAAAAACTGCTATCAACACAAAAACAAAAAACAAATCCAAGCTACATCAATCAATCTTAATCTAATCAATCTTAGAATTTTATGAAGTCAAAGCAGGGTTAATGATAAACAACGAAATAAATTCCTTGGAAATAGCGACAAATTTATTTCATGTATCAATGCTATTGATTCACTGACCACTCATAGACTTAATTAAGATAACTAGCATGAGATACGTCTTCGGACATTTCACTGTTGGTTATGGCGTCCTGTCAAGTATCAGAAGGACATAAAATTGGAATATAAGCAATTGCTGAAAATGGGCATATAGCAATGTGGTTATGGCGCTACAGATTGACTAAGCAAGACTTACATGATGACCTGAAAATCGAAGGTGAAATTACAAGCGGAAAGTGTGTCAATAGAAATAAATCATTCTATTCATGATGGTGAAATGACTTCTTGTGATTGCATACGCCTCCCGCGCTCCGATTAGAGCTGTGATCAATATCGATGATGCAATATCCATAGTGTACAACATCAAAACAATGATTTAATTTCTTAAGATATCATTGCTGTTCTCATGGTGGTCGTGACTGTACATCCCGCATGACAATGACCTGACAATGATCAATTGAATTCTTTTGTTCTTGAAAGCCACCTGCCCGGATAAAACTTTCAAAATGCGATCGATCAAAACTGCTGACGTTACATCTTTGATGGATGTGATTTTTCAAATTAAGTCGGAATTTAGTCGGCACCAATGCATTCATTTCACATGTAATTTTGTAAAACGAAGACAAGGTCAATAATAAGTTGTAATGAAGAGCTCTCGACTACGTCTTTGTCAATTCAATAAAGCAGCAACTACCTACAACAGAGCATTAAAAAAGAAAGAAAATGTTTTTGAGACTGCCATAGAATTACATTTAAAATTGGAATTTTGCGTAACTCAGAGCGAAATTTATAAAAGAAACGAAAGCAAGAAAAGTTTTTCCTGAGTTACACAAAATTCCAATTTTGAATGTAAATCCTGTTTTCGTAACTCCATCTTTAATAAGTCAGTAAAAAAAGACAATCAATTCTTTGTAAGTCTTGTTTTTGTAATAATAGTCATATTTGTCATGTGAAAAATGTTGTTTATAAGATCACATGTAATAAATGTAACAATTATATTGGTGAGACATAATGTACCATGAGAAAGAGAATCCAGGAACATCTTAATTGTAATAGCAGCCTTGTTCACCAACATCTTTTATCAAAACATCGATTGCCTCCATCTGTCAATGATATAAAGGAAGAAAAAACAACAATAAAGGAAGGAACGCAAAATTTGTGAGAGATATCTTATCAAAACCAAAAGATCTAGAATCAATGTAATGTATAGCAGTCTGTAAAATGATATCTTGTCTAACATTCACCATAGTATTCAGTTTGCATCTCATTTTGAAAATTTTCTGTGGTAGACTGCTAAACGAGGAGTGAGTGAGTGAGACTGTCAAAAACATTTTCCTTGTCTTTTAATGCTCTTTTACAGGTAGTTGTTTTATTGAATTGACAAAGACGTGGTCGAAAGCTCTTCAATACGGCTTATTATTGACCTTGCCTTCGTTTTTAAGCAATTAGATCAATGGTAAACCGAATAAATTTCACATGCAGTAGGTATATTTGATGACTGATACCTGCTTCAAGAAATCCGTGTAATCATAGTTCTGTTTTTGGTATTTATTGAATTTCATCATAGTTTAGGCGAGAAATCACAACAACGCTATCCTTCCCTACTACGTCATTGTAAACAATTTTGCATGACGCTTGATGTATAATGACATCTATTTCACTAACATATCGCACCGCGTCATGACTGTACATCGCATTGTATACATAATGTTCACTTGCTTGAATGGGTGGGTGAAATTACTGAAAACGTATAGTATAATTAAATGTGTATAGGCTATGCATGAAAATGTGTTTTCTACTGCATTATTCATTGAACATGCAGATAATGAAACGAAAAAATGAAGAGAAATCATCATTGGAGACTAAAACGAGAACCCCGTCAACGGTATTTGTTATAAATATATTTATCTATCTATGATATATAGACAGTGTTACATAAGTAATGGCAGTGGGCGGGAGGACCATATCCAAGAAATTTTCAAAACTAAAGTATTCTCTCCCGAAGTATTTATGTCACAATAAAAGATAAAGTAGACACAAAGTTGTCTACAATAATTTTTATATTTAACTGCCTTGAGAAAGGGTCAGGACCCGAAACGTTGACAACTTTGTATCCACTTTCTTTTATTGTGCATAAATACTTCGGGAGAGAATACTTTAGTTTTGAAAATTTCTTGGATAGACAGTGTTGTTACTTGCTGCGGAATTTCCGCGGTGAGGGAAAATTTGTGAAATTCCCGGGAATTGCTTAGAAAAACGCGTCTTTGACACTGCTATAATGACAGTGTTACAAAGTTCATGTTCCTGTCGTGAATAATTTTTGAAATCGTTTCATCAATTCAATTCCTGTCTTGCATTTTATCATAAATGACAAAATTAATGACATTTTATCATTATTTTAAAAATTACCGTTATCCTCGGTTTTGTTTACGACATTTCTGTTTTAAAACTCTTCGAAGATGTTATGAATTTCTCTACTGCACTACTTTTCCTGTAATCTTGACAAATTTTAGAGGAAAATTGTTCAGTTCCTAAGTCTCAAACATAGAAACTCAAATAACTGAGATTTTTTTTGAAAAGTTCAATTTTTGGAAATTTTTGATTTCCTGCAACTTTCATGTGGCTATTACAGATGCAAAATTTCTTTTCCTTCGATACTCTTCTGTACTGGCATATTATGCAAAAAGAACGAATATAATAGGATAAGTTTTAAATGCTTTGGGACGCTTTTTTGTGAGCAAGTTGCCCGTGTTTTGATGTCATAAGTCACCCCATACTTAAGAAATATCTTCTGCTCGTGGATTTTATGCATATACATGTAATACTCGTAAAATGATCTTGGATCTAATTTTTCCGTCATTACTTTCTAAATTTGCTATTATCAAGCTTAGTTATGAGCTGCTTATTAAAAATTGCTTGGATCGAAATCGTTGTCATTATTTTCAGAATATGCTATTGTCAAGCTTAGCTATAAGCCATTTCTCAACATAGATCTATGCAGCGGATGTATCTGATTAGCGCAAATACAGTTCTACTTATTCCCTTAATTGTTTTAATGGTATTTCACATGGCAACACCATCGTACTACTGTACTATGTTGTTAGTTCTGACTGGCTTATTGGTTGATTTTTAATAAAGGTGTGCGATTCCGTTCCGAAGTCAGGTCAGAACGGATTCTGATGAATTATTTCGGACTCGGATTGCGAAAATATTAAAATAAAAAATATAAATATGTACCAAAATATTGGGTTTCGGATTCGGTCTGGATTGGTTTGGACAGAATCGGTCAATAAAGATCCGAATTAATCCGACATTATGGAAATCTATGCATGTATTGTGTCTTCAATTCCACTCAGCAATTACTTTTAAGTACGCTAGAAACATAACATGCTGCACTTATTCCACTTTTCAAACACCGTACTTCTGGGTCGGAAATTATCCATCATTTTCACCCGTGTAGTACATCATAAGATCCGCTTACGCTCACTCGGTAGTCAGATGAGAATGAGATGCTATGCAGACAAGAAATATTCTATTATTAAATCACCTTGGCTCATTCTCAACGCAACTATATCTCAATGTAAGCTTTATGGGACATTTCCCATTTTGTTCCTATTCAAAAGAAAGCATGGTTATTTGACTTGAAATTTTTTTGTGGTACCGGTATCAGATATTATTTCATTTGTTATACATCTGCGTTGTGCAAGTAGAGTGCATTCAGGTATGCTGCTACATCGAGGAGCAATGCATCCTTCAAGTAAAAGCTTTTCTTAAATCATAACATCATTAGGCTAATCAGGTCATACAAAAATGTTGAACCCCTGTCCTATCATTCGAGTCTATATACATGAAAGGAACCAATCCGAATGATTACGAAGATAATTCACCAAGAAAATATTAGCACTTTGTCTAGCCTTACACTGAAGACCAGACCAATATTTTGACCAAGAGATTACCCACAGCTGATTTAACCCCTAATTATTTTGCAATGGAGTGATAAGGTCAATATTAAATAGAATCTGGATTCAGCCTGCAAATAAGAAAAATGTCAATAAGACTGCAGATTTTTCAGTGCATGCCTCTTGATGTTTTATGGTGGTCAATGCGGAAACTAGGAATTGACGAGTTGGATGTCGTCCAAGTCATGCATGAACACTCGAAGCCTGTAGCGTGCTGTGACAAAACAAGGTGTGAAGAGTTCGTGTTCAATGTTAGGATGCATCAAAGTTCAGTTCTGAGCTCACTCCTATTCATAATCATCACAGGGCTGCTTTACAGGATTTTCGACGAAGATGCCCTCAAGAAATGCTCCACGCAGATAATCTTGTCATAATATCCGACCGACTCAGTTGAAGACCTAGAAGTCTGCTTGCTACACGGGAAGACAAATCAGGAGGCCAAGTGCATGAGAGTTAATGTCGGAAAGACCAAAGTGCTCTTCAGTCGAAGTATCCACGCCCTTCAAAAGTACGAAGCTCACATGTGGTGTATGCAGGACGGAACGCGAGCAAGTGTTCAGGCTGAAAGTTGTGGGTTCACAATAGAGGTCTGCGTTCGCTACACGAACACGATCGTGTTTCGTATCGTGTTGAGCCTTGTCACTCGTCTTCGTGTTTTGACAATTAAGAGTCTTGTTTTATTCTCGTCAGAAGTGTCCTATTCCATGCGTCGGAGACATGGCCCATAAAAGTTGATGACCTTATTCGCCTGGTGAGAAATAAGAGCGCTATGATCCGATGAATGTATTCCATCCGTGAACGCTGCGCCATGTGTGAACTGAAACGCATGCTTCAACTACATGACCTAGAATCAGTCATGGGCTGAAGTAGTTTGAGTTGGTCACTTGAAATGGATTTCGGTCTGAAAGTGGCCAAGGAGAGCATTGAGTTATGAAGTGGCAGGACAGAGCATCAGAGGTGGCCAGAGAAGGAGATGGGGCACTGCATCAAGCAAGATCTGGCGCTTCTTCATCTGGATCCTGAATTGTCGCAAAACCGACCAAAATGAAAACGTCGCATCTATCCGAGATAACCGACAGAACCCCAGTGTCCGACCATCAAACCTGGGGAAGAAGAGACAATATACGAGGAGTAAGATTGAGATCTCATGTTTTATTCAGAGAAAGCGGAGATGAGTTTAACCATGACAATCGCACGATATGGCTAGTCGACTCTTCTATTAGTTACTCTCAGATCGAGACATTATTCACCTAATTTGATTTAAAAATGTAGCACATGAAGTCCGGTCGAAAGGGCAAGTCAAGTTGAAAAAGGTAATGGACTAGATACGGCAATTTTGGGGCCTGCGGGAAAATTTTCAAATTCATCGATAACATCACTAGTTATAGGCCATGGTTGATATGTAGTCCACGGAACGGCTTATTAACTGTTTGCTGTGTCATTAGTGCCATTGTAGTGATTAATGACTTGGTAGTAAAGCAACGTCGCTGAAACATTCACTCGTGCGCACGCATTCAGTGTTTGAACTTCGAACGAATGGTTCAGAAGCTTATTTCCCATGTATTTCAAGCAATTTTCTTAAAATTTGCACAAATTTAGGAAAATATCTACTTTTCATTATTAGTTTTATGTTAATTTGATTCATTTTGTTATGTAATTATTTTTTTGTGTTATTGTCCTATGTTTTCTTGTAAGCAAGATGGAGTTAGAACCTGCTCAAAGTTTCTAGGCCCGGGCCCGCGCTTGTAATTCTTTGCTGAACAATATGATTTAGTGATGTTTATCGCTGTCATCGTATTGCGAAGAAAGCAAGACGCTAAATTAATGAATGAATTACGCAGCTACCATGCATTTTATGCTGGCAGAATTTTGTCTTATCAAAACATTATGCTTGCAGATTATTATCTTCGACATTCATTGTTTCCGATACAGGGTCAAGCTGATCCCTACAATTTATTTAGTTTACATTGACTTTTATTTTATTGTATTTACATATAGGTGGCTACCCGTGGCTTACTAAAGGGTAAAATCGACATTCTAGCAAGCTCGTGTTTAATTGTGCATTCCTAAATTGAAGAGCCTAATATTTGGCTGCCCAAGGTAACTCACCAAGAGTTCTAAATCACTACATTGTCTATATGCCATGGATGACTTGCTTTGATTTTGCTGTGGGAGTCAGTGAAGACAAACTTAATAGATTGCTACAGCCAAACTTTAACTAATCCTGTTCGATGCCTTAATGCTCCGCTACATTCATAGGCATGATTTTGTCTCGATTGTGGGACTGCTTTCTATTGTCGTAGCCAGCCACCATGCAAAACCTAACTTCCCAAATGATCAGTTACTGCAGAAGGTTTCATTTGCGATAGACTCGTCAATAAATGGCTACTCCTCAAGAAAAGGCATTTCTAGTCCCCGGACTACAAGCCTCGGAAGTGACACAATGTAGAAAATCAATCAAGAAGACATTCTGCTCCGTGGTTGATTTATATGTGTCCTATTCAACATGTTGACATATCCTCTATTTTTAGTGCGCATGAAATTATCAGGAGCATTTCCTAGCTGAGCCATGAGCTGAATTGCACCTACTCTACAATAAAGTCATTGTTGCTTTTTACATTGTGCCTTGTGATATTACCTGCAATCTAGCTACTACGCCTACCTGTAGCTTCTTTGCATATACCGTCAATATAATCATGTACATCTACATGACATATAATAAATTTTTTAGTAGCTGCTTGTATCGAGAATTCCTCGAGAATTTATTGATGAAGATACAGTTATGGCCAATGATTTCCGACCACCCATATATTTCTAAGATAAAACGAGTTCAGAGTATTAGTTAACAAGTAGTATTTAAGTTATAAACAAAAACATGTGTAATTAACACATGGGAACAATTGAACTTACATTTAAATGTCTTTGGTCAATTAAATTGCAAAATCTCAATGTTTCATAAAACAATTAATATTTAGTAGCAGTACCATGAGCCGCCAGAACAGCGTTGATTCGACGTGGCATTGAATCTACAAGAGATTGGCAATACTCAGGAGTTATTTCATGGGTCCAGGCATGAAGAATAGCACCTTTGAGTTCTATCAGTGAGGATGGATTGGATTTCGACACTTCTAACTTCAGCTTTTCCCAACAATTTTCTATCGGGTTTAAGTCTGGTGACGATCCTGGCCACAGGCTGAGTACTTCAATATTATTACAATGAAGCCAAGATTTTACGGCACGGGACTGGTGGCATGGTGCACCGTCATGTTGGAACACATCGCAACTATGAAGTTCCATCCACAGTGGCACCTTTTCTGCAATGATTTTCAAATATTCAGCCGAATTGACCGTCTTCCCTTGCTGTACAAAGTAAATACCTCCGCGACCAAATCCAGATATCGAACCCCATATCATGATTGACGGGCATTTTTTCACCGCTGGTACAGTAAACCTTGGATTGAAACGCTGATTTGAAGGACGTCGAACCAAGGCCCTGTGTGGTTGAAACTGCTTTATTTGTGTTTCGTCGCTGAAGAGTACTCTCCGCCATTGGTCAACTGTCCAGTCTTCGTGAGTTCTGCAGAAGATAAGGCGATCTTTGATATTCTTTCGAGATAGTCGAGGTTTTACAGCTGGACGGTAAGAGCGAAGACCTGCATCGATAAGGAGGCGCCGTCTGATGGTTCGAGTGCTGACTACCACATTTTCAGGTAATTGCGCTCTGATTTCAGAACTGGATATAGATGGATTCCTCACAGCAGCACGGCGAATCATGTTATCAGTTTGACGGCTGGTGATTCTTGTTTTGCCTGGTTGTTTTCTGGGAACTGTGGATCCAGTCTGCTTGATAACTTGGATAATATCATGGACTGTTGTCTTTGACAAATTTAATCTTACTGCGATCTGACGTTCACTCCATCCATCATCAAATAAAAGTTTGATATTACCGCGAGCAGCAGGACTTGTAGGCATAATTATAATGAGACGCACAAATTAACTTTGGCAAACAATTCTTGGAATTCGTGTAATTCTGAGAATTCCACCGATTTATACATACTCAATGGTGGTTGGCTGGTGCCTGATAGGTAAATCAACCAATTATAACTAATATAACGTATGTTTGTAGAAATAAAATAAGGTTGTCAGAATGAAAATAATAGTGGTCGGAAATCAATGGCCGTATCACTAGTGGTCGGAAATCATTGGCCATAACTGTAGACAAACGTTGCAAATGAGAATATCGACTTGCCGTCATGATTACTTCATGCAAGCCTACTTATAGACCTATTTACTGGCACCTATACTAACACAGTTTAGGTACTAAGACATTAATAGTGTTAAGATAACAACAGAAACACCAGCAATGTAGTTCGCAATGGGTTTTCGCTATGAAATTTACTTTAAAATCGTGTCATGTGATTTGTCTACACATACAGGTAAACGAAATATGATGGTAAAAAAGGCTGAAGGATTGAGGGTTGAATGTTGATATACACCGTCAAAGGTGATATCTTAATCAAAGCCCAGGCCAACTGTGGGAGGGGGGCGTGGAGCTGAGCCCGGAGCACTTCCAACTCTTAGCCTAATGCTACTGAATATGCAAATGAGTCGTTCTCTGGCTTATGACCCTTGTGTTTCTACAAACCGTGTAATGAGTGACAATTATAACTTTTCAATTGTGACTGATGAATGCAAGCTTCTTTAAAATATAAGGTTCACTTTACTTGAGGATGAGACAGTGCCTCATCGCACTTGTATGACGAATAAAGAAGTCTGTAATATTCGAAATCTGTTCTTCGGATCGCTTTCCAATAACAAAATAAAAATCTACTGTGATAGTTTTATGCACTATAATTATTCTATGTTTTGCTCAAAAATACATTTAGGGCAGAGAAAAGTAATAATGAGACCCATTTATAACGTTAACTTAAAGGGACATCATGAAGTGTGCGTCCGTTTTATTCTAGGTATTCAAATACTACTTTTGCAGTAGAGCAATTCCTCATGTATAAATTGCATATAACACGCACATGCACGTCGCTCTATATCTCGATGGAAAATGAACGAATCAAGATTTCTGCTGCGGTCTATACTCCGATTATAGCATTATCCAATGAAGCAGACGTGATTTTTCAGTTTTCATTGTGACGTTGACTATATGTGATGTGAAATATTCACTCTATGTTTCATATGTGATGTAAATGATCAAATGGCTTTGCGGACTAGGTATTAGATACACGTATGTGGTATTATAACGGGAAAGTGCGTTATGTGCGCGGTATTTTCACAGAGCATCAAAAGGAAATTTTGTCCGCACATTCGAGAAAGGAAAGTTACACATGCAAGCGAGTCCGCTGTAAGTGGGTTTTACTATCTATGGAAAATATAATGAAGCGCTAAAAGATCAATGTTCTTTTCTCAGAAGCAAATCAGGCGGGAGTTCCATTTATTCCTCTTCCAATCTTTGGTGCTGTCATAGTAGAAAAAATACACATGTATTTAAATCAGGGTTGGCCGGTAAAATCCACCCTGGTAAAAACGTCACTCCTTACTTTATTGATGAACGTTAGTCGCAATAAGTTCACTTTACTTTTTCATCATTCGATTAACATTTAGGCCTGTATTTTCACAATTCAAACCTATCAATATCGCATTTCAATCAAGAATATGTTCCAAGTATATGAATTATTATAAAAAATATTGTTATAAAGCTGTTGTGCATTATTCCTCTAAGTGTGCTCGCATTTTGTTGCTTTACGAATTTCATTCATTGTAAGATGCAACAGACGTCCATGCTGGAAGGAAATCACTTGGCTCTGTATGAAGATCGAAAACAGGTATTCCATTAAGCTAGAGGGGTAGGAAAATGTAGAAATCTGGCCTCGGATTTCTACGATTAACCTCCCTGCTGATCTCATAGAATAGCTTGTCTTCTAAATCTGTGGCAAATGTGCCATACCCATTGTGATTACACGAATATTACAATGAAATTTATCCCAGAAGGACTAGATTAAAAATTTTGCCCTTCAACACTTTTCATGTCATGGCAATTTGCCCTCACATATTTAGAGGATAAGGTCATGTTAAATGAATTTAAAACCAAAAGTAAAGCTTTGATTTGAGCTCAAAATATGGAAGTTTCAAGAACTGTAAACAAACTAGTATATCACAATAATGTCAAAATTGTTTGTCGCTTTGAGATTCTATTAACAAGATCAATTTTATAGCTTACTGGACATGTTCTTTTGTTGAGATTATAACTGAAGCTGTTCAGACATATATTATACCTCATTTTATCAAGATTATTGGTGCGATGTTATTTAATCATTATTTGTTCTTGCAAATCATGATTTCCTGCTACAGGCACAAGCATTAGTACATTAAGTATACTTCTAAAAAAAGTAGAAATGCATTCTAAGTGACTGTTGCGCATTGCTTGATTTGGGAGGTGAGATTTTCCGGTGCAGAGACTTTTTGATAGAGTGTTTTCTCTGCGTTCATGAGACCTGGGTTCGAATCTACGTAAGATACTATTTAAATACACTCTACATTCTTGCTGAACACTCAACACAGAGGAATGACAGTGGGATTATAGAAGCTCGTCCACACGAAGAAAGTGGTTTGCTTAATTTAGTTCTATGTATAAACCAGTTATATTCATACATTTATTTTCATTTTATCATTCATTTGATGATAATTCTGCGAGTATGTAACAACTTCTGTTACATGAACCAAAGAGATAAAATGGTGCTGAAGTCTACATCTGTTCTTAAATCACAAGAAAAGGGCTGAGCAATCGTAAAGAAAGACAACATCGTTTGTCGTTCGTTATAAAAACATATCATGTGGTTCCATCACAGAATGAATGTCATGTTTTGGAAGATAAGAGTTGCAAACTGCAAACCCGCATGCACCGTAATACTTAAATTCATCGTGATATTAAGTGATTAAGATCATTTCGTGAAGAAATAGACTGATTTTCGGAATTTTAGTTTTAGCCGGTTTTTACCAGTTTTTGCCGGCAAAAAGCCAACCCTGATTTAAATAAATTAGACGTGAAGCTAAATTTGACTTGCAAACTCTATTCTCAAACAGTTCAATAGCCTACTTTGAGGTTTATCTGAATTGAAAAAAGTTTTTCAATCTTTTCTCTTCCATGTATGACGTCCATGCGACCTTCTCCATGATAACTTGAAGTTCAAACTGAAGGTGTGCGGCGTCAAGAAACTGCCTCAACCCGGTTCGAAAAATAATCATAGTAATTGAACTTCTACTAATTTATATTCCTTAGCCGCATTGAGCTGGTACAGTCATGTCTGAGGGAGCATTAGCAAATATCTTGAGGTAACATGAATGGAAGATGCTGAAATTACTTAGATCGTCATTTTATCTGATCCAAAAACATCTTCGACTATATTCAGCTGAATTCATGATTTAGCTGTATATTATGTCATTAAAATGTGGCGATTCGTTTATCAAAATCGAACCTTACCCGAATGCACATTTTTTTCAATCCGTGCTGACCTCGATTGGGCTTGCGACCCGATTTGACGCCTCTAGTTCAAACCTATTTAATTAATGAACATCAATGGAGTGCATCTTTCAGCTGTTCGATGCATTCGTGAGTAGGTGCATGTATCCTGTTCCGTATTAAATAAAAATATATACGATATGACTGTTTCGCACATTTTGAATTGAGTATGGCAACATAAGAACAAACAGAAGAGTCTTTTAAAGAATCTATATTTACCGGTACATTCACTGTTAACAAGTAGTAACCTAGAAACTCTCCCATGAGTGAAAGTCCGCTCCTAGCGGCGCATGAGCTCCGCAACCTGACGGGGAGGTCCGCAGGTCGCATGGTGTTAAGGAAGTCTGCATGTGTGTGCAAGAGATGAGATATTGTTTGATATGTCCATGTGATTTGCAGAGACAAGTGGATAGAGCCGCTCATTTTGTTCAAGCATTTTTTAAGAGAAGTGATTTGTTAGTGCGGAGTTGTGCCAGTATTCTGTGCGCGTGTTCTGTGTGTCACTTATCCTCTGCAGCCTTGACATACCTAATTGAAATAATACTATCAGACAAAAGCTTGTGAAATATTCAAATATAATAATGATGTAAAAAGTCATGTTGTCAAATCATATTGGTAAAGTGACCCGCTTTACTGTGAAGGATAATTTGTGAAAGTTACAGTCCATTTCCTAAATCGCTGCACACTGCATAGCCCTAAAAATTATTACATATTTTGTATGTTCTCATCAAATTTACTCGCAAGCTGATGATCGATTACTATATTTATTTGCTTAGTCAGCCGAGACAATTGGTTTAGGAAACATTGTGACTTGCCCAATTAAATGAAGTAATTAGTGATTGTCTGCTTTGCTGCTTCCACGGTGGTATTTCTGATATATCATGTTGGCTCTCGTGTCACTCACTGTTTTAGTCATCATTAATGAGCTGTAAGGTTTTCAATCCCGAGATCTTGGGATTATCGCATTTTCACGGGATTCAGAATCCCAGGATTAGGTAACCGGCATGCGTTAACATCTATTTTTAGGCAGTTAGGGTGTATGAAGATGGAGAAACAAGGGAGTAACAATGAAGATAAGCGTTATTGTTGCAAATTGCAATATACTGTTATATTTGAAACTTCTTCCTTTTACACGAGGTAACTTGGTGAGCGGTAACTAGTCACACACTGCCTCACACACCGACACACGCTGTCAATTTCGCGTGCGTCTTGTACGAAAGAGAAAATTCGAAGGCAGAATTCAGTCACCCGGTTCACTAAATCAAGGTATCTCAATGACAAACTAAGAGGTAATTGAACCATAGATAGCGAACATTCAAAGAAAGAATTTGAGATTTGTCAACGCATTGTAAAAAAGCTAGTGACTCACTGTTCATTCACTTCCGAACAGTTTCATCAGCATTCTCGTCTCGCTAGATGCTCTCGTAGACAATGATTGTTAACAGTGCATCGATTAGGATAAATGGAGCTCAGCCCAAACTTTCGAATTCGCAGAGGAATATTTAAAAAGACCATATCTATGGGACATCCAACACCCAGACTACTAGAATCGTCCAGCAAGGGATGTTGCCTCATTCGATGACATTGTGAGGAACAATGAATCAAAATTTTGAAGTTCTTTATGATCTACTGCTTGAATAGCTACGGGTAACTAAGTTATCGTGTAAACGAGGAGTAACTTAGTTAACGCATGAAAGCTTCGTAGCGTGGGCTGTACCACCGAGCAACTTGATGTTCAGTTACCGCTTACCAAGTAGCCTAACCTCGTGTAAACGCGTCTTTATGCTGTTTTATATCAAATGTTAATTACCTCAACTGCACGGAGTAATAAATGCCTGCAAACTTATTAGAAAACTTGCGTTTGGTCATTTATTCGGCACTCTGTTTGACGACCGATTTATAATTCGACCGATGTTAAATTTTCTGTATTTCTTGCAGGATGACTTTTTCCTTCGTCATTATGATTCAGGGCCGTGTCGAAACATGCTAGGACATTCTCGTGGTTCAATCATTCTTCATCGTGCACAGGTTAGTGAATACTATGCGTACTTATCAAATTCGATGTCATCTCTAAATTCCTTTTTACTTCAACAGGTGGTAGGCATATTCGCCGGATTCTCCATTCTTCTCATCGTGGCTTCTCCCTTTATTTTGCTTGCTGCTCCCTGCATTATGTGTGTGAAGTGTGACTGTCATGGCACTGGTCGAGCTCGACATCACAGCGGCCGTCGCCCACCACGCTCATGTCTATCTCCCACCCTATCCAGTCTCGATCTTGACTTCAGTCATGATCCTACAGTCGGCATCTCAGACTCGGTCCCTGATAGAAATTCACCATCACCAAGCCGTGATCCTCTGTCACTTACCGCGTCTGCTCCAACACTTTCAACGCCCACTACGAAATCGTCGACTTTTGCTGCAATGAGATCTCGATTGACCGGTGCCAGACCAGGTTCGCCCATGAATTCCGTGCGGCAACCGTAAATTAGCTTGTTGGTTACGAAGAAGTTATTGCTGTATTTCAATTTTAGTAGATCAGACCTACTACTGATTCAATTTATTTTAGTAACATGGTATGGTCTGTTGTTTCAATCATCCGCTTGATTAAAATAATGCATAACCAAAATATTGCTAATGTTTTGGCAGCAGAGAGACAAGCTGCATCGACGTACTAACTTCAAGCATTGTTGATGTTGCTATTGATCTCAACATTTATTTCAACGAAAGGACTTACGACATTTTGAAATGTTTTTCATATTCGTACTGCGTCGGCTTTATATATTTATCAACGAAGACTAATCATTGTAGACATTTAGTCACTTTGAAAATCAAAATGATTTGTTATTCATCAAGCACGCTTTTTCTGTGATTCATTCTGAGATTTTATCAGTGCACTGTACACATTTCATTTCCTATTTTCTCATCTACTCATTTTCGTTGTTATATGTGAAAAGTATTCTAGTCATTAATAAGCATTGAAATCTCTTTCGAGTAATCGTCTTCTGTCTTTTATTTTGTTATAACCGTGTCTTATATGAACATTGTGTAAATAATCCTGGTAGTGATTAGAAAAGTCAATGTGAAGTGAAACATATCGTCTGGAGGTCTCTCCTTTCACAGTTTCAATTTTCTTGTGGAATATCTCATGTTTTGTTATTGCTTACTTTTCCTTCTGTTTTATACGCATTATTTAGAGAAAATATGCGTCGTTTGTTGTCGTTTATATTGTTTTCATCACTTTTCTCTGTTTGTCAGAATGACCTGTAAATTGTTTATCGTTGTTTCCAAGTCATTCTTACCAACACTCGAAAATGTATCTTTTGTACAGACAACGCAAAAAAAGATGTTGAAAATTGCATTTTTGACGTAATGTATCATACATGAATTGTACGCTATATTTTCTCCTCGGCTATTCTGATTTGACTATTCTTTCGACAGTCATAAGTTTTCTCCAGATTTGTTTTGGATTTACTTTGTGCATTTACTTTTCTAAACGGATAAACCTTGAACGCCGTAAGTGACTTTTCAAACGGAATTGTGATGATGGAACTAGACGCAGAAATTCTAGGACTGATTATAACTTAGGTGACATGCAAAGAAATCCAGCAAAATCACAGTTTCATTATGATTGTGTACGAATTCCATGATTTATTCATAAAAGTCTCGTATAATTGATGTGTTGCACACAACCCAGCCGTTGAACATAACTTCCTCTTCATCTCGGCTTTACCGCATCTGTTATTTTTGTAGTGTGGCTGAGAAGGATTTATCACTATTCTTGTATATAGTATGAATTGTTTCTCCGTCCAGTTCCATCTACTTGACATGTACTTCGAAAAAATACGTTTCCTTTGTCATATCGTTTTAGTAAACCACTGACCAATTCATGTATTTAACTTGAACATCATTTAATTCTAAGAATCACTCATTATTTCACTATCCATAAAAGTATGTAAATACATGTTTGGTCAGGTATGAATGTTGTTTTTCTTTTTGGTGTAGATTGATGTGTGCACCATTGATACTACATACTTGCCAGTATTCAAATTGATGTATATACTGCGGTATGTCGATATGTAGTTCGTGTACATGACAGCTTCCCTTGAAGAAAGTTTTGAAGAAATTCTTGTTTTGTGAAACCTCTTGAGTTCTGAAAGGATTGATAAGAGTAAACTATTGTAAGCATCTAATCAAAGCTTGAGTGAAGAGGATGACCCTACATCAAATGTACATTTGACACGTGTCTCTTCCAACAAGGCAGAAAACGAAGCGCAAATGGGTCAATACTCAGTTGGCCTAATTATAAGTGTAGAAAATAGTAGATGCATTTTTTTCTGATGTAGACATATACGGCAAAAACTATTTAGGCCTACTCATTCAAATACACCAAAGTGGGAGAGCACCAAGGCAGGATGATGGACAGATACATTTTGATGCACTGCATTACACTGCATGAATAGTTATAGGCCTATTGCTATTGCATAAGAAGTCAAGCAAATCCCCGCAAATGCGTTCCAGTCATCCAAAATTCTTTGGTAGAAAAAATTAAGCCGAACGAGTGTTAAGATTGCATGGTTGTCTGTAGAATTTCAGAGAGTGACCACGAGTGTTTGACGCATTTCGGATGAAAGAACATCGAAATTTCACTCAATGGTGCCATCAACTCTTGCTCATTGATCCATATTTCTTTAGCCTAATTTGTAAAAGAAATTTGTTTATCCAGTATTTCGAGAGGCCCTATTCATATTTTTTGCAATTATAGGCCTGGTTTTTAAAAATGTCAATTTTTTGTTGTTCTGAGATGATCGTATACATTCATTTGAACAAATCAAAGCCAATCATTTTTCAAGAATGCCATCAAGTCATCTAATTAAAAAAATTCTACAATCAGCACAAGGCCCTTTTGGCAACTCAGCATTAAATCCCCGTGTTGACCTGTTTCGATTTTAATAAATAACTCGAATTGAGACCCAGGCTTTAATGCAAATTCTTACACTTTTGGAGCAAAAATTTACACGGAATTGACTGATCGATAGCAATACAAAGGGAATAATTGTAATCTTACAAATAGCCTGTCAATTCAACCAATTGGAGAAGCAATTGGCAATTCTATGGGCTACTATTTGATTGCTCAGTCCTTATAAGAGAAGGCCTGGCCTCTTGAACTTGATCATGTCAAGAAATAAATTATGGAAGCCATTTATTCCACAACATTTCTGTCTTTTCAACTTTGGGTTTCCAGATTTCCGTGAAAATTTGCATATATACTCATTTTTTACGCTTAACACGAAAATCTTAGCGGCGGCCACACTAAATAGAAACTTTCCATAGAAATATAGCACTTTTAAAAGCCATTTTCTTGTACATCTCGGTCAGAGCTAGGACAGATTGATCTCGGTTAGATAGATGTCGAACAGGAAACTCCTCGGCTTCTGCATTTGGGTTCATAAGACTGGGAACACAATTGCCACGCTCAATTACGCGTAATTACACATGACCCTAAACATCCCTGATATGCTTGACATTGCTGCAACATCTGTCGGAAGTCCTGTTATAAAGACTTTTTTGCGTCTAATGTGTCTGCATGTATCAGAGGCTAAACAATGTGATGTAGCCTGACCTCAATTTCATACTCAGGGAAGACAGAATTACATGCTTAGCGGTTCATCCGTGGTTCAAGCGGCAACGCACAACTGTAGACTTGGCGCAAATTAAACGCTCGCCCGCGCGTATTCATAAACATTCTCCATGTTTTAACGGCATCAGATCAAGTGATTTCTGACTCTTAGTGCAGCGGGTATGTACGCGCGTAGAAGAATAGAATGTCTTTAACCACGGATGTTTGGGGTGCTCTACGCGTGGCATGTCATTTAGTGAACTTAGGTGAATACTTGCATGTGTCAAACAAGGTGACCAAATGTAATATATTGCATAATTGTTCTTTGACCGAGACGCGCCTTGTCCTCTGACCGAGATCTTTCAATTTCAACGGTGTCCTATGACCGAGATTGTGTAGGGTCTCGGTCATAGGACATTTTCGTGGCTTTTCGAGATTTTGAGAAGGTTAATTAATAAGCTTATAAATGAAAAATTTCTTTTGCATAGATGTTATAGAGCATGGATCCCTCCTATGCTGTGAAATTTTATCAATTGACAAACTTTCTGGTTTCAGCAATTTTTGGGTATATTCAAATTCTCTGGTTGAAAAAACGGATTAAAATATTTTTAAATCATTGCTCATGTAACGGCACCAAATTAAATTTTCTTTACGGATTTATAAGCTAGCATTCGTTTGCTGCAATCGTTTGATGGAAAAATCAATTTTCTTAGAAAAGGTAACGATTAAAAATATCATTGAAATCGGTTTAGAAATATGGATTTTACAAATCAAAGACACATTTTCGTCAAATGTTGTGGATTAAATTGCATTTACCCTTATGATGGCAATCTTAAAAAATAATGTGCACTAATGATTTGTTCAGATGAATGCATGTGAATATATCAAACAATCACAAAAATTGACATTTTTTGACTAAAAAAACATGGGTATTTCAAAAAGATCTAAAAGTCAGTGTTACCGGATATTTAAACAAATTCTTTTCACAAATTATAGAAGTATGGATCAATATGAGCAGGAGTTATGGCACCGTTGAGTAAAATCTCCATATTATAATTTTTGCCGTGGGGACGTGTTTACATCAGAATAAAATTATACAACTTTAGATTGATTTGAATTCATCATGAACGAAAAATAGGGGCTCCTATATACACATATAGATATAAAAATTACCGGAAAAATATAAATTAGGCTACATTTTTCCGGAAAAATTACCGGGAAAATTGGAAAAACATAGAAAAATAAAAAAAATTTCCTGTCAACGAAAAATATTCCATCTAAGTAAATTTGCAATATAGTGTTGATTAGGTAAATGATACGGTATCTCATTTTGAATGAAACAAATGGTACCGCAACATATGTGCAATTTTTATTTGAGAGATTGGTAAATTAAGCTTAATTTAAATTAAACAAATACGGGAAGACACAACTAGGAGTATTAAACAAACACGGATATATCGTGAAATTTACTCGACAAGAAATAGAGAAGAATATATTGGGCCTATATGAGGGAGAAGGATGTCAAGGCATTCTATGATTTTGACTTTGATTTGGACATGAATAAGCCTAAATAATCTACCGATACTTGAAAACATCATCTAATTACAAAAATCTCTATTTCTTGATTAAAACAAAAAAAATCAGTAGTCTAACAAGGCCAACAAAGTTGGATAAAAAAATTATATACTCTTACAAATCTTCAATAAAGAAAAACAATACCATATGAAGTCTTTCACTGTGCTTGAGGTTATGTCTTTTTTGCTACCTTTTTCAATAAGGATTCACGCTCTAACTCGCAGAATACATCTCCTGGTAGAGCCAGAGGCCAGCTCCGGCTCCTTGACGCGTGTGCAGACAGCACGGTTTACTATGTCGATTTCCTCCACTTCCGGAAATTGATAGCTACTTACGAGAATCTGAAAGTGAAACAAATATCAAAGAACACGATATAATATGAACATTTAACAAATGTTCTGGGATTTATACGAATAATAATTACATAATTTTTGTGAGCATTTCATTAAAATCATATTATAATTATTTATCATATTGTCTATTATATTTATCTATCTATTATATTATTAGATCATATTATTTATGAATAAACAATCTCGCAGACCTAAAGAATTGTTTGTTGAAATATCTTCTATTTTATTCACTATTATTTTTCCTAAGTCTGTACGTACTTAATTCTACATGCGGATATAATATGAGCTGAGTTTACTACGTTCATTCATGAAAGACAGCTATTCAAAGTAAGCCAATTTAAATTAAATTATAGTAAATGAATTGATTTGCCTTCAAATTGTTATAATCATTTAAAGGCAAATCAATTACGATAATAATTCAATTTTATATGGCCAGTATGATATTCATAATGCCAGTTTGTCCAGATTGTACTAGATAAAGCTAAGGTACTGCCCTGTGGGAACGCATCTTGCTAATATCAACAGATTATCTGGCGAGGTAGCGATTTTGTGGATAATTTTTTTAAAGGTTCATTTTCGAGTAAAAACTATCTCCGCATGTGAAAATGGTCATAATTTATCCAAAAACATGTGTAAAATTAAAAAACGACAGGTGGCGAAAAAGTTGCTATAATTAGTTGGTAGATATTTGTTTACTAATGCGAGCTGATTTTTCGCCAACCGGCGAAATCGTGGATATTGTAGCAACTAATTAGTGGTAAGTAGTAATGTTCGTATATTACCTTCACATGAAAATATATTTTATACTCAGTCTGATGTGATAAAAAGGGATCTTTTTTAATTCACGAAGGCTTAAACTAAAAAGAGTATTTATCTTCCATAAATGTCGCAGTAAATACTATGATATTATTCAAATATTTGTCATTGTTGTAAATTATTGAATGTCAAGAGATGTTATGAAAATTGATATAAGCGGATTCTCTATATTCTTATCATTATCAAAGAATGATAGTCTGCACTTATTTCTTAGATAGATTAGCCATATGTGGCGGATAGTGAGGAGGTGAGGGAGACAATAGAGCCTCGGTTGTAGAGGCGGATTACTAAAGAAAATAAGAGAGAGAGTCAAAAGTAAAAGGTAGCAGAGCGCGAATTGTCGCCGGCGAACTTCGCCAGCGAATATCCCGCAAATATGACTGAACTTTAGCATGATATTCTGCAGCTGACATTCGCCAGTTTTTCGCAAGATTCGTTCCCACAGGGTGTGTGTTAAATCTAGGCTATCATACTTATATATATTTATATGTCTCTTACCTTTTTTAGAAATTTAACAGTGATTTGGTCACCTTCAATAAATTGAACGCAGCCGTAAGTACCGTACTACTCCTCGGCGACTGCGTTGATTTTGTATCATGTACTCTACACAGACCCAAACCAACTTCAATTGTTTCTTCCACCATTTCCACATTGTCATCCTCTTCACAGCTTCCGACATCTTGGTCAAATTCAATAACTTGCTCTTCATCATCTTCCTTATTTGTTGTATCGTCAGCATCCACAATTTCTGGTTCAGTGCCGACTTCAATAAGATCGGGAACTGTCAGGGCCTGGTGTTGCTTCTGATCAGGTTTACGTTTATTAGCAAAATGCCTCACCTTGACATTGTAACTCACTTTTGTAAGTTTTGCAGAGCGATCATTTGTGAGGCGATTTCTTTTTTTCGTCTTTTGCATGCCATAGTTGGATCTCTCTACACAAGCCACAGATGCTGGAAGACTGAGAAGTTGTTTAGCGACTGGCGAACACTGTAGCCACAAAAAGTATTCCTGTAGTGGATCCGTTTCATCTTCAATCATAGACCAATAAAGTTCATTACTATAAGCTGACCCATCTCGAGATTTGAAAGCAATGAAATCCTTCATGACTAAATCGTTAGTTACACCGAGCATCTCAGCAATTTCCTTGATAGCCTGCGCATGTTCAACTTCGTCCAAGTCATCCCCGCAGAATCTTGGGTCCAGAAGATTGGCTGCCATCTGAGTTGATCGCACCGAGAATTCTCTTCTTTCTCGAATAGCCGCCCTGAGTAGATCTGCCTCGTCTTTGGTCAATAGGCAGTTTGCCTCCCGCAATCTTTTTTCTACACAGTGTTCAATGTAGCGCCAAAGTCGGGGGAGAACAGAAACTCGTACTAAGTTTCCTTCAACTTCCTTTATCGCATTCCGTATTGGCTCAAGAAGTTTTGCAGAAAATTCGACGAGAGGCCATAGATAATCGGTATCGAAGCACATGTCCTTTAGATGCTGGTGGCTCGTACTTCACGGCAACATCGTGGATCAGAAATGGCAATGCGCAATTGATTTCGCAACCTAAGATTGCGCTACATCATCTCGTATTGAGAATTTTCAGTTAAACGAATAGACGAGATGATCCTAATTCTCTGATTCATCCGTTTTTCATAGACGAAGTCAATCGCTTCTATAGTTCGAAACAGCTATCATTGCAAAAAATAAATATAGTAAGCAATTATTATTAGACATGTATTTAGGCCTATTTCATTCACTACATTCGACCCTGATAATGCAGCACGCTCTCATTAGGAATTTAGGCCTTGTTCTGAGAGTTTATTTTTTCAGATGACATTCTCGAGAAGTACAACACTGAGGATTCATAGTAGGCTACACGGCGTGACGGCTCACGCTTTTATACGGTTATAAATCTTATAATTAATAAGAATGATTCATGATAATGAAAGTTGAAATATTTAATTTACCATTGCAACATTTTACAAAATTTAGGGCTACTATTGAAGAAATTGAAGCAAAAACGTTTAGTTAAACTTCGCAGATAAGCACATTATTATGCTCTCTATTATGATAGCAAATATTTCTCTTCCTTTGAAGCTATGGCCGTCATATGCAGTCGTATGATACAAACCGCAATGTTGTTATTCTATCTTTTTCAAATTTGAAGTGATTCATTAAAATACAGAAATTGAACGGAAAAATTACAAGTGGAAAAATATTATATTTTTCCGGAAAAATTTCCATTTCATATCCTTATACACACATCAAGATGAAATAATTATGAAAATCGGTTCAGATTTTTGTTACAGACGAGACACACGTTTCATGTTGTTGTTATGTAAAGTGGGTATAGGCCTAAATCCATTTTATATAACAATATTTGCCAGGAAACCCATCCATTTTCGCAAGGCCACATAATTTTTGATATATTTTTCACATATTCTTTACGACAATCGGACAAAATATCTCGGAGAGGTATGGCTACTATGTGATAGACCTGCAGCGTAGGTCTGTGCACTTCGTGCGGCCAAAAACTAATGATACGGCATTTGAATCGTTGATATATTTTTATTGATACGTCATCAATCAATAAAAACATCAAGTTAACAGAGTTGAGAACAAGTTCACGTGAAATTCACAAAATGGAGAGGTAATTGCGGTGTATTCATTGTGCATTTCATGCAAGTGGAATTGTACCTGCTCAATCGTCTTTCCAAATTGCACAGTTCATTATAACTGTTCTTAGCTATGTTCACTTGATCATTTTAATTTGTAGGCTTACATAATCGTCATTTGATGATTATTGTAACCTACCTGATGATGTATCAATAAAAGAGACGAAATTTACCGAAGATGATTCAAGTGTTCTTTCACTTATTATTTTTGGTCACTCAGTAAACAATGGCATCTTCGTGCTCATTTAAATGCTGCTTAGTGACACTGAATCTAGAATTCAATTCTTGTTAGATCGTCATTTGATTGCTTCATCAAAACTTCTCAAATAACAATTTCCCTTTATGATGAATAATCGACCATCTTGCGGTCTCAATAGAAGTTGTTTCCAAGCAGAAGAAATGAAAACCACAATTTTCAATCCACATGTCAACTTTACAACAAAAATATGATGGTGAAAAATAAGCTAAGAATTTTCGACTTCTCTACTACCACATTTGGTGCAAGTGTAAATCACAGTCTGACCTTCATCCGCAGATCGAGTCTGCATTGCTACATATGTCATCTTTTCACTTCCGCAAACAGGACATTCTCGATCTATTGTAGGACCATCTGGTTCTACGTCGTCCAGAACGACAACACCGCTCGAGTCGTTCTCTTTACTCTCGATTTCCTCCAGCCGTCGTCTAGCACGAGAAAACAAATGTGCCGTTCCGTAATCGTGATCAATTTCACTTGCTATTGGATGAACAGAGCGTGCTTTGTGAAAAAAACTGAATCTTTGTTCCATTCCATCAAACCATGCTCTACAACAAAGCAACATTCATGTTAGTGATTTAGTCCATTTCCAGACATGAATTCATGGCAACTTAAAGAGAACATCGGTTGACAGAATGTCAGCATTTAGCTTTTAGGTAAGTATGGTCCTTATAAGCTACGTGTTTAGTTTCTCAGGATTTGCACTGACCCAGGAAGAGGAAATCTGAAATCAAAGTGATAAAGATTTTCAGCAGGGATCCTGGAAGGTGAAAATTATCAAGGAAAATCTAAAACAGCAGGTGAAATATGGATATTGATTTTCTGTCTGCAGTTATGCTACGTACCCAATAATATCATGATGGTGAACTAAGTTCATGAGTATTTTCTAGTCAGTTACATAACTATTGTAAAATTCTAATTCAAGCTTGTAGCCCAGTTTTCATAAATATATTGCGTGTGTATAATTAAAATTTGCTTACCACAAGCTCTAAAACCGCGCATGGTTCTGGTGTGGGTAGTCAAATATTTCTTACGGGTAGTCAAAAGTTTCAGTATTTTCGAGCAAATTTACTCAGATCACACTGCTTAACCGATGTTTTTGCAGATTTCATTATCAAGATAAATATGATAAATTGCTTCAAACCATGATGAAAACACGATTAAATCATACTGTTATACGATGTTCCATAGCAATGCTGTTTAGTTTGTTACACAATGGTAGGAGCGAAATTTTTGAGTTGATAGACCACAAATGCAGCGATTAATGCACAAAAATTGAGGAGTAGAGAACGGTTGCTTTCCACATTTGCGTTTGACATGAAAATAGCGGATTGGAAGGCTTATCGATACAATGGTGTCATTTTATTCATTTGTAAAACTCTAACGATTAAACATGTATTTCAGGATCCGATATTTGATATACCCGGGTGGGTGCACGGCTCCGAAAATAAAATTCGGGTATATTTTTGGTGCTAAAGATACCAAATTTAGTAGTAAAGAATAGACAATGTAGGCTACATTGAGAGGAACCGGAGTTGCCACTTCAGAAAGACAAAAATACAGACTTCATGATTAGCTGATGCGATGAAACCGGTCTGTATCAGTAAAATAACGATAAGTAGAATCGAAAACGAAAACATTACGACAAAATTGAAGTGAGGAGCGATTAAATCTGGATGCTCCAATTTAAATAAAACACTTTACTTATCATAATCCCCTACAAGAACATCAGCACTATTTAGGATTTAAATAACATTATTTTATTCAAGGCCCTTCCGAAAGGTATATCCAAAACTTTGGTAGAATATATTTCGCCGGTCCAGCCGCATTGAAGTTTCTTTTGTTCTGCTCTCTCGACTTTATATTAGCCATCAAAAATTTCAATAAAAGTGTTTACAATTTATACAAAATATTTTCACTGAGACTTTTGATGGTTAATATGAACTCGGGAGAGTAGAGCAAACGAGTTTTGAACCACTTCATTAGAGCCTCATTTCGAGTTAGTTTATGAAGTATGAGCTGCTCGACGGTAAGTCATGTCGAGGCACACCAATTTTTATGTGGTATCTTTTCTGGATTCATTAATTGAAGGTTGAGTCGTGTATAGCAGGAAGCAGTGTGTCCAATGACCTACATTTGCCACAAGCATGAGTAAATTAATGGACCATACGGAAATATAGACAAACACCCTACATGAAATAATTGTCACTTTAGATTTATGGTCGCAATAAGTAAGCTTTTGAGAGCTAAATTGCACGCATCGTACTACATGCTCGTATGTCAAGAAACCTATTGACTCTTTGTAATAGAGTCTCATCGATGAACGACTTCCTTACATTGGGTTCCTCTTACAAACTGGTTCAAAAGAACAGACGACTTCCCTACTACGACTCTGCATCCCCGCACAGGACCCGAGAGCGGGCACCAAGACGCAGCTGTCCGACCAAGGCTTACAATTAGCCAGCTTGCACTCAAAATACATAATTTCGTTTCATGTAAGATTGAGGCAATACATTCTCATCAAACGTGTGAAAGGAAAACATGCTACTTAGCTGAATCAGTTAAAACGGCTTGGCTCGGCATGTGGTAAAATAATGTCGGTCTGTTAAATCTACATGAAATTGCTATTTTCTGTCAGCTACATATAAAAAGTTTGAAATTGGTCCTAGGACTAAAGTTCCGCTCCTTTAAAATTATTGGATTTATAAGGACAAATTTGCGGACGCAGCTGAGCTAGCATACAGCACGCGAATTGATAAAAATACATCAATAACTACGTCTATGTTGAGTTGCATCTCATCGCACATGTAGGCCTATTGCGATAATACCGTAAATTTAGTTTTGGAATCAACAGATTTAAAACTTCACAAAAAACTTTAGCAGTGTACCCTGTATCAGAGATGATAATTGGGTCCAAATCTTGGACCCAAGTCTGTTGGGTCAGACCCAACCCAAAGCAAAGTTAAAATTTAAGAATGAATGAACATAGCGCGAATTATTATTACATACAAGCTGAGTTATTTGATTATGTTCAACATTTAACTTAGGTCCATGAACTTGTCAAAAGAAATATGAGCTTACTGAGGATTAACATGAGAATTATGACATATTTCCGGTCATTTCTATTGCACTGGCATGCGAGTATTGTATGTGACGTCTACTAGGCTTAGTAGTTGATGACTTTAATCGCAATATTTTGCATAAGCGACGTCATGACTAAATTTGAAGCGTGGGCATCAATAATTTGTGCAATGATATCTAATGATACAGGCTTGTTAGTGCAATACTTAAGCTAAATTAATAGAGTAATATTAGCTGATCTGTACATAGACCGAATACCTATAGCAGTGTTCGTACTGGCCGATTTCGCATTTTTCGCGCCCCGCCCTGCGATTCGCGCCCCCAACTAATTGGTCTAAGATACATGTATGCACGAGCGCAAGGTCAATACATACATTTTTCAAACATATGGAATTCACATAGGCATATTTACGGGTCAATTTCATAGGTCTATGACGATTTACAGCATTTATTAGATACCTTTGATGGAGTAGATGAAAACATAATTGATTAATGGATGGCCCTGCATGGAGCAGACAACCATATGATATTAATGAGATCATATACGAACATATAAGTACGTTATAATGTATTCATTCTAATTCGGTACTATAATATTTCCGCAACGTTGAATCAAATGAGCCTAAGGAACCCCGAAAATGCCTTTTCCAGTTCCAATTGGCTAGGATTTGGTTGTGGGGCCTTAGAAAAATGCCCGAAATCACTACAACCAAATCTGGGCCAAATGGAACCGAACCAAAGACTAAAATCGGGGTGTTAGGGCCTGTCATACCTGACATTTTCTCGGTGTAGTCAACGTCTTCGTTAAAATAACGTCGCTACATTTTCCATCTGGTACTGAAATGTAACATGATAAGTTTCATTAATACACCGTAAGAGTTTATGCCCTATTTTCCTTGTGATTTAAATGAAGAAAATATCAGAAATGAAAGTACACATGTAAGTAGTTTCATTCAATCAGGTACATGATGATCGAGCTGTGTTGAATCAAAATGCTGTCTAAAAGCGCTAGGCACTGATAAAGAAAATATCACTTCAATTTCTTGGGAGAAATAACTTTCAGTTCTTCATGTGCTTTTCGCTTCAAAGTACTAGTCATGAGCTTCTTAGCTACTGCTCGTTTCTTTTCTTCCATCTTCTCCTTCTCATCAAGCAGAGCTTTAAGGTGGTCCTCCTCTTCCTTTAATGACCGTAATGCCTCCTCCTGCATTTTCACGAGGCTTTCTTTCCGTTTCATGATATCGCTGATTCGCTTTTCGTTGTTTTTGAGACCGGACTCTAACTCATTCAGCTTTGAATCATTTTTCTTCTGATTTTCGAAAGTTTTTAATATATCCTTCTATGCTGCCTTCTTCCTCCTTGCTGCCTCTTCCTCCATCTCGCTCTTCAAACGCAGCTCATATGCTTGTTTGGCTTTGGCAACTTTCTCCAAAAGTGCCTGTGTCACTTCGAAGTTTCGCGATGAGATATTATTCGATGCCATGGCGCTCTTAATAACGACGATCGCATTTATTGTAGTCGCGGACAGGTTACTCCGTTTCTTTGTCACTAGATCAGGCAGCAAACTGGACACCCTCTCCACTTCTGCGTTTCCGTGGGGTAATGTCATCGTGACTCGAGCCAGACGACTCTGAGTTGGCATCTTTGAGGACATTTTCTGCCAGTATTCTCCAATGTCCATTGGCTTCTCTGTTGTACCTTGGAGGAGTCGAGCTTCAACTTCAAGAGTAGAAATCTCGTTTTGAGGAACAATTTGGGGAAAGCACTTCGCAAGAGTCTTCGCCCAGTTCTCCAGATCAGCATCGTTCGAATGATGTGGGGAAAGAAATTGGCACGATTGAAGCACATCATTTTCAAACGGTAAGTACTTGAGGAGCTTTTCAGTTCCCCTCCTGAAGAATCGCTTCACCCTTTCAAAAATGTAATACGCAGTGATGATAAATAGTCCCTTAATAAAATGTAGAATACGCAGTGATGATTACGGTATGTCGTAGTAGGTTTACACACTATTTCTATTTGTTAGTGTTATGTCAGGAAGGCATTTTCTGGAATAAGAAGGAAAATATTCAATTCTATTACTGTCATCAATCTGATACATAGTCGTAGACACATCTAACAGTTCCCAGTGATATATTATAGTCAAATATTTTTTGGGGAGCGAAAATATATGGGACAATATTGGGGCGCGAAAATATTTTCGGAATTTTCGCGCCCGCCTTCATTTTTCGCGCATTCGCGCCCCAGTACGAACATTGCTATAGGTTAACATATATGTTAACATTCTAGAACGACTATATGACATGCGTAACCTAAGTTTGAACACGCACAATCAACTTGCAGCAAAATGAGAGCCATCCTTTTTATCTGCTGTGATATGGCATTTCTGAGACTATAGGCTTAATGAAATTAAAGGCCTAATGAATAGGCTTAAATGAATTTCTGAATATTTCTAGTATTGTGATTTGTTTATTCTAAATTTTACTAGCAACACATCTAGAGAACTCAATGAAGTTTATTAGAAAATCATATTACAAAATGACCATCTGAAGCTCAAATTCATTCATCACTCTATTCTCAAGTAGCTTACTTGACAACAAATGTCTGTCGTAGTACATTGAATAGCTAAAGAGAATGACAACTACTAAGTCAGTAAAAGACACCAACACCCTTGATTCCCCGACTGCACTCGCATGACCATCAACCGAGCCGACGTCCGCGGTGGAGACGAGCTCGCACCTTTTCCACTATGCGACACCTGACGGTACAAAGGAATGCGAGTGAAGGCAGAAGTCATCTCTAAGTGATATCAAAGGAATATGAGTGAAGAGGGCAGAAGTTATCTCCAAGTGATATCAAAGTACCGTCAGCGTGGCTAGTGAAGGTGTGAGCTCGTCTCCACTGCGAACTTCGGCTCGGTTCCTGGGTCAGGCGAGTGCCGTTGGGGAATCAAGGGTATTGATGTCTTTTATTGACCTAATAGTTGTCACTCTCTTTAGGTATTCACAGTACGAGTAGCTTACTTGGAACAAAAAAGCGATTATATTTCTGCGATCTGCAACATTAACTTGAGATTCTAAGGTAATTTGGAGAGATCCTCGTCATCTCTTTTCTTGCTTAACGATCACGCGATGAATACCACATTTCCTGCTAGACATTTGAGTGACTCAATTTTATGACAAAGGTATGTATCAACTTAATCAAAATAATTAAAAATGACCGTGGACACACTAAAATGCTCAATAATGATTGATTTTATGCTTGGGTCTAAACGAGTCCGGCCTAAAACGCAGACTTAAAATTGAACGATGAATTGTGGGATTCTAGACCCAAACTTAAGAAGTATCATCTCTGCTCTGCACATAAGCGAGGTTAGTTTTGGGAGCAGAGATTTCGCACAGGTTTATTTCCGATTTAAGAGAAGCAACAGCGTCTGAGCTCAATTAAGCCTGAATTATTACGATGCTCGCTATGATTCAGCTGTTATCGCTTTCTGGAATGCGTCATCTTTACACTACAAATGTACAATCACATTTTTAAATGCATTATTTTTCACATACGCAGGCCTACATGTCCCCAGCCATTCCGTCATGTTAATAAGGTATAATGAGTTCATTAACTTGCGATATTAAGACTTCAAATTTTTAAAAAACAAAGACATAAGTGCGCTATGTTTGTTAGTTGATTGGAGGGCAGACTAATGCTCATTTGAGGGATTTATTCCCCTTACACATTCAATACATGACGCACTATAATGCGCGCATTTCTCAAGGCTTGGTGCATAATACATCTTTCTCTAGCATCGCAACTCATTTTAAGTTAGGAATGATTCTTACATCACTGCTATTATACATGAATGCGAAAGAAACAAATGAAAGCAAATTGTAAATATCGACAATCTTTCGCTTGGAGATGACGACCACATGGGCAGAAGTCAAAATTATTCATGAAAAAAAGAATGGAATCGTATGAAATCCATGCAGAGTTTTCTCCCGCTTAACGGGGATTTTTTCATGTAATGGAAATGTATCCCGATTTCTGTCCGGTCTATCGAGAACATTGGATAAAGATCTTCTTTGCTCCATTCTTTGGACATCTTTTTGTTAAGCTGTATTCCTCTATTGAGCTGTTATGCTATATTGCTCTAGAAAGAAATACATTCACTCTAACGTAACACTTCACTTATGATGAAAATTCATGTATGTTATCTTGATACATCTCGAGCGATGCGATTTGAGCGTCAGAGAAACACAATGAATGATTTGGTTCTCCATAACTACCACTACCAGGCCTATATTATAAATCAAAAAAATTCTTGATAACTGAAAATGTCGTTTTAAAAATACAGACCTCACTGAAAAATACAGATCATTTACAGAATAGTCTGCAAATATAGACCAAGTGGCAACTCTGAGAGGAACCATCATGCAATTCTTGCTTTCACGTTATTACTTCTATTCTGTCGTAAATACTTATCATCATGAAAATCACAATCTTCTCATATCACAAGTTGTAAAAACCGAAATATAACTGTTTTGGAAAATACGAAAACTACTATACAAGATACGCAAAACACGACAATACACATTATACACTTTTTAGCACACGGCAATCCTGAAACAGAGGTGAGTAGTATAAAGAGTGCTAATACTGTCCCAGGATTAGTACATTTTGAATTGGAACCTAAATGTACCGAACAGGATTAGTACATTTTGAATTGGAACCTAATGTACCGATTTGTTTTTAAACTTGATCTTGTGGTTGTAGTCGTCTGTTATTTGAAGTGTTGATTGCGAACACAAGTGTACTGTTTTGTGTTAGTTGTGAAGAGAATAGTGTAATGTGTTGATGATGTGAGTTCGGTTAGGTACTTTTAAATGTTCTAGACTTGTTAATTTGAACATGAATGGCAAAGTGTGAGGATTGAAACGTTGAGGATTGCTGTAATTGTGTTGAGGATGAGTAGGTAATATTCTAATTGTGTTGAGGATGAGTACGCAGATGTTCTAATTGTATTGAGGATGAATACATAATGTTCTAATTGTGTTGAGGATGAGTACGTAATGTTCTAATTGTATTGAGGATGAATACATAATCTAATTGTGTTGAGGATGAGTACGTAATGTTCTAATTGTGTTGAGGATGAGTACGCAGATGTTCTAATTGTATTGAGGATGAATACATAATGTTCTAATTGTGTTGAGGATGAGTACGTAATGTTCTAATTGTATTGAGGATGAATACATAATGTTCTAATTGTGTTGAGGATGAGTACGTAATGTTCTAATTGTGTTGAGGATGAGTACGCAGATGTTCTAATGCTGAACTTGTTATTTTTTTGAATGATTATGTTGAAGGCTATCTATATATCTATACATATATATTATATGCATGGAGAATTGTTTATTATTATCATTATGGTTTGTGTTCGATTGAGACAATTGTGACCATTGAATCCTTCATTTCTATTTTGTGTTCTTTTGTCAAATTTCTATCACACTCTATATATATGATGAATGGTCGTCCAACATCATGGATTGTTGCAAGAGATCTTGGTTTTTCATTGCGAGCTATAAAAACAGTTACAAACTTAAATGAAACCATCCGAGCTGGCGAACTAATTGAGCGGTTAATGGATTTACTTGAAAGTACTACAAGACTAAATTTAGATCACAGTTGGATAGAAGATTTTTCGCCATCAAATTATAATGAGATACCTGAATTTAAGACAGCAATTTTGAAACAGCGAGACGTGACTGGGAGATCAGAAGTTAGACATTCGTCAAAAATTATTTCTCCAAGTTCTTCGGCAGACCGTGGAATTCATTTGGATGAGAGGCGAAAATTGGAAAACGAGACATTTAAATTGCTGTGCGAAGTGAACTGTGTTGAATGCTTTGAACGACCAAGGTCCATTCTCTTGGTCCCATGTGAACACTTTGTTTTATGTTCTCATTGTTATCATAAACAGAATAATTATATAAAGAAATGTCCTCTTTGTCAAGGGTTTGTAACATCATATACGAATGTGTATAGATCATGATGACTCATCAAGCTCGCTTTTCATTGGTCATTAATGCTTTAGCCTGGCTATAAGAGAGAGAGAGATAATGGTTCTCGTTTCACTCATTCATTCATTCATTGAACAAGATTGAGCATGACCTTCAGCAGCTATATCCCTGTAGCACTTGTTCATCAAGGCAAGAAATTCAAAGGATTTATATTTTATTGTAGTGACGACGTAACAGGTTACAAAGCTGACTTAGTAGATTTGATGGAGGACATTGTAAAATTCTTCAAGTGTGAAGACAACGTTGAGGTGCAGAAAATCCTAATGAACGCATTGATTGAAGTGCTGACAAGAGTGACCAAATTTTGGCTTGAAGAAGTGTTCCAACCACTAAGTGGAACTGAGACAATTCCTGCTCATTCTCGCTGTTATTGCTATAACAGAACGCGATATGCCTGCATGACCTGATAACGTTCTTTGCTGGTCAGTTGACGTATTTGCTGGTCCACCATCCGTCAGCATCAACGTGGCGGCGCTGGACCGAGATGACACTGCTAAGTTTCGAGCATACTATGAGAATCTTCTGCGTTTGTACGCCCAAATGTCATGTTGTAGGTGTTGTCCCCTCTCGATGGACTTAATGAGTGATCTTAAACAGTTGATAATTGCAACGAAACAAACCTTAAGTGACATTGATGACTATAAACTACCATCTGTCAATGTTTGAAGTGACATTGTGTATTACATGTATGTATTGAGCAACAATGCTATTTGTAGTTTGAATTATCATCATTGTATGTATTAAGCAATAATGTTATTCGCTTTCTTCTCATTCATTGTTGTAAAAAAAGAAATATGGTTGTACAAAGAAAACGACGGTCTTTTCCCCGAAAGAAACGGTCATTTAAACCTTCAAGTCAGTTTAAGAAGGCATTGCGGAAATTGAATAAAATACATAATAATCGGAGGAAGTATGAATTAATTCAAAATTCAAGGATGACTTCATACGTGATTTGGCCTTTACAATTCACAAGTGTCTTCCAATATACAAGCCTTTGTTGAATCCTAGGTCTATCAAAAACATTCGCAAATTTTCGAATCCTAGGGGTAGTGATAAAGTCAGGAGAAATATGATTCAACATGGAGATGGTGGCTTTATGGATATGCTAAATGACATCAGTAATAGTATTTCCAAAGTGCTTGACAGTCCTCTAGGAAGAATTATTACAGGTGTTGCATTGCTGGCATAAAGCCAAAAAATCAGAAGTCGACACGTCATCGATTACTCATTGACATTGATTGAAGGCTATATAAGATAGGCGTGCGAGCTTTCAGTAGTCATTTTCAAGTGATCATCCGTCAGTGTGAGTACAACAACAAAATGTCTCTTAAAATGCACATAATTAAGGAAGAGGGCGACGCTGTTGATCGCGATCTCTTGAAATTTAGACCAACGCGAAAGGTTCAAGGAATCGGAAACACGTTTTATTTTCAAACGCTTAATTATGGTGATGATGGATTATATTTACAAGTTCCATTTTTTCATAGCAATGGGATGTCATCGTCTAGCTACAGCAATCTAAGATAAATGCGTGTCACATTTCCTAAATGGCAGCAAACTATACTAAAAATGATTGATTCATTCGCAAAGGAATGTGTCGAACTACCTGACAGTGCTCCGGTACATTGGAAGAAGAAGTTGGAGGAAGGGAGTGGATTCAAAGATCTACCTGAGTTTGATACTCTCTTCTTAAAATTATCTGACCATTTCCAAGCGTTTGATGTGCTGTCAAACCCAATGGATTGTGATGATCTCAAGAGTGGGCGATACATGGGCTTGGTACATGTTACTGGACTTTACATTGGCGCTCATGGTTCAACTGGTAAATTGGCTTCTCTTCAGATGAAGGTTCTACAATTGGTTTATGAACCATTACCAATTGACAAGTGCTTAATTCATATTGAAGACATTGCTACACCAAGTGAGCCGAAAGAATCAAACGATGCAAAAGAAGCCAAGGAGGTTGATGAAAGCAAGAAAAGGACGCGCAAATCGAGGGACAGCATGAAGCTAAAACTGAGGCGACAGGATGCACAAACTGACTTGAAGAGTTCCTTCGATTCTACTCTCGATGAAGACACTCAAATGTGGTAAATTAAAACAACTGTTTATCGTTTCAATAAAACTTGTTTGGAAATAATTTACATGTTTTAAGTTCTAGCTAAGCAAAATAGTGGGTGTTAGTAAATGATGATGATATTGAATGACTCTGAAATGACAGATTTTCGACTATTCACTGACCGCACAATGTGTGTGGCCGGACCAAGTCAGTCTGGTAAAACAACTTTTGTAACTCAGCTACTGCAATACAGAGATGAGATGTTTAATAAGAAACAGGTTAAATGGTACTACGGTATTTTTCAACCAGATCTGCATTCTGCACTTCGACAGCAGGGATACGAAGTAAAACAGGGGCGACCACCAACTGAGGATATCCGAGCAGGTGATTTGATCGTGTTGGATGATTTACTTCGCGAAAGCAAATCTTCAAAAGATGTAACCGAAATGTTTATTCAAACAGCACACCATAGACAAGCTTTTATCATCTACATCACTCAAAATATCTTTGATGGAGGAAAAGAGCAGAGAACTAGAAGTCTTAATACACACTATTTGGTGGTTTTTAAGAATCCAAGAGATAGTAGTCAGATACATCACTTGAGTCGACAAATATTACCTCAGCAGCCTAAAACTCTTTCGAAAATATATGATGAAGTGACGAAGAAGCCACATGGCTACCTCTTCATTGATTTAACGCAGGAATGCCCAGAGCGATTTCGATTTCGAACTAATATTATACCAAACTCTGGAGATGCAATGATAGTATTCACTGTTAACAGTTAATTAATTGGACCAATGACAGTTTTAAGCAATACATATATGCTTCAGCTACTATGACATTTACAATATGAGTTTTTCAAAAATGGTTGTCATTCCCCAAGAGGAATATCTACAACTATCAATGACAAGAAATATTCAGGAAGTTAAAAATGTGGATCAACCGGTTACAGATCAACTTAAGCAATTATCTCAACAGGATAGGGAAATTCAAAAGATTGAGGATCCTTATCGACGAATGCAGTTACAGGCTGAGAATTTAGAGGAAAGACGACATATTAGGGAAAAGCTGCGCAAATTCATAACTCTTTCAACTCCTCGAGCATATCGCATGCGAGCTGAAAGGTTGTTTGATTTTATTGATCCCCACGTAAAGTTCAATGAGCGAGGAGAAATAATAGAAGAAAACGGTGATGTAATTAGGAACAGTCACATTGATGATCTTCTACAATATGCTGTGAGAGATGTAAGGCGAAAGCTGGGTGCTCCACAAGGATGGGAATACTTTCAAAAAGTGCTATCTAATCACAACGTCCCCCATAATATAATCGGAGGACCAACTATAAATGAACTGAATAAAGTGTTGGCAACCGATTCTTCAAAAGGAAAAGTAGTTACCACAGTCAAGCGAGAACCCATTGTTTCTCCTGCTACGTCTCCAACTCCGAAGAGAAAGAAGAGGGAGACGTTCAACACGAGCACCGAAAAGTTATAGCAAATATTAGGAAAATAACAGTGAAATTGCTTCCCATATCATGTCTATGCAGAAAATTTGCTGCTGTTTGAAGTCTGCGCTCGATAGTAAAGGAGAAGAGGGTATAGAAGTTGATATCAATTGCGTTAGCAGTTGCTGTGCAAGTAATACTCGAGCGAGTCGCCAGAATAAGGAGGATGAGTGCAGCGGAAAAACTGAGACAAATCTACTACGATATCAATCATCCCGCAAGCTTCAGTCGTCCGAGCGTTTTAGCCCGTGCAGCAGGTGTACGAATAGAGTCAGTGAAGAAATGGTTGAAGAGTCAACCAACCTACACGCTACACAAGGATGCGAGGAAGCGGTTTCCAACTAGGAGATATGTTGTCAATAATATTGACAGTCAATGGCAAGCAGATTTGGCTGATATGCAGCAGATATCTCAATACAATGACGGTTACAAGTACATCCTAACCGTAATAGATATTTTATCACGATATGCTTGGGTTCGCGCCTTGAAATCCAAGAGAGGAGCAGAAGTTGAGGCGGCTTTTCAAAGTATTCTAAATGAAGGGAGGATCCCACAAAGAATACAAACAGATCAAGGAAAGGAATTCGAAAATTCCCACGTTCGTGGTCTACTTGAGCGACATGACATTGAACTGTTCAGTGTTAAAAGTGCTTACAAAGCTGCGATGGTTGAGAGGTTCAATCGTACACTCAAGACAAAGATATGGCGGTATTTCAGTGCTAAAAATACACATGTCTGGATAGATGATTTACAGAAGTTCGTGAGAAATTACAATGAGAGCTATCATCGGATTATAAAGATGCGTCCAATCGACGTCACTCGGGATAATGCAATGGATTTGTGGCTTCGTCTGTATGGCAAGGCACCAAAAGCAACTACCGATAAGAAGAAAATCAACGTTGGTGATAGAGTTCGCATCTCTAAAGTGAAGTTTACATTCGAGAAGGGCTATCTACCGAACTGGACCGAAGAAGAATTCTTTGTTGATGAAGTAAATAAGAAATTTAAACCAACAATGTATAAGTTAATAGACTATCATGGTAATCCAATTGAAGGGAAATTCTACTCATATGAATTACAAGTGGTTGATCGGAGTGAAGAAGTGTATATGATAGATAGAATAGTTAAGAGGAAAGGACATGGTAATCATAGAAAATATCTCGTCAAGTGGAAGGGATATCCTGACTCGTTCAACAGTTGGATAACCCATCAAGACTTGAGGAATGTGGAAGTAGGAGACATTAGAAACTTTTAAGCTGATATTGGTGAATGACTACTGATCCACATTATATCCAATAATGTCGTCTGCTGAGTTCAACATCATTCTCCCGAGCAACAGCAACCCCAAGATATTTCCAGAGAACAAACCATCGGAATATTCGGTTGAGTTCGCCAAGCCTCTTTATCTGAGTGGCCCTCACGAAGTCGCATTAACTGAAGTCACATATTACAATGATATTAGTTTGTTAACGAATAATTATTTTGAAATACACACGGAAGTACGTGAAAAGGATGATTGTTTTCGCCTATTTCAGAATGGTCTACATGGAACATGGGATTTTCATCATCTTACTTTACATCCTTTCTCACCATCGCTACCGTCTGTCAAGAACATGATCAAAATTGAAAAGGCATATGCAACATCTTCCTTCAATTCTACAGTTCCCACACTCAGCTTGCAAGATACAGAGAATGAAATTGGTAAAATGTTCCGACGAATAAACGATCTCTTCACTCTCACTTTAAATAGATTCTTCAAGCCAGTTGTAAAAGGCTCAACTAAACTATTGAAAGAAGGGAGGAAGCATGTTCTGCTAATATTAGGTAGAGATTTGGCACACACTGTGACTACTCATTTCAATGTTCATATCATGTATATTATTGTGTTGACGGAATCTACTTGTGCTATTATAATTCTTACCACAGTGAGAGCAGCAATGCCTAAAAGCTTCATCATTATTTAAAGCGCTATCTGGAATGTCCCTAACATGACTACTACAAGTTGATAAATTAGTATTATTTGTTCCTATTCCTTCTTGACTGCAACATACGAGATTGTGTCTTTTTAAATTATCTTTCCTACTGGTTTCATATGGACAATTACTACATTTATGCTTTAGTCCTAGCTTGCAAAATTTTTCATGACACGTTAAATTGCTAACAATTGTAAACTTCTTTCTACACTTAGAGCAGACAACCATGATGATCGTTGAGGATTAACAATTTGCGTCTACTTATATACTGTCTACATATTATATTACGTAACCAGTGACGTCGACCAATGGAATTTGTTCTCAACCTCAGATTTATATTTCCACTTAAATACATAAATAAAAAGACATACAAAGTGTACAAGTAATTTTTTTAAAGAAGAAAAATTCAAAAAGAAGTTACAGCGATTGACACTTAATGATATCACTATGCGTCACCTTGACGTGGACACAATGTCCATGACACCTTGAGAAGTCATCGACATGTGTCATGCGCACTTTGTTAATGACTGCCGCTTTCGATAGCTCAACGTGCATTATTGTTTCACGCTTCGCTATCGATTGCGACAGTTGCAGGTTAGCCTGCGATATGTTGCGGAACGACTCAAGCAAAGACTTGTAGTCAGCGCGAAGAGCCGTCTCGCGTTCCTCTTGTTGGCGCAACTTACGTTCAAGGTGACGCACTTTGTCCTCCGTCGACACAGTTACCGGCACCTCGACCACTGACTCGACCGTCTCGTCCAGGTCAACGTTAAATAGGGGATCACAAGTTGGGAGAGAGTTGGAGAGGATCACAGTTGGAGTTGGGCTGTTGGGCATCGGCGTAGGAGCAGGTGGAGACGATGGGACCCAGTAGTCATCGAATGTTGGCTGAGGTGGAGTTGGGACGCGGTGTAGAATCGGAGAGGGTGGGAAGCTGACCTCAATGCTGGGTGAGGCTCGGATTTGGGAGAAGGGGATCTCCTTTTCAGGAACAAGTGTCAGCTGGTGCTGAAAAAGGAACAGATATGAATTGATGAAAGGGACATAATATCACGAGTTCGATGTGATAACATTATATTTATGATTATTAGCCTTTTCCTATGATTGATACTTACGTTTTCTTCATCTGAAGAAGACTCCCGGATGGAGTACAGGTGCTCCTCATTCTCCTCCACTGAGGTGGTAGTTGCCGGAGTCAAGCCAAGGAGGTTGTTCCGGCTCTTCTTTAGAGAGAGCGATCGGTAGCTCTACAAGGGAAAATACATTTTAAATTCCTCTCGAATTTGAATGTATGCATGTGTCCTAAGTTATTATTCTAATCATGTTATTCTATATGACTAAAATAATTGTCTATTACTTACTCTCTGTGAAGGCGGCGTAGGCTTCGCAACCCAGCTGCTACTTGCGGGCGTACTAACGACTACCTGTGGATGGAAATGAAACATAGTTAAAGTGTGAAGAACGGAAAATACATACGAATAGATAAATTGCTGATTTTGATATTTCAAACTTACATTCCTTTTCGGAACTGATGGCTTCCGCTCGACTTTTAACTTCTTAACAGGTGGCTTCTTGACCTGAAATAGTGAAAAGACATGCACATTATTATATATGAAAAAACAAACAAAACAGAAGTCAACTTTCCCTATCAGTTTTGGACTCTTGAATTTTTTTTGCTTTATGTTACTGCTAGCATTCTAAATATGAACTCACCTCAATATCACTATCCGAGGAGTCGGAATCGGTGTCCACGTACTTTCGGGACTTGGGTTTGGGTTTCGGCTTCGGTTTTGGCTGCTCACTTGTGGACTCCTCAACTTGGCTGAGGATGCCCGCAATAGGTCGCTCCTTGGCGAACAGCCTCTCCACTCGCCTCTTCTCCTCAAGGCAAGTGAGGTTTCGACCCTCCCGCCCGTTTCTTAATGCGCATTTCGTATGGGTCTTGATGAATCTTTTCGGGTTCTCTCCTTTCGCCTCCATGTCTGTCCGGACATAGCTCTTGCAAGATAGGCAGTACAGAAAACTGCAATCCTGACGTAACGTGCATTCCTTATGCTGGCTTTTCATGGAATGTCGGACAGCCTGCTTACACGTTTGGCAGTAGTGAAAAATCAAACGTTGTCGTGGCAAGCAACTGGGACGAGTCATGTCTGTAAAAAAAATAAATACATATTTAAAACAGAAAATAACTTGAATGTAAACTTTTTAACTTTAGGTTTAGAACTTATTAATGTACCTACTTATGAACTTAGAAAAAAGTAACATTTAAATTGTTCCAAACTCACTTTAGAATATTGATTAAGGTTTGAAAGATCGGAGCTGACGTCTTGCTAGGCAGACTGATAATTCAAAAATGAATGAAGAACTGGCTTCAACACTTTCTTTATATATGAAATACACAAAGCAACTACGAACAAAGACCTACTGACGTCATGCCATTGAGATGATATAGTTAAACAAAATGTTTTCACTTAAACAAGATTCAAAATGAAACAGCTGATAAAGTGTAACATTAATATCTTAACATTAAATTGTAACAGAGTTTATTAATTTTGATCAAGTTATTTTCTATCTCTTAAGGTTTAGAACTTATTAATGTACCTACTTATGAACTTATAAAAAAGTAACATTTAAATTGTTCCAAACTCACTTTAGAATATTGATTAAGGTTTGAAAGATCGGAGCTGACGTCTTGCTAGGCAGGCTGATAATTCAAAAATGAGTGAAGAACTGGCTTCAACACTTTCTTTATATATGAAATACACAAAGCAACTACGAACAAAGACCTACTGACGTCATGCCATTGAGATGATATAGTTAAACAAAATGTATTCATTTAAACAAGATTCAAAATCAAACAGCTGATAAAGTGTAACATTAATAACTTAACATTAAATTGTAACAGAGTTTATTAATTTTGATCAAGTTATATTCTATCTCTTTAGGTTTAGAACTTATTAATGTACCTACTTATGAACTAAGAAGTAACATGTAAATTGTTCCAGACTGATAAATCTTAATAGAATTATCACCCAATCAAAATTTCGAATTTCGCGCACTTATCAAATGATCCATTTAAACAAACCATATGGTGAACACATGAGGCATCAGCTGAGGATGTTTATGTGGTCATCGCATTTTCAAATTTTGCGCACTTATCAATTGCTGCATTAAAACAAGACTGTGGAAGATATGAGGCTCTGGTTAGGGTTAGGGTTCAGTTGAGAAAGAGTACCTATGGCGCCCGGAGCCCATGGGTAAATAAATTTTCGAGTGCGCGTAGCGCACGAGAAAACTTATTTACCCTAAAATCCGAAAAATTTCGAGGGCGCGAAGCGCCCGAGAAATTTTGAGGCCCCCCGCGCGGCGCGTCGTGTATGAAGGTCAAAGGTGAGGTCAAGGTTGAGGGTAAAAGTGTTAAGTATTGTGATAATTTTGAGTTGTAAACTTTAAGTTTGGAATTTGGTCAAAATCTGGAAAATCAGTCATTTTTCGAGAAAAACTTGAAAATTTTCCATTTGCATACACGTGCATACAACATGGATTTTTTAAAGCAAATGGGTGCATACCTTATATCATTGGAAAGCTCTTTTCATTGTGATTCCAATGGTGTATTGTATGCATCATGTATGACACCTTCCTGACGAGCTACATGCGTTTGAAAACTAGATTGATTTTGCAAAATTTTAAAAAGTCAATTTTTTCCATCGTTTGTCTATCTTCAAGGCTGTCATACATCAAGTTTTTTTGAGGAAGTGGGTGCATACCGTATATCATTCGAAAGCTCTTTTCATTCTCATTCTAATGGTGTATTGTATGCACTATGTATGACACTTTCCAGGGGAACTACATGTCTTTCCATCCTCATATGTAAATAGATGTTCTTTCAAAACTTTAATCCCAACTTCCACTCAAATCTGGGAGGCAATACTCCTTTGAAAAGAAATCAAAACAGCAATTTTTGTACTCATAATAACAATGATATTATGAAGATTATAAAAGAGCGTTACGATACAGAAAGCTAGAGAGTCTACAAATTGTCCAAGATCGGGAACGGTGGTATCTTCCGACCTTCGTCTTTCGCGGCGCATCGGGATATCGCTTCGGAGTTTCTGCTTCAATAAAGGAGAACTCTATCAAATTCTTCAGTTTCTCGTCGTCAGGTTCAAGTCTTAACTTCAGCCGCTTTGTGTGCACTCTTTCTGGAGAGTTCCACACCTTAACACTAATGCGTGCTTCTATCGGTGGTGTTGTCTGATCTTCGCTGACATGTGAGTCAACCAAATCGAATATGTTCGATGTCGATCCCTCCGTTGGAACAGGCGATTGAGGTGGTGTGTTGGGGCCTACCATTTTGACTGTCTCTTTCAATTTCACAACAACTTCAGGATTGGAATTGGTACAATTTCAGGACTTATATACTTTCTAAACAAAGGAATTCCCAACAGCCAATCAGAATTGTTCTAATTCTCCCTCTGGCTATATAAGTCGTGGGATAGTTCCAATTGTTATCTGTTCTAATCCTAACTACTACCATGGCAGGAAGCTCAAACAACATTATCTTATCGGGGAACACAACGGAACCCATTGAAGGCGGTAAACTCGATACGGTGATTGGAGAAATAAAAGATAAGTCCAGGAGTGGTGAGATATTCTTCTCTGGTACCTCCTCTGGGATATTCCTCATTGGTGGAAAACTGGATACGGTTATGAGACTATCATGTGGCTGTGAAGTATACTTGTGGAGAGTACTTGTAGTGACGGCCCTGCAACTTCGGAGCAGTCAGCCAGTCGTTTGCCCCGTCCACATGAAGGAGCATGACTACTCAAATAACACTGCTTTCCATCAGTGGGGAGAGGGCTTTCTCTCTGAGATGGCCATCATGTACCCTAACGTATTTTCGAATATATAATTAAACATACATAGTAAATGTTGTCTTTTTCACTTTGTAAACTATTATGGAATTTGGGGAATCATATTATCAATATTTGACAAAAGAACACAAAATAGAAATGAAGGATTCAATGGTCACAATGGTCACAATTGTCTCAATCGAACACAAACCATAATGATAATAATAAACAATTCTCCATGCATATAATATATATGTATAGATATATAGATAGCCTTCAACATAATCATTCAAAAAAATAACAAGTTCAAGTGATTCAAAAGAACAGGGGTGTCTTCTTAGGTTTATTGGCTAAAAGAATTACTAAAAACAATATGTACAGGCCCAACGTTTCGCGTGTTCACGCTTCCTCAGGGGCAAAGCAGATAAGACCTACGGCTAAAATCGTCAGTACAGCACAGGAGAGCGATCTATCTTAGAGCGTTGTCCTTTTATACGTTCTGGTGCGGGGTGTGAGAATCAGACATCAGAAATCGATCAATTCGTGTTTACGGTTTATCGTAGGCTTCAGGCATTTAATAAAACGAGCTTCACTCAACCGAGTGTCCACCGGACTCTTGCATTTTTCCAAGATATCTAATGTGAAGTCGTCAATAGAGGAAACCTGATAACAATTAATTCTGTGGTCAGCCAAAGCACTGCTGATATTACTATTGAAAGACCGACTGTGTTCATTGAAGCGGAATTTAAAAGGGCGACTTGTCTGCCCGACGTACGTATTGTGGCAAAAATTGCAAGTAAACTTGTAAACTAAAAATTTGCTCGAACAAGTGTAATTGCTGGGTAGGCGATTACAGGCAATACAATTTTCGTGCTTTTCAATTCTAGATTTGCATTGAAGATTATTATATAAGTTAGAGTTAGGGACATCAACCAATGATACAGGTAAGTCATAATTTCTGATGAGGGTACGAATTTGACGGCTGGTGCTATCATTCCGCTTCAATGAACACAGTCGGTCTTTCAATAGTAATATCAGCAGTGCTTTGGCTGACCACAGAATTAATTGTTATCAGTTTTCCTCTATTGACGACTTCACATTAGATATCTTGGAAAAATGCAAGAGTCCGGTGGACACTCGGTTGAGTGAAGCTCGTTTTATTAAATGCCTGAAGCCTACGATAAACCGTAAACACGAATTGATCGATTTCTGATGTCTGATTCTCACACCCCGCACCAGAACGTATAAAAGGACAACGCTCTAAGATAGAGCGCTCTCCTGTGCTGTACTGACGATTTTAGCCGTAGGTCTTATCTGTTTTGCCCCTGAGGAAGCGTGAACACGCGAAACGTTGGGCCTGTACATATTGTTTTTAGTAATTCTTTTAGCCAATAAACCTAAGAAGTCGCCCCTGTTCTTTTGAATCACTTGCGACATGAAAAGTCTTCTGTATGCGGCTATCATGCTCAATAACAAGTTCAGCATTAGAACATCTGCGTACTCATCCTCAACACAATTAGAACATTACGTACTCATCCTCAACACAATTAGAACATTATGTATTCATCCTCAATACAATTAGAACATTACGTACTCATCCTCAACACAATTAGAACATTATGTATTCATCCTCAATACAATTAGAACATCTGCGTACTCATCCTCAACACAATTAGAATATTACCTACTCATCCTCAACACAATTACAGCAATCCTCAACGTTTCAATCCTCACACTTTGCCATTCATGTTCAAATTAACAAGTCTAGAACATTTAAAAGTACCTAACCGAACTCACATCATCAACACATTACACTATTCTCTTCACAACTAACACAAAACAGTACACTTGTGTTCGCAATCAACACTTCAAATAACAGACGACTACAACCACAAGATCAAGTTTAAAAACAAATCGGTACATTAGGTTCCAATTCAAAATTTACTAATCCCGGGACAGTACGAGCACTCTTTATACTACTGAGGTGAATTTTCGTTTGTGAACACACACAAATGAAATACCATTTATTACATATTTTGTGCTTTGTTACTTTGACAATGGTTAGTACCAATACTAATAATTAGGTAAAAAACAGAATATGAAAAATATAACAGTATTGTTGAGCAAATTTAGCAGATAAAGGAATCAGCGAAGCATTTCAAAACTTTCCCCTTTGGCAAAGATGCGCGGATTCTCGTAGCTTTGGAATTGGAAAAACACTCAGTCGGTATTAGACACGACAAATACATTGCGTATTTCACTAAGGAAACGCATCACTTTAAGCAGACAGTAGTATCTCGTAAAATTCAAGTTTCTACGAGACGGCGTTTAGATAGTCACTCTCACCTGTAAGTTCGTGTGTGACAGTTGAGACATGTGGAGAAGGTGCGCACGTTGGTTGTAGATAAGATACGTCCACATGAAAAGCAGAAGAAAGCATGCTTTCTCTCTAGATTTCTAGGACGTTGCGGAACCGAGTCATTGTGCAGATCATTTGACGATTCCATCTGGCACTGAAAGTAACATATCGAGTGTTGCGGATCAAATCAGAAAATTCCGTAAAAATTGTGTGATGGCCCTTCTGGACAGAAAATAAATTAGGCCCCTGACCGACCACAAAAGGATAACAATGGCAGTGCTACGCAGGAATGTTGCCTCTGTATTGGGGACATTACCATCGGAGGAAATCTTGGCAAAGGCTTCTGTTCAGGTTTAATTTTACTCAGCCTATCTTAGCATTCCCTGTAATCAAATTATTCAACTAACGTTTATTTCACAGTGTATAATCAATTCCCTCCGTCTCTTGCAATAGGAGCTTATTGAAATAAAATTCATAACATGTCAACAATAAGTTCTAAAAAACGTTTATGAATTGAGAATACATAGCTTTTGAAAGTATAAGCATCACGTCCCAAAAAGCAATTAGTTGCTTCAACTTTGTATGGTCGAAAATTGAAGACTGAAAAATTGACTTAAAGCAAAAATTATATTAATTAGTTGATGAAAATGAAATATTTTGTGATCAGTAAAAAGTACGAAAAATGAACACCTCTATCATTGCAAAATCATTGAGATCGCATAAATAGCTAACGGGCTACAAGCCACTGAATAAAAGCCTGATAATCTGTGCTTGTTTAGCGAAACGGTTGACAGATGAAACATGTATGCCTTATAAATATCATTCAAAAAACTTGTGGTCTCAATATCAATAACAATAGACTTGGTAATAGCGATGTCATAAATTTTTTAATAGGGTCTACCTATCAGCCAATCCCGCAGTCTTGAAATATTTTATTTGACCGACGATCAGTAGTGTGCGGCACTTTGTTCAGAAATACGAGTACATACATGTATATCACTGTTATCCGATCAAACGCATGTATCCAAGTCTTAAATAGCTAGGCATATGGCATAGGTTTAGGTTAACAAAATTTGCTTGCTTAGCTGCTTATAACGGCATATATTCATTTTTCTGGTAGTCGTTGCCTGAGCAGATATCGAAATCTTTACCGCTAGATGAGATTCCAGATATACTAGCGACCCCATTTCGAGTCACGAAGCCGATATTTGCAAGCAGTGGTCTACACATAAGCTCCATCGTTTTCGTTGGCCTTCTTGTCATAATTTGCAGTGAGGTTTTCGAACACATCACTTAGCTTGGCCATTGACTTTTATTCGAAACACTCGCATCAACGATAACTCTGATGCACCTTTCTTTATCAGTAGCAGCGTTGGCATAGCTTTGTTGTCATGACATTAAGCCCCATTTAATGATTTTGCTATTGATATTGATGTTTAAATGACAAATAGTGTTATTAGACGAAAATTACAACAAATTTCTAAATTTTCTGTATTTTTGAACTTACCAATCTGGGCTGTCGAGAAAAACTAAATAATCGGTGATCTTCCTAATACACTCAAAACTGACACATATAGGACACTCAAAATGAACAGTAGCTGCATCAAATTCGTGCTATTGACTTAGCCGGTGGAGGATGAACATTCGTGCTTCAAACTTTTGAGAGTTGGCATCTCGCCATGATCGTTTGACCTCTGGGGCTGGCCAAGCGGTAACGGAATTTCATTTTCACTGTTAACATGACTGCTGCTCAGTCAATGAAGATCTATTTTCTTATTGAAATGTGTCATGTGTGACACATCGGTGGGCTCATCAAGAATTTTTGAGAAATTCACTTTCTTCAATCTGTGTCCATTAAAAAAAACGGCATCGGAATTTCAAAAAGTTAGCATTACTTTTACAGGTATATAGCATTTTTCTCATAACATGCTGTTCCATTATGAAAATGCGCATATGGTAATTACTGTGCCGTTTTATGGTTATTAGACAATGTTATCCCCAAATATTGTCCTAGTCGTGTAATTATTCCTTTAATAAAATGAAAAATTAATTGGTGCTACATGATAACGGAATTTCAAATGTTCATTAAGTCATATAACCAGACACAACTTCCCTTTTGCTTGTTTCTTTCCTTACTCCTTATTGCCAAATCCATTTGACTTTCAAATCACATCATAGCTACATGCATAGATAGAAATGTTCCAGAGATTCCCAGCACTCGAGAATTCCTGGAAAAAAATCGAATATGTTGACGATATCATTTTTTCCATTTCATGTTGCCGGATGGTGGAACAAAGAAAGTGAATTCATTCCTCTTACAGCAACCTATGAAATTATGATCATCGTGCTGTTGTCAGTATAATTAACTTTCGAGCCTTATATAGGTAGTACATTAGGCCTACAGATGAAGGTATGTATGTATTGAATAATCAAATCGACATTCAACTTGAGAAAATAATCTACTGCATATGAGTACACTTGTGATATATGCATAGGCTTATGCATTGGACATTTACACAAATTGACTTAGTGGGTGTTAAAACTGCATCTCCAGTAGTCCCTCCCACTCTTTTCGGGTCCCCCTTCACATTTTTTCATGATTGAAAAGCAACCATCTCTGTTCGTTTCAGAACGTTATTCATTACAGATATAATGACATTGAAGGGAGTGAGCATTTTGATGTGGGAGTGTATATTTGAAAGATGAGATTTAAACGGCGTGATGAATGAATCACAATCGTAACTCAGCAACAATCTCTATTGCATTCAACACGACTACAGGATGCAGTGTTAACTTCATGCAAAAGCGTGGTCTACTTCACAGTAGACGTTTCTGTGAAAGTGGGCATTGGTCCTCATATTAAGTGACAGAGAGGTTGGAGATGGTGAGAGAATGCACTATGTAGGCGGTAGAAATAGTGACAGCAGCTGAAAATTTGAACTTGACCACCAGACAAATCCTCCCTAGATATTCATCGTTTTACGCATCTAATGTTGGACTGAGGAGCAGATAGGCCTACACATCCATCAATATTTGTCAAGATAATTGTGACAATGAGCTAGTAGTTAATTTGATGGGGACCTGAAAAGAGCCCCACCTACACCCTGTACAATTATTTTAATTCTGACAATCTGCAAATCATATATTTCCACTGATGACTAACGTCACACGTTATTCAGTAGTAGGCTGTGTACCTACGTTATGTGTAGTTACACAGGCAGCAATACATCCTCAATCATAGAGTTATGTTACTTATTTAATTTTATTTTTGACTTAAATAATTGCATCATTTTGCTTTCTTAAATTAACAGAAGCAACAACTCAGTAGGCCTATATCTAGGTGATAGATTTTATTTTGCAATCTCAACCAAGAATGAAATTATAAGTTCTGATGATAAACGAAAATGCTCGTAGAAAGATAGCATGGAAAAAGGGCATTGCAATCGAGGTAGAAATCGATATGTTTTCTTTCTGATGAAATTAAGTTTCTTATGCAAAAGTAATTATGAGTGACAACAAAATCATGGCAAATCTGGTAACGGAATTTCAACTGCTATATTACCTGTCATATAATTATCAAGCATTACCGATTAATTATATATCCACGGAGAAATAGATTCCCACCAGGCCTGTGATTAGCCTATGAGAGAAATTGAGGATTTTCATTGAAAAATTTGAGGAATGGAAACGGAGCCTAATATGGTAATTGCAAAAAAGCTGCAAATTTTAGCATGGATTTTGGGCCAAACTTCAAGTCATGAAGGTCGAAGAAGCTTCAAGCCTCATGGTTGACCACACCACACTCTACCACACTTTTTGAAGTTGTGTATATATCAAAGGGATACTGGCCTGGTCATGATCACTTCTCGTGCTGTTAAGAATTTAATTTGTTGACCTCAAGTACCATCTGTTTAGAACAGAGGATGTCAGATCAAGCTGCTGATATCGCTGTGCTTTACGCTGTCGTCGCCAATTCAATTTTGCTTGTCAGATTCGTATACTTCAATTTTTTGAATGTAGGAAATATCCCAAATACAGGCATCTGGGGCTATTGTGACGATTAATTTTCACAGATTTTAGACAAATTTTGGGAGGAGAGTAACCCATAAGTATAAAAAGATTAAACTCGTTGACAGAATGCATTGCGTGTGGCTTGAAAAAATTCAGTATTATGAAGAATACGCCACATTACACACTAATATACTGTATTAATATAACTTTTTACTGCATAAGTTTTGGTGGCTCTTGTTAACCTGCTAGCGCTTTGATCATATCGCTACAATCTGCATTCAAATGAACATGAATTCTCTCAGACGACACAAAAACAACTTTTAGGAACAGGCTTACCAGCTAAGTCGTTGGTCTCATCTATGCAAAGAGTGAAAGATTATCACCTCTATTCGCATGAAGTTCCGCTGAGATATTGGCATCCGCATCTTGCAGTAGACCCAGGTTGAAAATCTACCAACCCAGTAATGTGGTTTGAATGTCTTCATTAATCTAAGTTCGCATACAACGATAAACGATGTGTGCATTACTTTCACACCAACCTGTGTTTAGATGTCGGTCTGCAAACCCTGGAAAACGTAGCTGCCGATATGGGATAGCACAGCCTCAAAGGCTTCTAACTCCCACACACTAGTGACCAGGAGTGACCCCATCGGATGTGTTCATATTCAGCGGCAATATAATGGAAGAGAATGAGTAAAGCAAAAGCTTCAGTTGATAAGAGCATTGAAATCCAAGTGGACTAGGCTACCTATACGTTATCACATAATGGATATAGAAGATCGATATCCTGAAGTTCTTTAAGAAGAATAGGCATGAATTTGGCAACCCTATAGTCGAAGAAACACAATGACGGCTGTGAAACAGGTCAAGATAATGAAAATAATTGAACAAGCATTTTATTGTTGGAATTGTCCGCAACATTATGATGTTGGAAGCAAAAATTGATTGCGGTGTTCAAATATACAATTTCTGTAGGTTGATCGCAGTGTTTCACTCATTAAATACATGAAAGTGTTGCGCTAGGGAGTTCGACAGACTTCAGACTTCTCTGCATAGGAAAATAAGCACGGACGAACCCAAACATCTGCAGCCCTGTAGATTCCAGAAATGAAAAGGACATGAAATAAGAACACGTTATAAATCATAATTGTTCATGCTCAGCAGTCAGGATGTAGGATACATGTTATAGGATTCTATCTCCGCTTCTTGATTGGAAGTTTACATATCATCGCCATTCGACAAAAAACAATACATTATCCTACATTTAGTCTGAAATGTGTCACATTTGAGGAATTTCTATTCGTTAAGCTATATTTGAGGAATTTTTGAGGATTTCAGGAGTAAAAATAATATTTGAGGAATCTGAGGAGTAATCACAGGCCTGATTCCCACATATCAAAATTGTTGAAAATCAAGAGTTTGCTTTGATAAATGGCTTTATAAGTGACAAACTGACTTATTTTTTCGCCAAACTTCAAACTTCGACTACTATTAAACCACAGAAGCTCACTTCGCTCACCTTGGCCGGGCTCGATCCAGTTTCAGCCTCCCGGATGATCGGGTAGCACGGGGTGGCCCCTCAGTCCGTTGCTTCCACATGGCTCGGTCGGAGGCCATGTCTTCGTTTATCGATCTGACCTTCATTCCACTCTTTATCACAGTTCTCCAACTTGTTCTCGGTCTTCCCTTTCTTCTGTCGACAGGTTCTTGTTTCCATGCTGTTTTGCAGATGTATTCCTCTGGTCTTCTGAGCAGATGTCCGAACCATCTACATCGGCGAGTCTCAATTTCTTTGCTTATTGGGGGTACTTTAAGCATACGACGGATCTTATCGTTTCTTATTCTATCCTTCTTTGTCTTCCCCATTGACCACCTCAGCATCCTCATCTCTGACACTTCCATTGCAATAAGGTCAGCTTTCTTCGGGGCCCAGAGCTCAGCATGGTACAGCATTGCGGGTCGGACCACTGTGTGGAAAACCTTGCCCTTGAGTCGTAGAGGCATCTTTTTGTCGCACAGGACACCAGACATAGCTCTCCAGTTCTGCCAACCTGCTTGTGTTTTCGCCTTCATGTCCCTCCCTGATGTGCCTTTGTCATCCAAGACAGTACCGAGGTATTTAAAAGCATCAACCGTCGGGATTGCGGTGCCTTGCAGATGGATGCGCTCACTTTCTTTCGTGCTGAGGTACACCGTCTTAGTTCTGCTGAGTCGCAAACCATGGGATTCGAGGGCTTCTCGCCATTTTTCCAGGCGCGCTTGGACCTTCTCCTTTGTGTCTCCTGATATTACCAGATCGTCGGCAAACAGTAGTTCCAGTGTGTCATTTTCTCCATTCCCTCTGATCGACTTTGATATCTCATCTAACAGCAAGATAAAGAGGTAAGGGCTTAGAGCAGAGCCTTGATATAGACCTACCGAGACGTTGAAGCGGTCAGTATCACCGTGCTTTGATCTTACTGCTATCTTGCTGTCACTATACATGTCTTGTATCAACTGGACGTATGTTTCAGGCACTTCTTTTCCTGAGAATATAGGGGATGTACTCCCTCGGTACTGTGTCATACGCCTTCTCCAGGTCGACGAACACCGCTCTAAAGTCTTTCTGTTCCATGAGGGCATCCTCTAACCTCATTCGGAGGGTGAAAGTAGGTTCAGTGGTTGAGACACTCGGCATAAATCCGAACTGGTTTCTATCAATAGTTGTTATCTGTCTTAATCTGTCGCAGATGATTCGTTCCAGCAACTTAAGACCATGGCATAATAGATTTATACCTCTGTAATTGCTGCATTCTCTGTGATCCCCCTTTTTCTTGTAAATCGGGACCAGTGTACCCTCTCTCCATCTCTCCGCTATCTTGGCGGAGGCTAAGATTGAATTAAACACATTGGCGCTCATCTGTTTTCTTAGCAGCGCGCAAAGCTTCGGTAGGCAAATCGTCTCTCCCAACAGACTTGCTATTGGCCATCTTCGATAGCTGATGTTCCACTTCCGCAGGAGTGATTTGGGGGACTGCCACATCGTTTCGAGGTGCCATACCGCAGTTGGCGTGAAGTCTCTCTTCGTTGAGAAGTTTTTCGAAGTACTCGCGCCATCGTTGCCGGTTACTGTCAGGCTCAATACACAAATTTCCTCGATCGTCTCTCACATAGTATCCTTCGATGTTGTCCTTTGTCATTTTGTCCCGGCTTCTCGCGATCTTATACACTAATTTCTCTCCCTCTCGGCTTCCAAGCTTATCGTATACGTCGGCTAGGCTTTCAGCCTTCGCTGATGCCACAGCTTTCCTGGCTGCCTTCTTTGCTTCCCTGTACACCGCTCTGTTTGCATCCGTATCGTCATTTCTCCATCTCTTGAAAGCTTCCCTCTTTGCCTTTAAAGCACTTTTGACACCTGCATTCCACCACCAAGATTCCTTTTCTCTGTAAGTCCCTCCACGCGTGGTACCACAAGTTACTTTCCCAGCTTCGTACAAATCGTTGCTCAATTTTTCCCATGATTCCCAATCCTTGTCGTCGAGCTTCTCGCTTCCACCTTCGCCACATTTTCTTCTTTCAGCTTCCACAGAAGATATTTATTAAAACACAGAAGATAGGACAAAAATGAGACATGTTCTAGGAAATAGAGAATCAAAGCTATTCAGAAATATGAAGGAGAAAAAACATATCCTGAATTTCATTTTTCACTCTTCATGCAACTATCGCGTGGCCAAGCTCTTCTAACTCCAATTTTCGATTGTCAAAGGACCAGTTCTTCATTCCCATTTTCATTGCCAGTAAAAATAAGTAAATGAAAACACAACACCCACCGGCTCGAGCTTGAAGCTCATTGACTGGGGCTATTAGGTAAAACTTCAAACTCCGCAGACGAGGTATTTATAGCGAATGCTTCTGTAGAGCGCCTATACTATGCGTTTATAATTGATTTTGGTTTGAATTTTGTTAATGTAATCCACTTCAGATACTCAGGGCACTACAACTCTGCTTGTCAATAATTTCAATACTGGTATTGTTGCAATCAGCGTGATTATGACGTATGTGGTCTGAGACAGCACTTTTGTTATCCTTCCCAGTGACACGGAACCGATGTTCGTCATAGCGGACATGAAAAGGACGATTGGTAGATCCTATGTGCGTATGATCACATAACTTTCAAGTGAATTTGTAAACCACATGTTTACTTTTGCAGGTGATACTTGGGTTTTGCAGTGAAATACTTAATACTGAAAATACTGCATTTACATTTTTCTTTTATATTTTTGTTGATGTCATGTTTTCGTTGCTTGTCTGGCATGGGAATGATATGGACTGGTAATTCAATTTTTTTAGTTAAATTCTCTAATTTTCTTAAGGCATTGTCGTTAATAAAATTCATGTACAAGTTACAGGAGTCTTCTGCAGTATTTTGTTGATTTTTATTTGTATTGGTCATTTTAGTTTTGCTTGTAATTTCTTTTTCACAGTAATGATTCATTCGGAGAGAATTTTTAGTGTACAGTACATGCTTGGATAACCCCAAACTTTGCACATTGACCTATAACAAAACTTTTGGCACCAAAAATTCTTCTTGTCAGAAGCATTCGAATGATACCGGGTTTGTTCACTTTTGCATTCGTCTTCGCATCAAAAATTCGTATTACATGTTTCCAGTGGTCGGGCCAGAGATTTTTCCATTGTTTTCGCAGCTCCACGAAATTTTCGCAGGCCTACTAGTACCATCGAATTACAGCATCCTATTTCATGATCACTCAGACTTAATGCCGCTCTTATCAAAACTTGACCAAGATCGCCTATTGTCTTTCGGGAAAAACTAATAGTCCTATATGTTTTCTGCAGTTTCCGCAAAATTAACCGCTGCAACGCGGCAATTCAAGCGGCATACTTGCACCAAGTAATATTTTCGAAAGCAAATACGTTTCATCATTGATTATTCTAAGAAAAACATTTTCGCAAAAATTCAATTACATGAACTCGCAATAACCACCATCCACTATTATTTCTTAGGAGCCATTTTGTCAATGTATAAATTATCAAGCTGACATTTGGTTACCGAATTCATCTTATCAATTAGTACATGCATGCACGTAGTTAACGTAACCAAAAGTCAGTAACCGCTACTGATCCATTCCAATTGGTAACATGGGTCGACAATGTCACAACAAACGGAAATAAGCCAATTCAGCAATAAGCAGAAAGTAAGAGTTCTCATCAAAAGAAGAAGACAAATACTAATTATGAATCGAAAGAGAAATAACGCATGATGTAGAAATCTTAAAGAGATTCTTGTTCTAGTAAAGATGCAACATTCCTGTCCATAAAAAACCTTGAAATGCATCTGAATGTAATGCAGTATTCTTTTTCCATTGACCACCCCTCTCACAGCAGTCTTGCTTGGCATTTCATTATCACGGGTGCAGTGGATTGCAGGAAAAATTTAGAGACTACATTATTTTTGCTCCTGATGAAGGTCTTATACCGAAAGTCTGTGTGCCAGTAAGTATAATTCAAGCCTGAAAAGATGTTTTTCCTACAATATCATCAACTCCGGCTTGATGTCCTCACATCTTATTACTGGTTTTTCTTTTTTTCATATTCCTCTTTTTCTTGCCATTCAATGTTCTCAAGCATCGAATTCATTTTTATTAACAAGTCCTTCTCCTATTCTTCCTGCAACTGTTTTCACCCTTTTCTGATGATAATCTGTCGTCTTCTTTCCTTTTTCTCCTCTTGTACGTACTTCCAAACAAGCATTGGAATTGTTCTCGGTTAACGACTGTCTGTGATTGGCAACGTGCGGCAGAATTGCTTGTTGGTAGTCACGTCCAATTAGACGAAGGTCAACGCTCACACTATGTTGATCCAAATGAGACGTCCACTTAGTGTCAAAGTTTCCACGAGACAAGATCAAATATGCCTCATTAAAGCAGAAACCCGTAGTATGTTGATGGTTAATTCGGTTAAAATGTTGTTATAGCTAAGTCTTATTAACAAGAGAGACATTAGAGAAACATGCAATAGTTGCAGATTTGTTTCTATTGCAATTCATTCAATCAAAATAATAGTAACCGTGAATCTTTACTAAGTACTCCGACATTCTTTGGGTGCTGCTGTCATGGCAACGCACGTTCACTGCGGATCCTATTGCTTTCAATGTGCATGTCCGTCCTGGTCCTTCAATGTTCCGGTACATGTCGGATTTTGATGACTGGATGTCAATGGCAGCTTCTTCGCGACTGCTCATAGTCTATGCCTCGAGATTCAAAGATTTTGTGGACTTTGCATCCATTAAACGAAAATTCCATAAAAGTCTTTTCAATATTAAGGTGATTTTTCTGCATATCTAGCATAAAATGCACTCCATTTTCTTCGTAGCATCCACTTCTTTACAATGCGTCCGAAAGCTTGCTTACTGGCAGGTAACAGACATTTCTAAAAAGAGGATAGTGCATTCATTTAACAGATCACTTGAAGCTTGATCTAATACTTTCGTGTGATCTTGAGTCTTGACCAGGTACAGTGTACCACCAGCATCCATCAGGGCCGTTGCATCGCAAACTGAATATAGAAAATATGTGAATAAATCTGATGGGAAGCGGGGATGTGCACCGCTTCAAAGGACTCTAGTTGCGTTTAGAACTTCTGGAATCGAGCGACTGTATAAATTAACTTCATGAGATTTAATCTATACATCGGACAGCAATATTCAAATTATTCAGAATTTTATCTGTTTTGGATGCATGATATGAAAAACTTTTAGAGATCAAGCTTTTCGCAGGAGCGGAGATATGGAGGCTTTGATTAGACATTTGTTATTCTTTTAATTAAGTGACGGCGACCTCTTAAACACAGCTTTGAAGACTTCAAACGTGGTTATTTGACAAAAGAACACGGTGGCTTTCAAAAATATACAGCAACCCCACATGCTCACTTAACAGGTGCTAAGAACAATTATTGCAATTCTTTTTCACTGAACCTGCTAAAAGACACTACGATGAAGATGAAGCTTCACGAACTGATAATGTAATAAATAACATAATAATTAGTTGTCACTAGTTTACTTCTTTCATCCTGTAAATAAGTATTTGTTCGATTAGACAGCATAGGTTCATTAAAGGCACGAATTATAAGATTTCACTTTTTCGCAGTACCAAGTCCATTTTTTTCGCAGCGAGTTCATTTTTAAAACATTTTCGCAGAGCGAAAATTTTTGCAGCTGGCCCGACCACTGCATGTTTCGTACCTCTTAATCTCCGTTAAGTTTCCTGTGAGTAAAAATTCAAGAAATCGATACAAAATTCAGTTTCGCAAGAGAAGATCCAGAGCAGACATCCTAAAATCAGTGTATTTAACCCTAGAACGTACAAAATTATTCTCTACGTTTTAGTACAAATGAGGTCATTTTGACCTCACGTAATTTAAAGAATATTTTTGACATTAGACAATACTTTGGAATTGTATTGTTATAAGAAGCGATAGGAAATCATGTCCCCTTTGCTATAATTACTTGATTATAAATAAATCAAAGTACTCTATTGACTAATAGTGTATTTTACACAAATATGAAATTTTATACGAACTGTCAAAAAAAATCTAACTACAACAGTTCAAACAAAAATGGTTGGATTCCAATGTATGTCTTCCGCACACGAACTTCTTGCATGAAAAGCAAATGTTTTGCGTTTTATTGCGATTGCCTTTGTCGCAGAAATTGCAGTTTCCACATTTCCTTGAGCTGGCACATTGGGTTACCGTATGTGTAGGAAGTGGAATCGAGAATCGTCTTTCCTTTAGGCACTCAAGCAAATTGGTTGCAACCTCATGAATAAAAAGAAATCGAGATGATTGATTTGATATCTCTTTCCACAGGACAAAAGCGTTCAGCATAGTAATATCGAGCATGTTGCAAAATATGGCCAACACTATAGAACAGCTCGCCTTCACTCATAGAATCATCACTGGGATCTTCCACTACATCTAATGTCTCTTCAATTAGTCTTGCAGCTTGCTCTGCACAATACACACGACGAGGCATTATAACCGATATGCACTTTGATGTCTTGCTTTGTTCTATTTGTAATCGGAGTGACTGAGATATCAATGATTCGGTGGGAACACAGAGATAGATTGGGTGTGTGGGCGTCTGTCTGCCTAGAGAAGACGTAGCAGCGAATTCTATTGTTGGTGACGGCAACAGCCAGTTCTCCCCTGACCTGCTGACTTGACAATGCGACAATACACCAGGTGAAGGCGCTAAGCGCGATGAAGGATTTCGCATTCATAGTGTATCAATAGCATTGAGACGGTGGCAGTGTGATACTCAACTTCGATCGCCTGCTAAATCCTACAATTTTGTTCGAACACCCTCGCATGATCGAGATGAATTGTAGAAGAAGATCTGAATTTTCAACTGCCACTGGAATAATTGGAATCGGACAGTCCTTCTGGAATCTACAGTCACCCGCGTCTACATCTGGTCCCTGGTATCCTCTGTATAAACACAACCACAGAAGCAACCCAAGATATCTACTTTAACACAGCAGATTGATAAGAACCATTCAAATTTCGAAAATATATTATTGATCAACGCTTGTCACACATACTTCACGATGTTATCAATCTAAACGAAAATAAAAATGCAGTTTCAATAAAATTTTTGTTGAGTAGCTATTGAAATTTATGTTGTAGTGCATTAGCAATGATATAAGATGCAATTACATTGGCATATATAGAAATAAGTGTGATCATATACCATGAGGTCAAAATGACCTCATAGATTACAAAAACGTAGATTTACTTCACAATCGATATCTATGTCTTTTTAAATAAATTTGATAATTTAAACTTGATAACAATGCTGAAATATTAAAAGTCACGAAAGATCAGCTTTGAAATGTTTAATTCCTAGAAAATATCCGAAAATGAAAAATGTGATGAGGTCAAATTGACCTCACTGTACGTTCTGGGGTTAAGTTCAACCCGCAAGAAAATATCACAAATACGAGTAAAAGTGCGACCTGACCTGACTACCTGAATCTCCGAACATGGGCTCTGGCACCCCTACTATCAGTACCCTGCGTAGAAATTGATGGCGTTGCATACAATCCGTTGTACAACCATCGAATCTTCATGTAGATTATCAACCAAGATGTCTGTATTCTTTGAAAATCCGCTCTGGACCGCTGCTTGACCGTGAAACATTATCAGAACTTTTCTTGTCACCATTGTTCACATCATTCTTCATCAACTCGACATACAAGGAATGAAGGCGATGGTCGTCTATGTCAAACTTTTGCAATAAATTGATATCTATTATGCCATCCTTGAGAAAGTGACTTTATTGTTTTTGACCTGCTTTCAGAAGATCCTCCATGAGACCGTCAAACCTCCTTGTACGTGTTCGCTTTTGCCACCATTTCTATAGGAGACAAGGACGAGGCACTCTTATTATCCGGTGATTGAGCGGACTCTCGAACAAATTTTCTATCACTATTACTTGCTTGCCACTCACTTTCTGCTAAAAATAAGGAGATATCCAGGCTTGGTAGATGCACTGTGCTAAAATGTGCGACTCTTGCTCAGATGTGCAGTTTTCACAAATAAAGTCTTTGTTGCTGACGAAGTTTTGCACATGTTATCTTGCAATTTAGGAAATTGATACGTGAAGATGAACGTCTTTCTACTATAGGCCTATATCGCGCGCAATTTTAATCAATTATCATAGGTTGCATGATTTGTCATATTTTCAGTCTGCTGAAAAATTGCATGCAAGCATATTAGGAAAAAAATAAAACGTCAACACACAATCACGACTTCCATGTAAGCAGCCATAAATTGCTTAATAAAATGCGTCGCTAAGTCCGTCACTTATTTACAAAACTTAGTACACTGTAATTAGTGATTTCGCTATTAGTGACGCTTGAACGACACAACACCATTGCCCCACAGATATCATTGACAGAGCTATCCGGAAATGAAATCAATGTATGAAGTCATGAACATTTTATCTAGATGTTGTGCAAACATGTTGGTAAGTTCAATCAAGATTCGAAGAAAGTTAATAGAAAAAGTGGACTTAATAGAAGTCATTGATAGTAGTTGAGATCAACAAATTATGCTCATTGAACTCAGTGGTAGAAAATCACAAACTGGCATTCTCGGGATATTTAAGGGCTAATTGACTATTGTATCGCTGAAATTCAGGAGAGATTTCCGGGCAGCCCGTCAGGCAAACAGTATGTCTGAGTTTATTTGTCGGCTTGTTCCATAAACAGTTGACACTCAACAATATGCAAAGCAATAAAAAAATATTTATCTATTGCAAATCCATTAATCAACGTCAATGCAGCCTACCGACATACATAATGCAACTTTGAATTTCAAATATGTTATCAGAATATAATGATCCACTTCATCTGACTACTCCATTCAACATGCAAAACTGATATCTAGTAAAGCATAATTGCCCCGTCAATCTTATCAACACCCTCGGTCATAGTTAATTTAACCTATAAACGACCAGATGCAGACGGCCTATCATGCAAGAGAAGTAGGCCTATCAGGAAAATCAAGTTGCTGGGTTGCGCGTCAAAATTGAAAATGTGAAGAAAAACTACTTCTGAATAATTTTTTCTTGCTTCACACTCTGGAAATAACTACTGTGGAAACAAATTACCTGATACTAAAACATGTTAACAAAATTTTCAAAATGGGGTGTCGCTCCATTTTATGATCGATCGAAGCAATTTTCACTCAGCCCATCAGAATCCAGACAGAATGGAGAAGCCCTACTTACAGTAATCAAAAATAGGAGCGGGAAAACGTCGAGCATTAATCGGGATTGAATATACTGCCAAAATTAAGTGGGAAATAGGAAATCTCGAGACATGTCTCTGATGCTGCCTAGTGCTATCCGGATAGAATGAATTGTCATGTCCAAAAAAACGAGGACAAGCAGAAAACATCGAGTAGGCCTATTTAAAGGTGTATTTCGGCCAATTTTCAATATCGTTTTTTATTCGCTCAATCAATGCTAGCCGCATTCCTGATCCCTGTTCTCCACGTGTTCTCATCTTATTCATCATCGTTGAAGCGAAGGAGAGCTGCAAAGTTTCGTGATGACGTAACTTCCGACAACTCTCCAATGAGAGAGATAGTGGTTCAACATGCATGCAGAGCTCGCGCTGACAAAGTCTTTGTTAACATGGAATCTTAATTGACCTGCTCCGACCACGTAACGTTCATACATTCTCTACCGAAGCAGAAGTGAGTGACGGGGCAAGTCGCACGCATCATTCATCAATTGAAATGTAGAGCTACCGAGATGAATCTCATACCCAAAAATGGGGGCGGTGAAGAGGGAATGCAGAGCACTTAGCGTGGCTTACGGGAGCTGAGAGAACTCCCATTGTTAAGCCTTGATGTATGAGGCGAAGTTTGTGTAAAGGCGGATTACATATTTATCACACAGCGATTACATCTTTATGGGATTCGAGGATGAACAGGATCTGTTTACTTGTGGGAATCGAAAAGGTAAAGATTGATGTACAGGATCTGTTTACATGTGCGGATCGCAAAAAGCATACTGTATTTATTGATGGTATAAATTTAATGACAGGATCAGTTTACATGTGGGAAACGTAACATTTGAATGATGTCTGACTTATCTTTGTGGCATATCTTTCAAGACATATCATTACCTATTCAGTATTTTGTCAGCCACTATGTGTGGGACCCCGCTCGTCTGGGTTTGAGTGTTCAGGTTAGGGGTCGAAACACAACTAGACGAGTACCTGCTGATGACTGACGGACTGTAGTATTGTTTTATATCCTTTAATCGGTAGCTGAAGTAGTGATCGATGTAGGCCTATTGTATTTCAAATGAAGAACAAATGAAGAAATGTGGGATTACATGAAGTATTATAGACGGATTAAGAAACTGGCGATAACAAATTCAAGTGAAGAAATAGTATTTTCCATGTGTAGTCTTAGGTACAGTGTGTATAATTTCATTGCTTTCGGTGTAGTAGAGTGTCATTGTAGTTCTATTGTTTGCCTCCATTATCCACTTTCCACTTATCCACTATTACCATTATCCAACATGTGTATTGTCAGAATCGGTGTAGTAGCATTATTGTATTTCCATGTTTTAACTCCACTTTTCCAATTTTTATCCATCGATCTCATGTTGTTTTATAATTTCCATTTTTAATTTCATTAACCTATGATGACCATTGTCCTATTGTATTTCCACTACCACCATCTGTAGTCGCTAAGGTATATTAGACGTCTGTTTTGAACATGTATGCGACAGTGTTTGGAATCTATGGTATTAGTATATTAACAGTAAGAATGAGTAGTGTTACAAATCTTAAGATTTCCACTTTTACCAGATATTGGGCCAAAGCTGATCAATTTTAATTCGTTGCCACGAGAAAGCTCCATTGAGTTCTTTAAAGAACTGATTAATCCAATGGTAACAATAGCATTGCATCTGTATACCTCCGGATTGGAGAACGCCATCGTCCTCATTAGGACTACTTCAATTAATAATTTGAATTAGTAAGCATTATATTCTATTATAAATGGCTGCTGGGATGATTTTCATCATCGTATGAGAAATACAGCAAATATGATGATCTGTGCCGTGTTATGCAAACCATATTGCTCATAAATATACTGCAACTCGAGCGAAGTCGTCTTATTTGATAAAGAATGTATGCAAGCTTAAATATATTTTTCTATTTATTTATTTTAACAACCCCTTTCTCCCATATAAATGGGGTAGGGGGGATTCATACAAACAAGATAAAAAGGAGACAGTTCATATACATAATAAAATTCATGGAAACACAAACTAGCTACAGTCCACAAACCATCGGCGTAACACCACATGAAACGATATCAGGAAACACAGTCAAGTAAAATGTCAGCCGCTCCATACTTCCACCACATTGTGCACAGTTCTCCGCCATACGACTCTGTCTTCTGCGTCGCTTCTCCAACTTCTCCAATCTTCCTCCGCCTTCTGGAAATCTCTTTTGACACAGTCACTCCAACGAATTCTCGGTCTTCCTCTTCTTCGCACACTCATTTCTTGCTCCATTCGCCTGGGTAGCCTCTGCTCATTCATTCTTGCCACATGTCCGGCCCAAGATAGTCTCTTTCCCACAATCTTCTGAGTCATCGTTCGTTTCAGTCCGACTTCGAGTCTCATTTCTGCAAGTTTTCTTCTGTCTACCAACTTCACTCCACACAACCTCCTCAACCAATTGTTCTCGCACACTTACAGTCTATCTTGCTGATCTTTGGTGAGCGCCACTGTTTCCAGACCATATGTGACTGCTGGAATTATACACACCTCTAACACTTTCCGTCTGATATCTTTGCTGATCCTTCTGTCTCCCAACACTCCTGCCACTTTCTGATAGGCTCCGACCCCTGCTCTAATTCTCCTATTCACTTCCATTTCGCTCCGGCCATCTTCCGCCATCTAAATATATAAACCAAATTTTCATAAAAACATGTTGGGATTCTGTGATGAAGATACTCATGAATAGGTCTGTCACATTCTCAAGCATTGAAGCATACGGCAAGCGTTCCAAATTGTGTAAATATGTTGAAATGTCAAGGAAATTAATGTTAATGCAATTATAGCCTATACATTCATCACAGGAACTAGTGCAACTCGTCCATCATTCAAGGAACTTCCTTTCCCCCATCATATGAAATTTGTAGAATATAAGTTAAAATATCAAGCAGAATGGCAGTACAGGTATATATTAGTAGCGAGAGTCACGACGGTAAAATATCACTCGTATATCAACTGAATCACAGAAAAAGCCAGCTGTTTGTTCAGGGTTGAATAGCTCAGGGCTGTCTCATCGGGTAAATCAATTTGGCTTGTAAACCCAGCAAACTAAACATCTGACGAAAAAGAGACATGATCTGCTGGTGATCAATTTCTCTACAACTTTGATTTGCCATTTTTTGAAATTTCACAAGCAGTGATTTTCCCCAAATGCAAGGTGGGAAAATCTTGTCTTTTTCAAGTCGAAAGAAGTTTCCTTCCTGTTATACAAACGAGGTAATGGAGTATATCGCAGATTTTTCATTTGTTTTTTTAGTAAAATGAATACAGCATGCACGAGAATGTTTTGACGGAGTTTTGTAGAGGCATGCACTACTGTTACAACCACACTTATTCTTGCAATTAAGAGAGCAACACTGCGCCATAGTGGGAGTCGAATGTCGACGGACAAAAGAGTAAATGAATTAGACTGCCGCGCGCAGTCTCAAGGCACATTTCAACACCTGGATATAACCTCCTCCTCTGCAACACCGAGCAGCGTACGAGTATGGTCTGGCCGTATGAAGTCATCATCAATTCTGTTTTTGCCTGCTGTTCGCTAAGGATATTACTTGACAACGACAGGTGCCCCGTTTAACTCAGGAGAGGAGGAGACAGAGTTTAAACTGAGACAAAGTTCAGAAAATCGAGCAAACTGCAACGATCGAAAAGTCTGCGCAAAATCTAAAAACACTTATTTGGAGAAATTTTTGGAAGATTTGTGGGTAAAAGAAAAAACAAGATTTCCAGTGTTCTATCAAGTTCATTCATGCATCAAAGCAAGACTCGCACTCTGCTTAGAAAGAGAAAACTCTGGAAGTTCATGCCCAAATGTAGGAACGGGGGCAAAATCAATTGGTGAAATTCATTTCAACAAAGAAATGGGGTCGGGAAAGTGAAAACGCCGTTGTATAGCTCGTATACCTTTTTCTCACTCAGCATCAATGGAGCGCGAAAAATTTCATAAAAATCCTGAAAATATGATACCTTGAAAGAAAAAATATTACAAAAGTTAGTAATAGTACGTATCACGCGCAATTGAGATAATGAGTCTTGGCAGTTAACATGGAAGAACATTGCATCGGTTAACCGATGTAATGGTCATCGCCATTTGGACATATATATGCTAGGAGGAAATGTTCATCACATGGGTTCTTGGCAATAAAGGTAATTGATCCTTACAAAGGACGATAGCCACCTATACAAGAACACAATGAAACCCTAGTCATTATGTGCAGTTTTTCGTGTTGAGACATGGTATTTGATGATTTCACAGGGATAAATACATCGCTATTTATCTTGACATCTAGATTCTTCACAAAACTATTAGTGATCGGGTGGTTTGTGGACGAAATACACAACGAGCATTTAGAACAAAATTCCGACTGAAAGAACGAGAGAATTATTTAAATAATTCCCAAACTTTTGATGCAATTTGATTGGAATAGACAAACAAAATTTTATTAACAGTTGCTATGAAAAATCCATTTATTCCTGTTATGTCATCTTTGCTTCGCATGGATGACAGCCTCGATGACTAGTAAATACTGGTGCCACATAAATGGGATCAACAGAGTGCCACAATAGATTGCGAACAATTCTACAAACAGACAAGCCGTGGTGTGATGCTAAACCCATTAAAAAACCTTCGCTAAACAGATGAAGAGTGATAGAAAAGTAGTTTGTAAATGTTGACGATAATGATGTTAAGAGAGAGAGGAAGTGCAAAAAATGGAAAAACATTATCGGGACCAGAGAGTAAGTGTATTAGGTAGAGTAGAAGCACGGGATTCATTAAATCCCCAATGGATACTTTCGATTTCATACGTGCGTCGAGACCCAGTACTGTACCACCTGTGAGATGCAGTCGACTCTCGATATGAACGATCTCTCGATGTAAGCGACGCGACACGGCAGGTTGGTACCTGCCGATTTCCCATCTACATTAAGAAACGAAGCTCTCGATAAACGAGACCTCGATGTAAGCGACTATTTTGGTCCGTTCCTCTCGATACAAGCGATGGGTCACTATTAGATCAATAGAACGCCGCTGTGATAGGCTGTCTGTTGTTATGAGGCTTTTCTTTCAGCAGCTACACCGAAACTCGTGCACTCTTAATTAATGCTGACGCATGACTCGATTATGGCGACCTCAAAACAAGCAAACGGCGGCAAATCAATCAAGGTGAAAGTGGACATCATCAACTTCGTCGAAAATATCCTGAAGTGTCTTACGTCGATGTCGGAAAACAGTTTGAAGCATCAAAAGATGTCGTCTGCTTTGCAATGAAAGGCAGGGATAAAATGTTGCAGGTCTTCGCAAAGCGTGCAATTTCTTTAGAAAATAGTAAGTAAGTATAGTAAGTAAGTAAGTAAGTAAGTAAGTAAGTAAGTAAGTAAGTAATGTGTTTATTGAAAGAAAAATAGAAATCAAAATATACAAGAGTTTATGACAAGATGGTTGAAATTGCAATTTTACACATGAAACATTCTATTGCTGACCGTGACAGACTGAAATGTACGTCAGTCTTTAGAAGTATGATATGAATTTCATATTTCAGTGCATATTATTCGATCAATAAAAATAAATAATGAACTATTTCCAAAATGTTTAAACTTCACCATTTACAACCATGCAGTACCACACAAAAAAAGAGTTTTGGCGTCTTTGAGTTGAAAATGAAGGCAGGCGAAATCTTTCAGTGCGTAACATAATTGGTGGAACATATTCGTGAAGAGGGTGTGCGGGAGATCGGCACTTCGATAGAAAATTACATCCTAAAACGTTTCGCATCTCGTCAAAATCAGGAATGATATTGCATCTACAGTCATAGTCGCATATTACACGATGTGCGCGTTTGCGAAAATTTTCAATCTTCTGAGATAATTCAGCCGACAATTTGCAAAATAAGGGAGATGCATATATGAATAACGAAACAATGCAACTCTGAAAAACTTCAATCAATTTTTCTTTCGAAACAAATGGTTTGAGTGTGCGAATAACATATAAACGACGAGTAGAAGACAATAAAATTTTATCAAAATGCTCATTCCATTTGAGATCGTCCGCTACAGTCACACCAAGAATGGTTACCTTTTTATTTACCTCAATATTGTCATAAATACACGGAATAATGTTACGTTTGCGATGAAAAATCATCTGCTTACACTTTGCGGGATTCAAGAAAAGTTTATTCGTGATTGACCACTCAAGAATCTTAGACAAATGGTCCGGATTGGGATCGTCTATCGCACAGGATTCGATAAGAGTAAGATCATCAGCATACTTTACAAGCTTTCCATTTCGTGAGCCTATCAACATTGTGCCAATGAAAACTGAAAAAAGGCACGGTCCAAAAATAGAACCTTGGGGTGCACCTGAAGGTATGGTGGACCAACATTGTCACTAACAAGTAAACGCTGACAACGATTTGACAAAAATGAAAACAACCATGCAATAAATCCACCATTGTAAATTTGCTCTATAAAAATATTCATCAGTCTGTTGTGATGTAGGTATCTTATCAAAGGCTTTTGAGAAATCCAAACATGTAAGCCTGACACACATATTTTCTGGGTCTTCCATGAAGGACGTAATAGAATTGTGAATATCTATTAGAGCACTGCAGGTTGAGCCAAGCGGCCGAAAGGCATGCTGATTTAACCGGAAAGATTCTAATAGTAGGTTCTTCATATTCAAGATAACGATGCGTTCAAAAAGTTTCGAAATTATTGATAATAGCGAGATTGGGCGATAATCATTGATTGTTGGTTTTCTCACCTTGGGAATTGGCTTCACATACGCATTCTTCCAATACAGAGGAAATCTTATTGAGGACTCAAAAATGTGTGCCAGAGGTTCACATATGACGTCAACACTTTCGCGTAGTAGAAAAGCACTTATTCCATCATAACCAGTTGCTTGATTCGATTTCAAACGTGTAAGATGGTGATGGACAACCATTGAATCAACATTTATGTCCCACTCTTCGTTGCAAAGGTGTATTAGCTCTGTATCAGGCCTGTCATTAAAATATGAATTAAATACATCAGTCAATTCAGAAACAAAAGAACTTCCTTTAGGTCAGATATCTGGATAAGTATTGTTCTTCTGTTTACCTTGAATTTCTCGTACGATGTTCCAAACATTTTTGTTCCGCTTCTGAATTCGATCACTCCAGTTTCATTTAGCCTTCAGTATTTCGAGTTTGATCTTCTCTTTCAAGTGATTGAAAACTGGCCAATTTCCTTTGCGATAGGCGACCCATTTATCTTCGATCATAAGCTTTAATAAGGGAGTCATCCAAGGCTTGTCCTGCATAGTCATCACTACTTCACGTCTTGGAATCATGCATAGTGCATCAAAAAATATTTCATAAAAAGCATGGCATTTTTCATCAACATTTTCACCATCGTAAACTTTTCGAAAACAGGATGAATGCAAGCATTGTAGAAAGTTGTCGATATTATTCCGGCGATAATCAAAAACTGTCTTTACTACCATGTTTCGTTTTAAAGGCAATGTGGATTTTAGGAATGCCACTGAATGGTCTGACGTCGAAAGTGGTGGCCTGATCTCTGCGTCTGCTGGAAAGGATTCCTCTAATTCCTCAGAAATCCATACTTGGTCTAAAATAGCATCTCCTCGTGTAGGCTTGGTTACCCGATTTATGCAAACAAAATTAGTTTGAAAGAGGTTCGTATTCAAATCATTGAAATCACCCATTATGACAAACTTCATCTCAGGAAACGAGTGCAAGATTGAATCATAGATATTCACCAGTTTATCGGAGATTTCGCGATGAATACATGAAGAAAGCTGTGGAGGTACGTATAAACACCATACTGATAAGCTCAAGTCCGGAAAGTTAATGAAAAGAGATTCAATACCATTTATTTCAGGTTGGTTTATCCTGACAGGCTTAAATGACTCGTGAATATACATACAAACTCCACCACCGAGACGTTGACTGCGGTCCGAACGAAAAATTTCATAGTTTGCAATAGAAACGCAATCATCTGGTATTTCGGAGTTAAACCATGTTTCTGTAACCCCGACAATTCCAGGTGAAAGATTGTCGACAACAATGCGGAGTTCATCGAGTTTATAGAACAAAGACCTGGCGTTTAATAAAAGAATTGATGGGCACTTCGGACGTGTTAAAATCAGCTTTGAAAATTTCGCAAGTTTTCTCGGAGTGTCACTTTACCATTATGTATCACTACATCAAAGCCTTCTTCTCTCTGCTTTCGTAATTCTCGCCGTAATTCATAGTTATTAGCTTGCTGCTTCCGAGTCAGATCGTCACTAATATACACATTACGAAAGTTATCCAAATTTTTCAATTTCTTGGCATTTTGACTTCATATAACGGGTTTTGACTTTCAGAGGGCGACGTTTTCCTTGAACCATTTTCCCGAGTCTAAAAGTCTCTGTGACTTTGAAGTCATTCAAACCGACCACAGTTCCGATTTCCTGAACTAGGTTGTCATCGTGATCCTTGCGATCTTTTAGACTACCATCTGAATTCTCCGATAATCCGTAAATTATCACATTGTCTCTGCGGCGCTCTCTGTCTTCAATTTCCGAAAAAAGTGATTCAATATTGGCGTTTTGGACATCGTCAAAGTCTGATAGTAGTAAGTAAAACTCCACTTCTGGATAGAGCAAGATGGCCGCCGTCGCTGACGTCCCCCCCTCTGGAACGGCAGAGTGTCGTGGTGTGCCGGCCAAGTGCGTCCGCCAGGTTCGCTGACGTCCCCCCCTCTGACCGGCCGTCGTATAGCGCGCGGTGATGTGCTGTCGAGGTTGGCGTGGTGTGCCGGCCAGGTTGGCGTGGTGTGCGGGCAGGTTGGGAGGGTGGACTGTCGTAGCTCACCTGAAAAAATCCTAAGTGTCAGAGTGGCTTTGTATGGGTAAAATTTTGAAAATTTTCCAAAGTGTGGAATTTCGACCTGGGACCGTCACCAAAACATTTTTCATCAAATTTCACTGACCCCCCCCCCCCGACAGCAATCTTCTAACTTTGGTTCTAGTGACCGGATTTTGTCTTACAGCTACTCGTTTGAAAGAGGAGAAAAAACTGCTCGACGCCATTTTTGCCGCGAGTCAATCGGACCAGCCGTTCAAAAGTTAGAGCTGTTACAAGATTTTAGGTCGGAGCTCGCTCACCTGAAAAAATCCTAAGTGTCAGAGTGGCTTTGTATGGGTAAAATTTTGAAAATTTTCCAAAGTGTGGAATTTCGACCTGGGACCGTCACCAAAACATTTTTCATCAAATTTCACTGACCTCCCCTCCTTTCGGGACAGCTAGCTTCGATCTTGGCTTCTAGTAGACGGATTTTGTCGTGCAATAGCTCGTTTGAAAGCTAAGAGTGAGACAAATTCAGTGAAAGAAACGGCTTGTTCATATCTGTCTTCGTTTAGATGTGAGACGCCATTTAAGATTTTAGGTCGGAGCTCACCTGAAAAAATCCTAAGTGTCAGAGTGGCTTTGTTTGGGTAAAATTTTGAAAATTTTCCAAAGTGTGTCATTTCGACCTGGGACCGTCACTAAAACATTTTTCATCAAATTTCTCTGAACGAGAGGGGGAGGGGGGGGGAGGTCAGTAAAATTTGATGAAAAATGTTTTGGTAAAGGTCCCAGGTCGAAATTCGGAAGTTTTAAATTTTTCAAAATTTTCACCACACTGGAGCTCTCACACTTAGGAATTTTTTCACTTGTGGCATGTTACATGGACATGTGCTGACGGACCATCTTCCCGTGGTCATATGAGAATGGTTCAGGTGTCATATGATAGAGAATGATGAGACGAATCGTTTGCAACAAACCGCATGTCGCTACGATGAATACTTTCGGAGATAGAGCCATCTTAAGTTTTCTTCCGAGCATATATAAACCCCCGACAACGTAAGTCTGATCACTTCATCGAAAGACGAGGTAAACGACGGTCGTCGCTCTGAGCTCCCGATATCGGGTGTTTCAAAGGACTCTATCTTTTGAAGTAGGCAAGCTATCTTCTTACTTCAAAGTTTGTATGATAGAGTTTGATAGTGTGTTTACTACTGATAAAATTTTTTAAAAGTAGTATGAGTAGTAAAATGCGGAATTTTTTAAAAATTCTTAATTTTCAGTTTTTTCAAAGTTTTAACATGTAGACTAAGGTTATCAAGTATGCTGAGTTCAAATCTGCTATTAGATTTGAAATTTAACTAAGTCTAAGGCAGCTTTGAGGGGTTAGATCCCATCTACTGATCACTACCTTTGACTCGGCGTTCCTGTTACCACTTCGGGGCAGTGACAATGATGTCTTCAGCTGTAAAGAGCGGGTATCGGGGAAGATCTCTCACTTCCCTAGTGATCAGTACAAGGCCTTCGGGCTGTCGACGGGATCGAGTGCCACTCACTACACTCAAATCTATCATTCCTCACTAAGTGTTGATATTATGTTGAATGTTGACTAATTGAATGTTGATTGTTGAATAAGTGTTTGAATGATGACATTATGTTTTAGGCCGTATGCTACATTTAAATCTGCTATCAGATTTGAAATTTAACTCATCTAAGGCAGCTTTGAGGGGTTAGATCCCAGCTACTGATCACTACCTTTGACTCGGCGTTCCTGTTACCACTTCGGGGCAGTGACAATGATGTCTTCAGCTGTAAAGAGCGGGTATCGGGGAAGATCTCTCACTTCCCTAGTGATCAGTACAAGGCCTTCGGGCTGTCGACGGGATCGAGTGCCACTCACTACACTCAAATCTATCATTCCTGACTAAGTGTTATGCTTTAGTCTGTATACTACATGATTCCAAACTTATACAAATTTCATTATCTTACAGTTAACGATAAAATCGCAGCCATGGTCAACAATGACAAAAATAAGAAGTTCCACATTAAAATGTGTGGTATGCGCCGAATTAACCGCCGAGACGGTCTCAAGACCACATCAAGAAGCAGGGCCGACCACATGGTTATCCTGAGTAGGTTGCCTGTGTGAAGTGCAGGCTGCTGTTGATTGTTGGCAGGAGGCCGAGTTTTATTTGAGGCATGGTGAGTGCACAGGAGGTTGGTGACCGATTTGAGATTTGTGGAGTTGATGAATGCTGAGAAGGAGCGAATTGTTGGGGAAAGAGGCCAAGAATGTTGTTGAGAATGCTAGTGGGAATGTTGTTGAGAATGCTAGTGGGAATGCTGTGGAGAATGAGGTAGAGAATGCTGTGGCCGGTTTGAAGGCTGACAATTGCGGAAGAGAGTGTTTGAGAGTGATGAGGATGATGTGGATTTGGATAGGGAGCGAGTGAGGAAGCGTGTGAGGAAGTTGAGCTCTTCGTCGTCGGAGGTATCCAATATTGTTATTAGCGACCCCCCGCAGTGCTCATCTTCCCCAATAGTGAAGGGTGGTGGGGTACGGAAGCAGTCGGCGCGGTGGGATGAGGACATGGAAAAGAAGCATGTGTCGCAGCAAGCGGCACATGCTTTGTTGGTTGATCGGTACGAAAGTTTGAAGAAAGTGAATGAGAGAACGTTGAGTGAGTTGAGTGAGCTGAAAATGAAGGAGGTGAAATGTAAGGAGGTGGCAGATGAGAATATCCGTATGAGGCGTGTTGTGAAAGAGTTGAAGGAGAATGTGCGAGTGTTGGAAGACAAGAATGATGAGCGAGAGAAGGACGAGTGCTGCAGAGAGGAGAATGGGAGAGGCAGAGTCGAAGTATGAGGAGTTGATGAAGGAGATGAGTGAATTGAGAGCGAGGAATGCTGAGTTGGAGAGGAGTGTGAGTAGGCAGGGTGATGAGAGAGAGTCGTTTGCGAAGTTGGAGCGCATGAGGACTGAGTGGAATCGTGTGAATGAGGACATAATGTTTGAGTTCCACATCCCTATTCGGATAACCATACTGGACGGTCAAGTCCTCGTCAACCAAAGCCTAGACGAGAGTATAATCTGCTATAATGGTCATCCTACTAAGAAGTGCTTACATGCCACACTCAGAATGCGCGGCCATTTACAAAAATTTTCAGTCAGGAAGCCCGCGAGACTGCCTAAGGATGACTAACTTGGTGAGTGAAAAGCAAATAAGATAGTATATCCTATTCTAAATACATATCATTTTCATTGCAAGCTCTTGCCTGCCTTCACCACCCCATCACGACACTCTCCCGAGAACGAACCATCGGCTCTCTTAAGGGCCACCTAGGGGCAAGACATGATAGAACCTCCACGCGGTTTGCCCTGGGCAGTCTTCGGACTGGCGAATACTATCATTAAGTTGAATCTGCTATCAGTCTACTTGAACGTTGCGTCGCGTTAGAGGGGTATATAAACCACTGCCTCTCATTTCATTTCATTTCAATCATGCAGACGCCGAACAGTCAAGTCAGCTCTCCTCGCGGACCGCAGTTAAGGCCGCGAAATTTATTTGAGGAGTTTGTCAGGCTAGAGGAGCAAGACAGAGTTTATAATAATCTTGCTCGATTGGCAATCCGATGACAGCGTTTACATTCCACTTTTT